>CM076581.1:726580176-727180176 GCA_034641835.2 Pinus albicaulis
CATGCGGTCCCAAAACTTTCCCGAAGTAGTTTTAAGTGGCCCCCATCACTAAACTCCTGATCTTTCCCTCTTTCCAACCATGCTAATCTTAAGTAAGCTAAAAATTTGATCAGGTCTAGTGTATGTATAGTACCAAATCTTAAGTTATGGATGCAGAAAATGTAGTGGAGAGATTCAAATCTCTTGAGGAAAAATTAATGGCGTCTAGGTATCCCTTAAAAAATCTCAAAAGAATTGGTTTCGATGCAAATGTATCACAAACCCATAAGGGAAGAACATAATGTTGATGCACACGTAGAAGGAGAATCCAACCATCACATTCATTTCCATGGAGGTCACCAATATTTGAGCCAATGGACACCGAAGTTGGACATGTAAACATGTGATGGCTCTAACCTGATGCTATGGGTGGCACAAATGGAAAAATATTTCTGCGTTAACAATATCCGGGAATATGAAACTAAAATACATTTGAGACCTCTTTACTTGGACCAATAGAAATGGCAGTGGTGGAAGTGGAACCAAAAATGATATCTAGGGAGATGAACTTGGAACCTGTTCTCCAAATCCATTTGTAATCGCTTTGATTGGGAATCTCACTTTCTGGGTCATCTTACTAAGCTCGGGAAAATAGGCACACTACATGACTCCATTGTAGCCTTTGAACAATTGTCCATCCAGACTAAAGGACTAGGGGATGCATTTTACTTGGAATGTTTCATCAATGGCTTAAACAAATTTATCCAAGAACATGTCAGAGTGCATCACCCAACTACTTGGTTAGAAGCATGCAACAAGGCCATCGAGGTAGAAGCCATTTTAAATGTATAATCAAACCATCCAAATTTTTTTGCACTGGCACATCCCATCCCAACTACAGGCCCCACCCAACCACTTAAGGTTCAAAAAGTGTCGCCAACATAAATGGTTGAAAGAAGGGAACAAGGAATCTGCTACTATTGTGATGAAAAATACTCCCTAGGACATAAATTCAAGGAACCAAATTTCTTTCAAATTGATGCCACTGAAAACAACTCATCATATAAATCTCCATCCACCGAAGTGATCAAGGAGGAAGAGAGTGAACCCCTAATAGACCTGGGCACTGATACTCCAACTACACTAGATGATATGGTTATCTCACTCCATGCTGTGGCTAAAATTTATTCTCCTCAGACTCTTGAAATATGAGGTTTTATTAAACATCGACTAGTAGTGGTGCTAATTGATAGTGGTAGCATGCATAACTTTATCTGTAAGAGAGTATAAAATTCATATCATTATTTTGTTAGGGTGGTACCTAATTTCCAAGTCCATTTTTCTAATGAGGGGACAATGTAATGTGAAGGTTGCTATGAAAATATTAAGCTTCAAATGGGGGATTATCAACTCAAAACCCACTTGTTTTCCATTAAAATGGTAGGTTGTGAAATTTTCCTTGGTGTTGAATGGTTGTGCACACTGAGCCCTATCATAATGGACTTCTAGGAGTTATATATGAGATTTAAGTAGAAAAAACATACTCGTACACTATGGGGACTCTAGATAGGTTCTCTTACCATCATCATCTCAGATCGAACGGAGAAGATTTTTAAAAAGGGCCATCATAGGATATTAGAAAAATTTAATGTCATTCATGACATTAAATCAACTCATCCTCCTATTCTTCTCGATATGAAACAAGTTATAGATCGTCGCCAATGGGTCTTCGACAGACCTAGGGAGCTCCCACTGTAATATTCCTAAATTAGCACACATCTAATTGGAATATCAAATTTTTATTTTTCTCTTAGATAGAGAAATAAGAGGGTATGGAAACCCATAAATCTCCTTAGTAGGAATAAAAGACACTCCTAGTGTGAATGGAGGTCATCTAAAAGCTTGATTGAAGACTCTTAGGTGTGAAAAGGGGTTGGAGCATGAATACTAGGTCAAATTTGACCAAATCAAACAACGTTGTTATGGAGGAGTAGCATTCATGGTGGGACAACACAGTTTTGGAGGGAGATTAATTGCGTGAAGGAGGTGACCTAATTGAGTGGGGCCAAGGGTGAGGAAGCTCATAACTTATATAAGGAAGAGGATGGAAGCTATAGGAGGTTATGTTTTAGATTATTATTTTGATATGGTCTGTTTAGACTTGTTTCTCTCTTCAGTTGTTTAGCTAAGATTGCATGTGTTGTTTAGCACAGAGTGTTCCTGGTCAGGAATCCCACCTCTTTCATTGAGAAGCCTCTTGGAAACGTATTTCACTACATTTCCACACTCAGGCTTAAGTCCAAGCTATAGCTTTCTTCATCAGCACAGTCTCTGCTTAGAGTTGTGTTGTGTTGCAGGGTGCAGCAGTGGAGAATTATATTGGGTGACTTCAGAGCTATTTTTGCAGTGGAGAAAGGCTTCCATCCATTGGAAGGCATGTAATGAAGCCCCTTGTGCTTTATTGATACATTTGGCATCAGGCCAAGGAGTATTTATCCCCTACAACACAATTTTAGTCTAGATATGCGTTATTTTAGGGAGGATTTGGAGGGGTGGTTACAGTGATTGTTTTGGGAGGTGAATTTTTCAGTGGAGGAGCTATTCTTTCATCCAGAGGGTCTATTGGAGACGATCTATAGGTTTCTACATTAGCTTCAGCCATATCTTCTCATTTCTGTTGTTGCATCATACCTTCATCCCTAGGGCTACAGCTTACATTGGCACATTGTGTGCATTTTCTGGAAACCCTCTTGGGTTGTCTTGGAAAGTTGATCTAGTGCCCAGATCTGTATGAGTAGTATCCATTGTGGCCTATATCAGTATTTTTATATCATTGTATGATCTCTAGCTGTAGTTATGCTTCATATTACTGCGCTGTAGCAGCTCTCCGACATTTTGTATTGTAACAACAGCTCATATTTGGGGGTGATTACTTATGGGAGGCTTGTTTCCTCATTTCATATGATTTATGCCTCACTATTTTGTATTGATTTTCTATTATTATACATAATTTTATGGCTCCATATTGGTCTCCGTTGTTGATGTGTTGGTCTCCATTGTTGATGTGTTTATTTACACTGCTATTTCCATGTTTGTGTGATATATTGCTGCTTTTCTCATTTGGGAATATTACATTGGTATCAGAGCATAATCTTGGCTCAGCCTATGGATCTCAGCCATTATGCTATCAGGAGAATAATAAGAAGGAGAAATAGATCATAATGATAGAAAGAATGAGTTTTATCTCATCTCTTTTGATATTTAAGAGGGACCTCACTAAGGAGGTCAAGCAAAGAAAAATGGAGAAAAGCAATGAAACTGTAATATTCCCAATTAGCCCAAGCTAATGGGAATATAATTTTTATTTTTATTTTTTTTGTCTCATGAATAAAATTGTAAAGGAGGATCAATAAAACTCCTAAACAGAAAAATAAATCAATGCCACATGTGAAAAAAGCTAAATCTGGGCTATTTACATAAGCACACTTAGGTGTGAAAGATACTGGATCATTTGACCAAGTCAACCAGGATCAAATCAACAGCGTTGTCTAGATGCAGTGAAACTCGTAGATGCATAGCGCAGTTTTAGTTGGAGGCTACACATGTGAAAGAAACTAAATCATTGAGATGGTTTAGGGTTTGGCAAGACTTTCATCTTATAAAAGGAAGAGGAGGACAATAGAATAAGGTTGTTAATTATGTATATTTCTGAATATATTGTCTGTTTAGACATATATCATTCTCTTGTTGTTTAGCTGAGAATAGTGTTGTTTAGCACTAGGGTGTTCCTTATCGGGAATCCCACCTCTTCCATTGAGTAGCTCTTGGAGGGGTCTTGCTGATCTTGTCCACTATCAGGAATTTGTCCAAGCTCATCTTCCAACTACAATGTAGATCCTGTTGAGGGTTTGGTTGTCCTTGTAAGTTGTAGCAAGTGGAGGCTAGATCTACTCAGATCTTGGCCAATCTAGTGCCTCTTTTTAGTGGGAAAGCCTTATATACCCTTGATAAGAGAGTATTAGACCTTTGGAGCTGCATTTTCAAATCTTGGCATCAAGCAAAATCAGTACTAAAGCCTATAGCGCAGTTTCCCTTCCAGGACTACATTATTTGCAAGTTTACAGTTGTAGGGTGTTTTGACACACTTTTAAAGGAGAGATCTCTAGTGTTGGGGTTCTGCCCTTCATTGTGGTGATCCATGGATTACAGATATAATCCATGTTCTGTTCAGATATGATATTATTATCATTTTATTTAACCTCAGAAATTTCTGAATATTACTGCAGATCTGTAACTTTAGATCTCATATCTACTCTTTGTATTTCATGTTTTGCTCAAAACCCCAAGGGGAATTTGTAGAGGAGCTCTTCTAGTGTATAGATATGATATAGATCTAATATTTTGTACACAGATCTACTCTATATCTGAAGTGTAATATACAACTACTGAAACTCTTTAAAATAACACTGTCAAGTCTTTTTGCAGTCAATACATGTGTTGCAGCACCTCTTTTGAGGGATTTCTTCATATAAGTCTTCTATTTTTCTCTTGTACATTGTATGGGCCACAATGTAAATTTTAATTGCTGATGTACATGTAATTTATGAGCCTCCATATTGGCTTACTACTCTTACTTTGATAAACTACGTTATTTTATGAGCAGTATTGTTTTGTATTGTTGCAATCCCTTCCTTGGGCATTTTTCAAGCCATACTAGGTGTGGGAGGTCTGTTTACCTCACCTAGTTTGATTTGTTTCTGATTTCCTCTTGGATTTAGGTCTTAGATTTTCATATCTAAGGGATATAAGGGCTGATCTTGATTTTTGTAGCATACATTTCTGAAAAATGCATTTTTTAGACATGCATTGTTGATAGTCCCAATTGGGGATATTACAGTGGTATCAGAGAAAACATATTGGCACAGCCTATGCTTTGCTTTTTTTGAGAACTCAAGATGTCTTCAAAATAATATGAGCCTCTTACTAATAGAGAGAGGAGGTATCTAAAGAGAAGACAAAATAAATTTGATTACACCAATGATGATCAAGACAAGGGTAAAGCCCCTGAATCTAGAAGTGATGTAGAAGGAAAGGAATTTGCAAAGATCCTTTTGAAAGCCATGCAAGATCTTGCTAAAGAGATCAAAGAGATGAGATTGGACAGAATCAAGGAATCTCCTAAGAGATTTCATCATGGCAAAAGCTCTGGCATGTCTCACCACTGAACATCCAGTGAACCAATGAACCAGCCACAAGCTCCACAACGCTCTACCATGCCTACTTTTCTGGCTGTGGAAAATGAAGGGCCTCAGAAGTAAGAATCCATTGAAGACTAATTTGAAGAATATGACTCTCAGAATTAGAGATTCAAGGATCACTTGAGTTTTCAAGAGTTTTTTCACCTTAAGGACAAAAGAAGAAGACAAAGGCATCAACATAGAGATGGTGGATTCACTCAGAATCATGATCGACATCAGTCTATGGGCAGATTACTTTTACCCAAGTTTGATGGTTCATCCACCTATTTTTCCAGAGCATGGGTAGAAAAAATGGATATCTACTTTCAATTGAACAAATTCCCTAAGATGGAAGTTATCAATATTGCAACACTGCACTTTGAAGGTGAAGCACACAACTGGTGGTTCCATGGCTTGTGTACATTGGGTCATGCCAATGTGACTGCCTATCCTAAGTTCACTAGAAGACTGGTGGAGAGTGTTAGCCTCCTATACCAATAGGTTTCATCTTTCATGATTGTCTTGATTGAACTATGGAATATGTTCAAACCTTCTTTCTTGAGCAAAGGTGTTCCATATTCTTAAAAAGACCAAAAAATAAAAAAATTTAAAAAATGTAAAGAGGGTATACCCTAAAAGAAAGATCAAAGGGTAAAAAGAATAAAATGGTCAAAAAAGAGAAAGAAATGAACCCCAAGCAAAAATAGACCAAGGAAAGTGTGCAAATCCAAATGCCACTACTATTTCATTTTTGTAATAAAGCAATTGTGTGCAGCTTGTCAAACCTTTGCCACAATTCATGAATAAGTCAAACTGTTTAAACTTGGCTTAGTCATATTTTAATTTCATGTTGTAGATTAGAGAATAAATATCTAGCCAAACAGTTTAATCTTGGCAGATAAGTAGATAGGTAGAGTTAATAAAAGGTGCTCAACAGTTCAATCTGAGCCCTTGGATGTAATAAGGGTAGAATTAGATAGATTTGCCTTGTAAAAAAGAAAAGATTGATAAGGGTTTGCAAGTTTAAATGCACCCTAATAAAGAAGAGAAAATGGTAGTGTTAAGTAGATAGGGTAGGTAGATGGTGCTGCAAAGTGTTATCTAATGAATGATGCTGCTACATGTTTTTGATCCTTCACTTTCATCACAAGTACTAAAGCAGGAAATACACTGGAAAATCACAGCAAGCAAAGTCAAACTCATTAACCTCCCTCATCACTTTCCCCTCAAAAGTTTTACTAATTTCCCCCAAAGTACTAAGGTATTTGGAGATCAAAGGGGCTCAAGGCATTTCCTTGACTTCTGGAGGGACCGGACCCTCGGCCTAATGATCAAAAAGACCTAAGTACTTGAGATAATCCATCATTATGATCTACTATCTTTAACTTTGTCCTAAGTAAAATCCCATTTTACTTAGGAAACTCATGCAAAATTCCATAAAAATCCCTCAAGATAACTTGCTATTCTAAGTTTAAGTGTTGAAGATAAGATATTGTAATTTACTTCAGAAGTTATCACTTTTCTTAGATGTGCAAAAATATTTTGAGTTTCCTTGTCCTTTGCCATATTTACATTTAACTCTATTGTACTAAATCCCTAATAAAATACCTTATCCTAAGTATATAACTCCCTTTTCATAAATATCCCAAAAACCCTTATATTATATAGTTTAACCAAAGTAATAATTTTCCTAAGTATTCATTAAAAACCCCGCTTTACAAACCCTTTGGTTAAATATATCTTTATATTATAATCCCGCCCTTATGGTAATTAAATAATGTTTATTGGTTACCATATAATAAAATATATATACAAAAAACTTTAAACATGCGATATGTATGTTTAAAACGCAAAAATATGAATAAAACTTCGGAGAAGTCTTGCGCCACCGTGGATTGTCCACCTGACATTCCACCTAACCAAACCCCGCCGCAACCCATTTCTTACACATTCGGGATTAATTAGTCATCAGGACTAATTAATAACCTTTTATCCGCTTATTAAATATTCCCCGGAGTGATTAAATAACGTTAAAAAGTGTTTAAAGCTCGACGGGCCCACATCTGAAACCTCCGCCTATTCCCCCATCGCTTTAGCCGTCGGATCAACCCTCCGCAGATCAATGGTCCACGTGAACCCCGCTACCTATCCTTTGTGAGAACGTTAACCAGCGGGGAACGAGCGGTATTTGAAAAGTCCACCATCCACGTGGCAAACGTTCTGTGGAATCGCTTCCCCCGCGATCAATACCACCCTCGACCAAAAGCGGTGCGGGGACTTACCGCTTACCGCTTACCACCCGACTTAGCATACGTCACCCCGTACGTCGATGACGTCATCCCTCGAAAAAATAAAAACTCTTTTAACTTGTAAATAAAGCCATTTTTTCCATGTTTTTCCTGTTATTTTCGTTATTCTGAAAACGACAGAGCTCCCGCTGCGATTTTCAAATTTCCACTGCAATTGACCAATTCACTCCAAGATTTCACTGCGCCCGTGTTGAAGAACAGTCCCGCCATTACCTGTTACCTGTTAAAGAACCAGCTTCCGTCTAAAAGCAGGTATTTATCCTTTTCCGCCCCGACTGCAAATAAAACTCAGTGTTCTTTGTTTTTCGCTGAAATAGTGGTTAAAAATCGTCACTGAGCCCTTTCCAGAAGTTTTAAGACTGTGCAATTGTTCCCTGAACCGGCGAGCTGTGCCAATTTCCTTCATTTTTAGAAATTCCGCCCGGCCTGTAAGAAAAACCAAAACCTCCATTTTGAATCCACAAGAACCAAAATGGAGGCCCCGGCAGCTCTGAATATCACTCCATTGAATGCTCCTCACCGAGAATTAGACTATTTACCTTTGATAGACGAAGATTTCCAAATTAAAGACCTGCACTTTGATGAAAGTCCCCTATTGAGTTTCTGTCGCTGCAGAGATGAATACCCAAAGGGGCAAGATCTTATAGGGTTATGGGAATCCAATCTCCCAAGGTATCTCATCCCTTCAGTTGTTCCATTCCCAGAAATCATCCATTATTGCCAGGCAAACTATGATCCCGCACGGAGGGCTGTAATAGCTCCTGATCAAAGTATTTTGTTTCCCATCACTCCCCAGGCTATCAATGCCATGTTAAACTTTGAACCAAACCAAGAATTAGCACCATTGTCCATGGAAGGATTGATTGAGAAAACCAGGCAATTAACCCCAGAAAAGCTAAAATCCATGTGTCAGCATTTCATGTTACCTGAGCATCAGCCAAAAGGGTCTCCTCCCTATGGTTTTTACTTTTTCAATACATTGGGAAGACTCATTGTAAATATTATATCTTTTGTCTTAGGATTCAACACCAGTGAATATGTGGATGAGATAACCTTGGCTTTGCTATCCATTTTTACTCCTGGGCAACCTCCTGAGATTAAATATGATTTTACTTCCTTCATAGCCAACAAGATCCATGATCAATTCATAAGGCTGGATACTGAAAAGGTTTTTAAGTACTCCTCAGTTATCTATCATCTCATGATCTACTATCAGTCAGAAAGGTTTCCTTTCCTTGTTCAAAAACTTGATGCCAAGGGAAATCCCAGGTCAGTCATATTTTGGTCCCCCATCATTCATTCTTCCTCCGATTCTCCCTACTCCTACTCTAAATTCATTGATCAGTTTGTTTATCCTGCAACAACTTTGTTAACAGGAATTCCTCCCCCAAGACTCAGTAATGAAATTAGAAAGACCTTGCAACTGTCAAAGAGTTATAAGGTTGGGGATTGGTATTTGTATCAAAACCATATAGTCATCAGGATTTATGGATGTGAATTACATCCATTCAAGTTACCCAGATATGTACCAATGAGGATTTTTGCCTTGGAATACTTCAGGAAAATGAACAATTCAGATGTGATCCATTTTTGTAATGTAAAGAAGAAAGCTCAGAAGAACTATGATACCTGATGATCCATGGTGGAGAGAAATGTTGGAAATTTTATGAAAATTATCTTCAACATGAGAATTTTATCTTTTACTATTATGTGAAAAGTAAAAAGGAAAACAGATGAAACAGTATCAGGTGAAAAGGTTAAAGAGTATCCGTGGGAATAAAGAGTGTCCAACAAGCCAAAGAAATACTGCAAGGGACAGCACAGAGCCCTGTTTCAGCACTTACCTCCAGCACATCCACGAAGAAAGGAACAGCACATCGGCAATTGCCCATTATTTTATCCACGAGACCATTTGTCTCTTGTTTGTTTGTAAATTATGCTTTAAGTCAGCCTAGATTATTGGCTAAGATAGTGTAAGATTGTTTAAGATTATTTTGTGTATAAATAAACCCTCAAAGAGAGTGTTGAGGGTGGATTCTATTACTCTGCTGTAACATTGAGATTTTCGGAATAAAAAGCATTTTGGAGAAATTTTTCGTGGCTTACTGGATGACGATTTAAAGCACTGGACTTGTTGCAGGATTCATGTGTTGGACTACAGTTCAATAAGTTTTTCTACCCTTTGTCTGAAATTTTATATTAGTTTATAATATCATCATATCCATTTCTGAACAATTTACATAAAGGATTGAATCAGAATTTGCTTAATTGTACTCTGATTTCAAATGTGGTTGTTCTTAATGTTTTCTTCTAAATTAGTTATAAGCATGAATTCTTAAATGCTCTTGCTTTACTAATTTAAACATTGTTGATTACTATAATAAATAATTCTTCATTGCTCTTTGTTTGTAGTCATCTCATTTCTTTCTTTTGAACATGGTGAAAGATTCTTAGCTGCCTTTCATCCCTTCAAAATCATCCCATCCACTTTAAATTTTAAGGATTGTTCTCTGCCTAGCTATCTTGCCCTGTAAAGCCATCTTGTGCGTAGAATAGAAATCCAGTAAAGCCATCCTTTGACTCCATAGCCCAATGGACTGAAAGCCCTCAACCTTGCCCTTAGTTTGTGGATTCCACCATTTTCCCAAAACAAACTTTTGAATCTATAACTAGCCTAAAACCTTCCAAGAACAAAGATAAATCATAAAGAGAGAGCCCTCTCTGGATGCAGATTGGCTAGATTCTGCATCTCAAAGGTTGGTTTGTGGTTACCTCGGGTATACTTTCCTCTTACACAACTTCTAGGAAAACCTGAGTGATAACATAGTGGCGACCATACTGGGGATCTGAATCATTTTTACTTGTTAGTATTGTTCAAATATAAGCTATAGACAGAGTCTGAAGATCAGCCAGGTAGCCTTTGAAACTGCTTTTGCTCTGCAATTGCAAAAGTAAATAAAAGCTGCTTCAGTCTATCTCTGATTTAGCCTATATTTTTGATTCTTAGTTTCAAATTTTTCAATCAGATTCTCTAGTTTAAACAGATCTTTGAGGAAATCTTAATCACATATCATTATTTCTTAAAGAATTTGTAGAAGTTGTATTTATTTTTCAATTAAAATCCAAAAATCCAAAAACACATAGTCTAAGAAAACTGGCTTCAGAAAGGATTCGACATACTAGGTCAAACCCTGACCCCAATCCACCACCAATATTTGAAAATCCAAATCTGATTCCCAGGATTCTTAGAAGACAAGGAAGTCAAGAAAGTTCTGAAAGAGGAAGTCAGGAGAGTACAGGAAGTTCTAGACCACTTTCTAGATCTGCATCTTGTCCTATGAAAATTATATATATTGATGACATTCCTTTCGATGCACGATTTGAAACATCTTTGTTTGTGAATTTTTCTGAAACTGAATTATCTAGATTAGTTCCAGATCCATTGTTCTTTGAATATTTGCAATACCGATTTGTTTCACATCATCTTGACAAAGAATTGCATAACTCTATTCAGTCTGAACAAACTTTTGAAGAAAGTTCAAACATTTCTGTGGTTACTGAAGCATCCTTAAGTCCAGTCACTTTTTCTCAAACTTTTCAAACGCCTTTATCCCTTCTACTCCTCCATCTCCTCCTGCCAGATCATCAAATCCTATTATCTTACTTTATCTTCCAATGGCTAATCGATACGCCCCTCTACAGTTACCAGCCAACCCTCCAGCTTTACCTCAGGACTACCAGAGTAAGATCACACCTTTTGATGGATCAGGAACTTACACAGCTCAACAACACACCAAAATAATGAATGATTACTTTGAGTTTTATGAGATTGATACTGATAATATCTGAATGAGAATTTTCGTTCAGAGCCTTACTGGAGAAGTTAGAACTTGGTTTAGAGCTCTTACTCCAAATAGTATTGCTGATTTAGAAGCTTTGTATAGAGCATTTATGAACATATGGGAGAAAAAGAAGGATCCTCTTCAGATCCTTTCGAAATTTGAAAAATTAAGAAGAAGACCAAACGAAACCGTACAAGATTACATCATAAAATTCAATGAATCATATAATGCAGTTCCTAAAAACCTAAGACCCCCACCTAACAACGTGTTGGTTAAATTTCCAGATGGTTTTGACTCCGATATAGCTTATTCCCTTAGGGAAAGAGCTCCTCAAACACTAGAGGAAATGCAAAGCATAGTGGTGAGTGTAGAAGAAAATCTGATAGAAAAACGAGCCAGAGCTAGGGCAGAAAGAAGAATGCCTATGAATGAAGAACCTTCAGCTTTTGAAAAGAAGCTGGATGTAATCATTAAAGGTATGGAAAGATTAGGAGACAGAGTGGAAACCATTGAAAGAAAGTCTTCTACTGACAATCAAAATGTTGCAAGAAACCCGAACTTTAGGAGGAATCTGAATCAAAATAGTGGAAAGAATGTCCCTGACCAGAACATTAGGCCACCCTTCCAAGAAAACTTTGTTGAAGGCTCAACTTCTGAAGAACCTACAGAAGATGTAGAAATAAACAATGTAACTGATGACAAAAATGAACCAGAAGTCTTCCTATCCCAGGATGATCAAGAGAATCACATCCTTGAAACATTCCAAACTCATTCAGGTGAGACTTTTGATTTTAAGGAAGGTTATGACACAGCAATTTATGAGGACCATAAACAGTATAATTTGAGAAGTAGACGAATTGATGTGCCAGAGAATAGCAAACAGAAAAATGAAAAACAAAATGTCAAAGGTAAAGTTAACATTCCCCCTGTACAAAACATTCCCCAAGTACAAATTTTATCTAGGATAACTCCCAACCCTTCAAATCCAATAATTGAAGATGTCTCTGACAACCAACCAAACAATAAACAACAATCTAATACTTTTCCTCCTGTAGGAAATGTAGAGGAAACAGTAGAAGTTAGTTCAGAAACACCTTCAAAACAAAATTTCATTCATGAAAAAGAGAAAAACATTGAAGACCCAAAAAATAGAGAAAATCAAACTGTGCAAAATACTAAAACTCAAACAGAAAAACCTTTTAATCTAGAGGCTGAAATAGGCAAACTCAAGATAGCTGTTCCTTTATCAGAATTGGCTAAACATGATGTCTATAGGAGTCAGATTACCAATTCCCTAAACATTAACATTACTGGATTAGATGATTCGGTAAACATTCTTGATGATCAACCTAAACTTCTTTTTGGCCCTGAGGTTAATGGCAAACCAGAAAGTGGAGGAACTCCTCCATTTTATGTAAGCCTGAATGTTCATGACAAGATAATCCATAATGCAATGCTTGATTCTGGAGCATCTCACAATTTGATGCCAAAAGCAGTAATGGAAAGATTAAATCTAGATATTACCAGACCGTACAAAGATTTGTTTTCATTCAATTCAAGTCAGGTAAAATGTTTAGGTTTGATTAAAGATCTGTGTGTCACTTTGGTACAATACCCTGCTAAGTCTATTTTAATGGACATAGTAGTTGCTGATATTCCACCTAAATATGGTATGTTATTGTCTAGATCTTGGGGTGCTAAACTTGGAGGATCTATTCAACTAGACATGTCATATGCAACTATTTCAGTATTTGGTCAGCCTAAAATATTATATAGAGAAACTTTGATGAAGTACTTAGTGAGTAGCCATGAGAAGCCTGAAAACTTACCTGTTTATTCTGTACATTCTGATATGGATTCTTTTATTTTATACAATGCTGAGTTAGATCTTCCTACTGAAATAGAAACTCCAGAATTGGAAATCATAAACAAAACCACTGTTAAAATTGAAGAAATCTCTGAAAACAAAGAAACAACAGATGAACAAGAAATACCTGAAGAAACGAAACAACTAGCTCCTGTCAAGAAACACTTTAAAACAATTGATGAGGATTATGAACATGAAATTCTATGGCATTTAGAGTTTGATGGCTCAGTAAACAGACTAGGGGCAGGAGCTGGGATTTGGTTACATAATGTTGAGAACAATTATGCAGAGGGTCATGCTTATAGGTTGAATTTCAAATGCACTAACAACATGGCAGAGTATGAAGCTCTTTTATTAGGGCTTAAACATGTCAAGAAGTTAGGAGGCATTAGGGTATCAATCATAGGAGACTCCGAACTAATCATCCAACAGATTAAAGGAGAATGTGCAACAAAAGACATGAGAATGAAACAATACAGAGAAACAGTTGTAGAGATTCTCAACACATTTTTACAAGCCCAACTTGCCAAGATTCCCAAGAAACAAAATTTGCATGCTCACAGTTTAGCAATGTTTGCTAGTACATGCAAGTTACCTTTCGATCCTAATCATCAGTTTTCAGCTGAAATTAGGCATAGGCCTGCTATACCAGATAATATTTTGAATTGGCAAGTATTTGTGAACAACAATCAAATCAATAATTTTTTGACACTTCAAAATGAGTTTTCTAACTGTAATATAGATGAGGATATAGCTATTGATGAATCTGATCAAGGAAAAGAACAAAAAATAGAAATTTCAAGAGAAAATGCAATTCATATGCTACATCCGACCACATTCACTAAAAAGGACATGCAAAATTTGAAACAAATGGAATCTGATGAAATCATAGAAGATGAGACAGAAATCATCAACTTAAAAGATAATAATTTGCCCAAAGGATTAACTCCTTTGGAAGATATGTTTGATTCAAATGATATTCCATTTAGACCTAAAATGGAACCTGTAAAGGCTGATATGGAAGAATGCAACTTAGGAACCCCAGAAAATCCCAAAATGGTCAAGTTGTCCAAGTCTCTTCCAAAAGATCAGAAGGTTAAATATGTTGAACTATTAAAAGAATTCCAGGATGTTTTTGCCTGGAGTTATGAAGACCTCAAATATTATGATACATCCATCATTCAACACACTATACCTTTGAAACCTGACCAGAAACCTTTTAAACAAAAGCTTAGGAGAATAAATCTTGTTTTATTACCCTCAATTGAAAAGGAAATCAAAAGGATGTTTGAAGCAGGGATTATAGCTCCTATCAGATTCTCAGAATGGGTTTCTAACTTGGTACCAACACAAAAAAAGACAGGAGAAATTAGATTGTGTGTCGACTTAAGAAATTTGAATAAAGTTTCTTTAAAAGACAACTATCCTCTGCCGAAAATGGACCACATTCTGCAAAGGGTGGTAGGATCTTCGAGAATATCACTACTGGATGGATTTTCAGGGTACAACCAAATTCTGGTTCATCCTGATGATCAGGATAAAACAACATTCACTACACCATGGGTTACGTTTAAATATGTCAAAATGCCATTTGGGCTCAAGAATGCAGGAGCTACATTTCAAAGAGCAATGGATATTGCTTTTGCTAAAGAGATACATGATTTTCTGGTTATTTACCTAGATGATTTGACTATTTTTTCTAAAACAGATCAAGAACATTTAGATCACCTTAGGCAAGTATTTATAAAGTGCAGAAAAATATGGAATTTCTTTGAATCCTAAGAAGTCATTGTTTGGTTTGGAAGAAGGAAAGCTTTTAGGACACATTATTTCTAAAGATGGCATTAGGATTGATCCAGAAAGAATTCAAGCAATTTTGCAAATACCCCACCCCAGAAACATAAAATAATTGCAAGCATTCATAGGAAAAATAAATTTCTTGAGAAGATTCATTTCTAGTCTAGCAGAGTTACTTAGATTACTAACTAACATGTTGAGGAAAGATTCAAGCATTGACTGAACTGTAGAAGCCAAACAATCATTCGAGGAAATTAAAATGGCTTTAACAAGAACACCGGTTCTGACCAGTCCTAAATTTGATAGAGACTTTATTATTTTTTCATTTGCTTCTGAACATACTATTGCAGCTGTTTTACTTCAAAAAGATGACCAAGGGTGTGAAAAGCCAATAGCATTTTTTAGTAAAGCACTGAGGGATGCATCTCTAAAATACAATATTATGGAAAAACAGGCTTTTGCTTTGGTAAAAGCAATCAAAGATTTCAGAGTTTACATATTATATTCTCATGTGATAGCATATGTGCCTAATGCAGTAGTTAAAGATATTTTGACTCAAGATGGCATAGAAGGTAAAAGAGGTAAGTGGATAGCTACCATTTTGGAATATGATATTGAGATCAAGCCAACAAAACTCATAAAGGGCCAAGGTTTAGCACAACTTATGACAGAAACCAATTGCCAAGCCTTAGACCTCAATGAACTGGATAACGAGCAGGAGATGGCGACTCCTCAGATCAGTCAAGCTTTCCTAGATTCACCCTGGTACACTGATATAATTCATGTTTTATTAAACCTGCAAGCTCCTCCAGGGTTGTCCAGAACCAAAAGAAGATTTTTAAAAATGACATCTTTGAAATATTGTATTTTAGATAGCACTCTATTTTGGAAAAATCATGAAGGAATCTTATTGAATTGTCTCTTAAAAGATGAAGCTGATAAAGTGCTTAATGAATTTCATGCAGGGGATTGTGGAGGACATCTCTACTGGAAATCTATTGCAGACAAGATCTTAAGGGCTGGCTTTTACTGGCCAACTTTATTCTCTGATGTTAAGAAATTTGTAACAACTTGTCATAAATGTCAGATATTTGAGGGTAAAAGAAAGTTGTTACCTCTGCCTTTAAAACCAATTTCCACAGAAAGAACTTTTCAACAATGGGGGTTAGATTTTATTGGAGAAATTAATCCCCCTTCTTCAGGGCAACATAGATGGATTTTAACTGCTACAGACTATTTCACTAAATGGATTGAAGCCATCCCATGTAGACAGTCAAATGATTCTGTGATCATAGGGTTTTTAGAAACAAACATCCTTTCAAGATTTGGCTGTCCAGAAAAGATTATAACAGACAATGCTGCTGCATTTAAATCAAAGAAAATGATTAGTTTCTGCCATAAATATCATATCACTTTAGGCCATTCAACAGCCTATTACCCCCAGGGTAATGGGCTAGCAGAATCTTCTAATAAAAGCCTTATCAATATCATCAAAAAATTATTATAAGAAAACAAAAAGAATTGGCACAAGAAACTGACCAATGCATTGTGGGCAGACAGACTTACAACTAAGAAATCTATTGGGACTAGTCCATATGAGTTAGTTTATGGCATCGAAGCAAGATTCCCATCATCTTTAGGAATTCCTGTTATGAAATTACTTCAGGAGGCTCAAGTAGAACCAAATGACATTCAAAGAAGAATTAATCAAACAATCCACCTGCAACAAACTAGGGAAGAGGTATACCAAAGATCACAAGTCTTGCAGGAAAAGCTAAAGAAAATGTTTGACAAAAGGACTAAATCAAAAGATTTTCAACTAGGTGATAAAGTCCTGAGATGGGATTCTAGAAGAGAAGAAAAAGGGAAACATGGAAAGTTTGATTTCTTGTGGAAAGGGCCTTATATCATTCATGCCTTGCAGGGAAACAACACTTACTTTTTGAAAGAATTGGACAATTCAGAAGTAGAAGAAGGACCAGTCAATGGTCGAATGCTCAAGCATTATTTTAATCCCATTTACTAGAATGTTTCAATGTTTCTAACTTGTATATAATATATTGTTTTTGTTTTGTTTTTATTAATGCAGTTTGGATTGGATGGTGACTTCTTGGAATTGAAGCCCGAAGTGAAGGCCCTAAGTTCCAAAAGTTTCACTATCATATGTAAAATAAAGCTACCAGAAGAAGGAAGGTTTCATACTTTCAGTTTAAAGACATTCTGAGGCATCTGACCTGCTGTTCTTGACTTTCCACAAGGAAAAGCCATCCCCAAGTGGAGCCAGTGTTAGCCTCCTATATCAATAGGTTTCATCTTTCATGATTGTCTTGATTGAATTATGGAATATGTTCAAACCTTCTTACTTGAGCAAAGGTGTTCCATATTCTTAAAAAAAACCAAAAAATCAAAAAATTTAAAAAATGTAAAGAGGGTATACCCTAAAAGAAAGATCAAAGGGTAAAAAGAATAAAATGGTCAAAAAAGAGAAAGAAATGAACCCCAAGCAAAAATAGACCAAGGAAAGTGTGCAAATTCAAATGCCACTACTATTTCATTTTTTGTAATAAAGAAATTGTGTGCAGCTTGTCAAACCTTTGCCACAATTCATGAATAAGTCAAACTGTTTAAACTTGGCTTAGTCATATTTTAATTTCATGTTGTAGATTAGAGAATAAATATCTAGCCAAACAGTTTAATCTTGGCAGATAAGTAGATAGGTAGAGTTAATAAAAGGTGCTCAACAGTTCAATCTGAGCCCTTGGATGTAATAAGGGTAGAATTAGATAGATTTTCCTTGTAAAAAAGAAAAGATTGATAAGGGTTTGCAAGTCTAAATGCACCCTAATAAAGAAGAGAAAATGGTAGTGTTAAGTAGATAGGGTAGGTAGATGGTGCTGCAAAGTGTTATCTGATGAATGATGCTGCTAAATGTTTTTGATCCTTTACTTTCATCACAAGTACTAAAGCAGGAAATACACTGGAAAATCACAGCAAGCAAAGCCAAACTCATTAACTTCCCTCATCACTTTCCCTCAAAAGTTTTACTAATTTCCCCCAAAGTACTAAGGTATTTGGAGATCAAAGGGGCTCAAGGCATTTCCTTGACTTCTGGAGGGACCGGACCCTCGGCCTAATGATCAAAAAGACCTAAGTACTTGAGATAATTCATCATTAGAATCATTCACCTTTAACCTTGTCCTAAGCAAAATCCCATTTTACTTAGGAACATCATGCAAAATTCCATAAAAATCCCTCAAGATAACTTGCTATTCTAAGTTTAAGTGTTGAAGATAAGATATTGCAATTTACTTCAAAAGTTTTCACTTTCTTAGTGGTGCAAAAATATTTTGAGTTTCCCTGTCCCTTTGTCATATTAATGTTTAACTTTATTTACTAAATCCCTAATAAAATAACTTATCCTAAGTATATAACTCCCTTTTCATAAATATCCCAAAAACCCTTATATTATATAGTTTAACCAAAGTAATAATTTTCCCAAGTATTCATTAAAAATCCCGCTTTACAAACCCTTTGGTTAAATATATCTTTATATTATAATCCCACCCTTATGGTAATTAAATAATGTTTATTGGTTACCATATAATAAAATATATATACAAAAAACTTTAAACATGCGATATGTATGTTTAAACACAAAAATTTGAATAAAACTAAAGTTTTAATTCCAAATAAAACTTCGGAAAATTTCGTGCCACCGTGGATTGTCCACCTGGCATTCCACTTAACCAAACCCCGCCATAACCCCTTTCTTACGCATACGGGATTAATTAGTCATCAGGACTAATTAATAACCTTTTATCAGCCTATTAGATATCCCCCGGAGTGATTAAAAAACGTTAAAAAGTGTTTAAAGCCCGGCGGGCCCACATCTGAAACCTCCGCTTATTCCCCCATCATTTCAGCCGTCGGATCAACCCTTCGCAGATCAACGATCCACGTGAACCCCGCTACCCATCCTTTGGGAGAACTTTAACGAGCGGGGAACGGGCGGTATTTGAACAGTCAACCATCCACGTGGCGATCACTTTGTGGAATCGCTGCCCTTCCGACTTAAACCACCCTCGACCAAAAGCGGTGCGGGGTTACCACTTATCGCTTACCGCCCAAACTTGCATACGTCAGCCCTAACGTCGATGACGTCACACCTCGAAAAAAATAAAAAACCTTTTTAACTTGTAAATAAAGCCATTTTTCGTGTTTTTCTGTTATTTTCGTTATTTGAAAACGACAGTGCTCCCCGCTGCGATTTTCGAATTTCCATTGTAATAGACCGATTTCTTCCAAGATTCCGCTGTGCCCGTGTTCAAGTACAGTTCCGCCATTACCTGTTACCTGTTAAAGAACCAGCCTCCTTCAAAAAACAGGTATTTATTCTTTCCCGCCCAGACTGCAAATAAAACTCTGTGTTCGTTGATTTTCGCTGAAATAGTGATTATAAATCATCACTGAGTTTTCCCCAGAGGTTTTAAAACTGTATAATTGTTCCCTGAACCAACGAATTGCGCCAATTTCCTTCATTTTAGAAATCCCGTCCGGCCTGCGAGGAAAACCAAAAACCTCCATTTTGAATCCACAAGAACCAAAATGGAGGCCCCGGCAGCTTTGAATATCACTCCACTGAATGCTCCCCACCGTGAATTGGAATATTTACCCTTGATAGATGAAGATTTCCAAATTAAAGACCTGCATTTTGATGAAAGCCCCCTATTGAGTTATTGTCGCTGCAGAGACGAATACTCAAAGGGGCAAGATCTTATAGGGTTGTGGGAATCCAATCTCCCAAGGTATCTCATCCCTTCAGTTATTTCTTTCCCAGAAATCATCCATTATTGCCAGTCAAACTATGATCCCATACGGAGGGCTGTAATAGCTCCTGATCAAAGTATTCTGTTTCCCATCACTCCCCAGGCTATCAATGCCATGTTACACTTTGAACCAGACCAAGAATTAGCTCCATTGTCCATAGAAGGATTGATTGAGAAAACCAGGCAATTAACCCCAGAAAAGCTAAAATCCATGTGTCAGCATTTCATGTTACCTGAACATCAGCCAAAAGGGTCTCCTCCCTATGGTTTTTACTTTTTCAATACATTGGGAAGGCTCATTGTAAATATTATATCTTTTGTCTTAGGATTCAACACCAGTGAATATGTGGATGAGATAACCTTGGCTTTGCTATCCATCTTTACTCCTGGGCAACCTCCTGAGATTAAATATGATTTTGCTTCCTTCATAGCCAACAAGATCCATGCTCAATTCATAAGGCTAGATACTGAAAAGGTTTTTAAGTACTTCTCAGTTATCTATCATCTCATGATCTACTATCAGTCAGAAAGGTTTCCTTTCCCTGTTCAAAAACTTGATGCCAAGGGAAATCCCAGGTCAGTCATATTTTGTCCCCCATCATTCATTCTTCCTCTGATTCTCCCTACTCCTACTCTGAATTCATTGATCAGTTTGTATATCCTGCAACAAATTTGTTAACAGGAATTCCTCCCCCAAGACTCAGTAATGAAATTAGAAAGACCTTGCAACTGTCAAAGAGTTATAAGGTTGGGGATTGGTATTTGTATCAAAACCATACAGTCATCAGGATCTATGGATGTGAATTACATCCATTCAGGTTACCCAGATATGTACCAATGAGGATTTTTGCCTTGGAATACTTCAGGAAAATGAACAATTCAGATGTGATCCATTTTTGTAATGTAAAGAAGAAAGCTCAGAAGAACTATGATACCTGATGATCCATGGTGGAGAGAAATGTTGGAAATTTTATGAAAATTATCTTCAACATGAGAATTTTATCTTTTACTATTATGTGAAAAGTAAAAAGGAAAACAGATGAAAGAGTATCAGGTGAAAAGGTTAAAGAGTATCCGTGGGAATAAAGAGTGTCCAACAAGCCAAAGAAATACTGCAAGGGACAGCACAAAGCCCTGTTTCAGCACTTACCTCCAGCACATCCACGAAGAAAGGAACAGCACATCGGCAGTTGCCCATTATTTTATCCACGAGACCATTTGTCTCTTGTTTGTTTGTAAATTATGCTTTAAGTCAGCCTAGATTATTGGCTAAGATAGTGTAAGATTGTTTAAGATTATTTTGTGTATAAATAAACCCTCAAAGATAGTGTTGAGGGTGGATTCTATTACTCTGCTGTAACATTGAGATTTTCAGAATAAAAAGCATTTTGGAGAAATTTATTCGTGGCTTACTGGATGACGATTTAAAGCACTAGACTTGTTGCAGGATTCATGTGTTGGACTACAGTTCAATAAGTCTTTCTACCCTTTGTCTGAAATTTTATATTAGTTTATAATATCATCATATCCATTTCTGAATAATTTACATAAAGGATTGAATCAGAATTTGCTTAATTGTACTCTGATTTCAAATGTGGTTGTTCTTAATGTTTTCCTCTAAATTAGTTATAAGCATGAATTCTTAAATGCTCCTGCTTTGCTAATTTAAACATTGTTGATTACTATAATAAAGAATTCTTCATTGCTCTTTGTTTGTAGTCATCTCATTTCTTTCTTTTGAACATGGTGAAAGATTCTTAGCTGCCTTTCATCCCTTCAAGATCATCCCATCCACTTTAAATTTTAAGGATTGTTCTCTGTCTAGCTATCTTGCCCTGTAATACCATCTTGTGCTTAGAATAGGAATCCAGTAAAGCCATCCTTTGACTCCATAGCCCAATGGACTGAAATCTCTCAACCTTGCCCTTAGTTTTTGGATTCCACCATTTTCCCAAAACAAACTTTGAATCTATAACTAGCCTAAAACCTTCCAAGAACAAAGATAAATCATAAAGAGAGAGCCCTCTCTGGATGAAGATTGGCTAGATTCTGCATCTAAAAGGTTGTTTTGTGGTTACCTCAGGTATACTTTCCTCTTACACAACTTCTAGGAAAACTTGAGTGATAACAGAGAGGTTTGACAAAAACGATCCAGAAGCACCTTTCATGACCATTACAAAGTTGAAGTAGTCAGATAATACAGAGTCTTATATTTCTAAATTTTTGAGATTATCTATTATGGTTCCTAACTTGTCTGTAGCAAGAAGGGTGTACATGTTCATTGATGGCTTAGATGAATCTCTGCATGGGTTGGTTAAATCTACCAAGCCCACTACCTTGCATGATGCCATTGAGAGGGCTAGAGACCTTCAAGATGCCTTGCCAAAAGCAAAGGAAAAATTTCAGAACAAGCCCTCTTTTCCTTCTAAAGGAAAGGAAGAGAAATTTTCTCCTTCAAAGGAGAGCTCATACAAGAAGCCTCTTGATGATGAAGTCCGGAGAGATATAAGAAAGAATAAGCTATGCTTCACTTGTCAAGAACCATGGGCACCTGGACATAGATGTGCTGCTGGTAAAGCACATTATATAGAGGTATTCTCAGATCTTGAAGAAGATGAAGATGATGAACCAAGAAGGGGTCACAGCGCTGACAATGTTGAAGGAGATCCAACACCATCAGGAGATGGGAATGGAGCATTTGCTCCTATTGGAGGAACTATTGCATCCTTGAGAGGAGTACCTAAGTACTTGAACTTAAGAGTTCAAGGTTCAATCATGAATCAGAGGGTTTCTGTATTGATTGACAGTGGGGCTACCCAAAATTTCATTGATGCCCATCTTGTGCAAAGGAGGGCAATACCCACTGATACTTTTGAGGGATTCTCTATTTTGGTCCCAAGAGATAGAAAAATGCAATGCATGCATTATGTCCCATCACTTTCAGTGACCATGGGATCCTACACTTTGGTAGATCACTTCTTTGTAGTTGACATACCAGACACCAATGCTATTTTGGGTGTTCAATGGTTGATTACATTGGGGAAAGTCACCACTAATTGGGAGGCTTTACAAATGGAATGGGTGGAAAAGAAGAGTGGTGCACCTCAAATTATCAAAGGCATGCATACTTACCCCTCACATAACACCTATACACAGAAAAAAGAGATGGATTTGCGCAGTGGAAGCAAGGACCTCACTGTCCCATCTATTATGTTCATGAGATTTCTGCATGGGACTCTCTTATCGAGTGGAAATCCACCTAGGAGGCCACCTGATTCAGTTTTGGTGAGATATCTCTCACTACATGATGCTCCAAGATCATATCTAGGAGGGATGGGAGCATTAGAAGACATAGCTACAATGCTGGAAGGCTTGGGCAAGCACAAGAAGGAGGGAAATTTTCTTCTCTCATCATCATCACCCACCTTCATTTATGATTCTGTGCTACTAGAGGAGAAGAAGGGAAGGTATGTCCTTCCTACATGTACCTTTGGCATAGGAGAAGTCAAAGAGGAGATCAACAACATGACAAATATTCCTGTTGATGCATCATCAACATTGTCATTGTTGGGGAGTGTAGATCTATATTGGAAATCCTAGCTGTTGGTGGATTATTCCAAAGATCTTCACACTTGTCTGATGCTTGATGACCAGCTGCATGAAGAGGGCTATCTAGTCCATGAGGGAGTCATCTATAATCATGATAGGATATTCTTACCTAGAGCCTCCAAGCTCAAGGAGAGGATGCTACAAAGGGCCTACAAAGAGTTCTGTTTCAACCCTACCTATTCTATGAATATCTACAACACTATAATGAGATGCTTTGAATGGGAAGGATTTGGAGGAGAGCTACATCAGCATTTTCTAGGATGCATGAGATATGTGGAGTTGGGGCAGCCAAGGGACTCTATTCAAGAGTCATTTCAGCCATTTCTTCCTTCTTTTGAAAGAGGAGAAAGATCCATGAACAACTCCATGTGTAGGAGAGACATTGTTGGTGAAGAATCTGATCATGTAAAGCAAGTTTCATTTTCTGATTTTACATATTCTTTCACCATGTTTATGTAGGCCATAACTTCAAGGAGGAGTGATGTATCATATGAATCTCATGACACACATTGGGCCACTAAAATTTCTGAATTTGGCCACTCCCTTGTTGTGCAAAGGGAGATTTTATTTCATGATGGGTGCTTCCCAAAGGCACCAAACATATCTCACACTTTCAGCCATGGTGAGATGATATGTGCAGAAAGTAAGTGGTGGGGAAACCACTTACCATACCTTGATCTAATGAAGGCAGGAGATGCATTGCGCTAGTATCATATGTGAGACTATGAGTCACCTCCTCATGTTTAAATTTCTATTTTTATATATGTAGTTATGCTCCCATAATTGGATGATATAGTTGTAATTTTTATGGGATTGTATGGAGGGAGGATGGGAAGTATGTATGTACCACATGGGATGGAAACTCTCTGTGTACCTTATGCTACATGTTTTAGAGAGAGTACTGGTTCAACCATGTTTATTTCAGTTGAGTTCTTGAATCCTTGTGGGATGGATTATATACATCTCATAACGAATTTGGAGGAACAATTCATGGAGGGTTGGATTGGTGAACACTTAGCTTGTGAAGAAAGCTTGATCCTTGATGGTGTCACCAATGGAGGAGGAGAAGTGTTGCAGCACTCACCCTATCAGTTTCTTGAGGATAAGAAACATTTTGGAGGGGAGGACTGTAGTATTCCCAATTAGCCCAAGCTAGTGGGAATAAACAATTTTGTTTTATTTTTTCTGTTTCATGAATAAAATTGTAAAGGAGGATCAATAAAACTCCTAAGCAGCAAAATAAATCAATGCCACATGTGAAAAAAGCTAAATCTGGGCTATTTACATAAGCACACTTAGGTGTGAAAGAGACTCGATCATTTGAGCAAGTCAACCAGGACCAAATCAACAGTGTTGTCTAGATGCAGTGAATCTCCTAGATGCACAATGCAGTTTTAGTGGGAGGCTACACATGTGAAAGAAGCTAAATCATTGAGATGGTTTAGGGTTTGGCAAGACTTTCATCCTACAAAAGGAAGAGGAGGAAAAAAAAATAAGGTTGTTGATTATGTATATTTCTGAATATATTGTATGTTTAGACATATATCATTCTCTTGTTGTTTAACTGAGAATAGTGTTGTTTAGCACTAGGGTGTTCCTGATCGGGAATCCCACCTCTTCCATTGAGTAGCTCTTGAAGGAGTCTTCCTGATATTTTCCACTATTAGGCATTTTGCCAAGTTCATCTTCCAAATACAACGCAGATATTGTTGAGGTTTTGGTTTTCCTTGTAAGTTGTAGCAAGTGGAGGCTAGATCTACTCAGATCTAGGCCAATCTAGTGCCTCTTTTCAGTGGGAAACCCTTCTACCCCCTTGATAAAATAGTATTAGACATTTGGAGCTACATTTTTAGATCTTAGCATTAGGCCAAACCATTACTGGAGCCTACAACACAGTTTCCATTCCAGGACTGTGTTATTTGCAAGTGTACAATTGCAGGGTGTTTTGACACACTTTTAGAGGAGAGATCTCTAGTGTTGGGGTTCTTCCCTTCACTGTGGTGATCCATGGTTTACAGATCTAATCCATGTTATGTTCAGATCTGATCTACTTATCATTGTATTTAACGTCAGGAATTTTTTAATATTACTGCAGATCTACAACTTTAGATCTCATATCTACTTTTTGTATTTCATATTTTGCTCAAAACCCCAAGGGGAATTTGTAGAGGAGCTATTCTAGTGTACAGATTTGATATATATCTAATATTTTGTATACAGATCTACTCTAGATATGAATCGTAATATAAAGTTGCTATAACTCTTTAAAATAACATTGTCAAGTATTTTTGCAGTCAATACATGTGTTGCAGCACCTCTTTTGAGGGATTTCTTCATACAAGTCTTCTATTTTTCTCTTGTACATTGTATGGGCCACAGTGTAAATTTAAATTGCTAATGTACATGTAGTTTATGAGCCTCCATATTGGCCTACTACTCTTACTCTGATAAACTGTGTTATTTTCTAAGCAATATTGTTTTGTATTGTTGCAGTCCCTTCCTTGGGCATTTTTCAAGCCATACTAGGTGTGGGAGGTTTGTTTACCTCACCTAGTTTGATTTCTTTCTTATCTCCTCTTGGATTTAGGTCTTATATTGTCAAATATAAGGGATCCAAGGGTTGATCTTAATTTCTGTAGCATACATTTCTGAAAAATGAATTTTTCAGACATGCATTGCTGACGGTCCCAATTTGGGGATATTATAGATTCCACACTATGGTTTTAAGATGAGGAAGGTCTGTGTACTTCCTATCGACAAAAATAAGATCCGGTATTGCATAGAGCTCCAAGAAAACATACTATACCTATTCCTTTTGAAGAACAAGACAAGAGGCATGGAGATGGAGGACACTTAGATCATGAGATTCTAAGTGAGTATCTTGCAGAATATAAGTCTCAACCTAGAGCTTTCAAGGAGAATCTAACTCTCCCATAGTTCATTCAGCTCAAAGAAGAAACAAGACCTTGCAAAAATAGTTTTTATTATCTACATTTGATGGGTCATCCACTTGTACAACAATATCTTAGGGAATGAAGTTGGATTCATTTTTCCTCCTACATCTAGTAGTAGAGAAATAAGATGTTGATATTGCAGTGATGCACCTTGAGGGTGAAGCAAAAATTTTGTGGTTCAGCCATTTGAGTCATGCAAAAGTGACTGCATTTGCAGATTTTACTCAAAGGTTGATCAAGGAGTTTGACAAAAAGAAATCAGAGGGGAAGAGGACTTCACCACCACTTGTTGCAGGAGCAATTGCATTAAGAGAAATAACACTTGCACCTTTTCAAGGTGGTCTCGATCTCTTGAAATTTAGATTCCCATGCACTATGCTGGAGATGCATGAGGAGGAGGAGACTTGTACCAGCACTGATGCAGCCATAGAAAAGCAGCCATCATCGTTAGTAGTTGGGTAAGCCATCACCCGAGAGGAAAAACCCTTGTAGCAGTACAAGATGTTCCCAAGATTTACCAATTTATGCACATATTTCCATTTCCTGTTATTTTAGCACTTCATATGGAGGATTATGGAAACATGCTGTCAGGGCAAATGCATGGCCTAGGGTCAAAGCACACTATTGATTTGGAGGAGCAAACTATCACTATGCTGAGGACCCTTGATTTGTTCAAGGAGGATATATACAGTCATCCTAGTATATCATTGTTGAGCTACACACAACTCTTGGGGTTGGAGTGTGATGCCCAGGCTACCTCACTTAACCCACATTCTCCTTCTCAAGCTATGCATATAAAAATAATGCACTTCAAGTTTATCCAAATAATTTTAAATCTGGGTAGACATTAACACTATGTGGAAGGTCACCTCTTGCTAAGCCTATGGTTATGAAACCATACAATACACCCTCTTATGATTTTTAAATCAGCTATTTGAATTTCACATAAACCCAATCTAAGCTTCCCTTCAACCCAACATCTGAGCTTTATAGACTCAATATGTAATAAGCCTATGGCTTACCTTTCGCACATAACTTATAATATGTCCCCCGCATATAAATTCATCTCATACAAGGTTCGAAAAACTTCTGACATAATATACATATCAACATTACAAATTATATCGAACCCCGACGTGATACATCACTCGGGCCCATCAAAGTCTCATTACAAATTCCTATACGTGCTCACTTCTTATTAACATATGTATGGGCAATTAACATACAACTCTTGACGCCAACATATATTAATATCTGCCCATATATAAACTGGACATTAATTTAAAACAAAACCCGACAACCGTTTGGGTCCCACACTCTAATCCAAATCTTTGGAACTCAAAAGACTCAACCACATTTTATAACTTATCGGGTCTGCAAATGTTTTAAACCCGAACCATTTAGATTATGCGACGACCTTCAATCTTCATCCATATTCAATCGGATGACATTCACATTTTCTTTTGAATAGTATTTTAACACCCAAAAAAATGCAAAAGAAACGGTTTTCAAATACCACCTCCACCACGTGTCGGCCCCAGAGATGTATCGCACTTTTTTTTGGGATACCGATTACAGCTTTTAAACTTTACGAAAACCATAAATGGTTTTCTCTCAACCCACCTTTACTGTTGCTCAAGATTCTGCTTCTCTGTTCAACGTTCCATTTCAACACCTTTACTTCTAGGCATTCATTCGACGCAATTACTTTAACGGAGTCTTCAACGCCTGACTCTATTCCTCACGCGTATTCTTTCACTGTACTCCCAAATTTTCAATGCTCCAATGCATCTTGGTGCTATCTTCCACTTGACGACACTTAACGTAGATTATGCCAATAATCAATGAATTCCAAGAGATCAGAATCCTATACATGCAGAGTTAATCGAGACCACATAATCAATTTAAAGTTAAAGGAACGAATAGGCTCGTCACACAGAGATTAAAAAATTAGGTCCCTCCATAGAAAAATGACTCAGGACCAAAAGGAATCGAACCCTCCTTTAATGGAGACTACAGGTATTCGATTTTCTTCAGATTTTCATCCAATACATCATACGTAAATCTAGATAGCCAATTAAATTCTTGTTGGAATCGATCCTATCAGTGATTGATTCGTCCCATTCCACAGTCACAATCAATCAATATTGTAACCCATCTCATGAACATAACTCAGAAAATTAAGCTCTGTACTAACACACACAATCTCATACATGAGTCAACCTGACTCTGAATTCCTCTGTATTAATGAAACTCAATTAATTACAAAATTACTTCCTCTATGGCCTGATCTTCGATTTTGTGGCCTTCTATCCTCCTACTCTATCTTCGGACAGCTCCTGAACCTCCTCCTCTCTTACTCTACAGATGCTTACATTTATACAAATTGATCAGGAATTGATCCAGTTTCTTCGATGACTCAACATACTTTTGGAATTCTCCAAGTCCTAAATTTAGCCTAAATCCTTGACTAACTGAACTGACTCTTCACCTTCCTAACTAATCAACTTCCCTCATTTTCTCTAGTGGTTAGATAACATTTAAAATTCCCCACCATTTTATTCAAAATACTAATATTTACATGAGAATTTAAAAACATAAGACCCCCTAGGTCTTATAAAAGTACAAAGTATTTCTAAAGCCTAATGCCCCTGCATCAGACTCCCAAGGTTCAAATTGATCATGATCTCCTAATCATGTGTCTTTAATCTCTGCCTCCTAGATCCCATACTTTGTTTTGTTGTTGTCCAACAACTGCATTACTCTTCAACTTCATTCCTCCAGGTTTCCAAATTTGTTCTGCAAATCACCTCTAGCTATACTTTCACAATATTTTCTTGTCTTTCCTTTGCTGAAACTCTTCTGCTTTCTTGTTTTTGTTTGTTGCTTCTAAGACACCTTCATCATTAGTCTTCTAATGCTTTCAATCTCTATGTCCAACTTATCTTCTAGATGGAAATTTCCTTTCCCACTGCTGTTGCTTTCACCTTTTATTGCTGCCAATACTGTTGCTGTAATTGTTTTTATTTCTGCAGATGTCGCTCCACATGTTGCGGCCTCTGTGGCTGCCTCCTCAATTGTTGTTGTAATTGTTTTTATTCCTACAGATGCCATCCCCAATATTGTGTCCTCCCGAACATCCTGGATATCTCTTAAGATATCTCCCTCTGCAACATTCTCTTGCTCATAATTTGCAAATTTACTTCTAGAAAAGAAATCATCAATTAACTTTCCACCTGCAATAACGTACTCATTTAGTATGCTAGTAAGAAAAATTAATCTTAACAAACTAGTATCTAATCTTAGTTCTTCCACAGCTTTAGGAAAATTCACATTAGTGTCTGCAACCTTTTTCTCTTCTTCAAATGTTACCAGCAAACATTGCAGCTATCTCTTCTGTACTTGTTTCACATCCTCAGCATGCTGCAATTCAGTTTCAACATCTTTTTCTTCTTCTTGGGCAATATTTAGCAATTTCCTTTCATCCCTTTGATGGATTTTGGCAATCCAATCATTTATTTAAGCTTTGTCTTTTCATCTTCTGTCAGAATAAAATCCTGATCCTCCATCATTGCAGCAGTTTTAAAAATCTGCCCCACAGTCTTCTCTTGGCCCATCAGATAAGCCAATTCTTCTATGTCACCAACAGTGACAAATTTCTGCATGAATGTTTCATCTTCTTTCAAGACAACCCCAAGAGGTGGGTTGTCTTCTGCCACTCCTGTAAACATAAGCAAACTATCAGTGTTAAAATCACAAGACCCACTGGTCTCAATTGATGACCCAATCACCAAGTCTGTTTTAGGACTCAAAAATTATTCACTATCTTTCTCTTCAGCTGTCAGAGTTATCTCCAATGCTCCAATCACCATGTTAAAATGATGATCCTCCACTATGCTCTCAACCAACACAGTTTCTCTTTTGTTCAATTCTCTGACAGTTTCCATTTTCTGTTCTTCCTCCTTTGGAAACATATCAGTATGTTGTTCTGAGTCTCTTTCCAATTCCTCTATCAGCACTTCAGTATGCTGATTTGCATCCTCCATGAGACTGTTAACTAGTCTCTCCTTCTTTTCATCATCTGCTTCATGAATGTCCTTCTGCTGTGATTCACCAAAATGAATTCCTTCATTTGGCTGAATCATCTTCTCATCCCCTGTCCTCTGATTGTCATTTATGACAATTCCTTTGTCTTGCTTCTTCAGAAAATTATCTTGTGCATAGGTCCTCTGTTTGTCCAATTCTCTTCTTTGAAAATCCAATACCCTATACAATTCAACAACTTCAATTAGAGTAGATTTTAGGAAACTTACACAACCTTTTATGCCTCTGCTTGATCTTGACCAATCATCTGCTGGTCCTTCTCTCTCTGCCTCAATATTTTGCTAAATATTCTCATTGGACTCCTTTGTTTTCAATTCTTCCTAAGATCTTGCTATCTCAACATTGATCTGAGCAGTTTTCAGACTCAATTTCTCCTCCTCAACAAACTTCAAATTTTGTTCATCTCCCTATGATGTACCTGCAAACATACACAACTCTTTAGTTTCAAAACCACAATACCTTTCAGTCTTGGTTGCTTTCTTAAGCACTTCCCTTTGAATAGATCTACATGCGGAATCTTCAAATTCCATCCTTGACTCAAGAAATCTGAGTTCCTCTTCCTCTGGAGAACTTTCCATCACCTCACATTGGTCAGACTCAAAAATACAAGTCTTTACATCACCTAGCTAATCTGGACTTGTCTAATGACTCAGGAAATCATCAATGATATCCTCTTTAGCAAGACAAGATTCTTGCTGCCTTAAGTCTTCATCATGTCTCACAAGATCTCTTGAAGACCTCCATTCTTCATCTGTATTCTGTTCCTGCTTCACAAACATAAACTTTCTTCTTCAAATCAGCTGCTCTGAATTTTTCCTTCAGTAAGGCAATCTCCTTTTTCCTTAACCTCAACTGTAATGGTTGCCAATTCACTCTCTTCCTCATGAGCCAACCAACTCTCTGGCTTTCCTCTATCATATTTTCTAGTTTATTAAACTGTTCTATGATCTCAGCTACCTCTTTCCAAAATTCTGCATTGGTCAACTGCTGCCTCATGCCATTTGCCTTGGCATCTTCTTTCTCTCTTCCATTGTGGCCTATCTTAGAACCTATGCAATCTCTGCTATGGATATCAGTAGCCATTTTATCCTCCAGGAGTTCTGCACTCACAAGCTGCATTAAGCCTCTGCAACAAAAAGCTCTCTTGCTGCAACTTACCTCACCAATCCTTTCCTCCCGACCCAACTTTTGGCAAGTAATGGTCCCCTATCTGCTGGAACCTTTTGAGCACTCTCTTTTTCTCTCTCTAGGCTTCACTCTGCAACTTCTCAAGAACACATATGTTCTTATTTCATCCAACCTTTGTTGGGAATTCTCCAAGTTCTGCCACACTCTCTTCTTCACCTCAGAATCCTCTGCTGGATTCTTTTATCACTGCTCTCAAAGTTGTGATCTTCGTTTGCTGAGATTCTTCAATTTTCTGCAATCTGAATTCTGCAAACAATTCTTCAAACCAGAGTTAAACACTGCTCATAAACTTACCTTCTCTTGAGAACACTACAATTGCTCTCCCTATTCAACCTTTAGCTGAATATGAGGTTCACTGCCATCATCATCAAACTCTGTGTTCACTTTTATGCAACGACCATCCTACAATCATAAACCTCAAATTAGATTTAAAATTATTTCACCTGCAAGATCCCTGAATGATCTTGTTTTTCATTCATCCATTTCTACAAATCCTGTTCACTATAATTCTGTGTACTTTGCTGCATATCAAATTTCAGAATCTGATCTTCCTTCTTCTCCCTTCACATGCACTTCATCTCTGTTCACCGCAATTCAGTATGCTTGCAATCTTTGTCAGTTTTCAAAAATATGATCTCCTTTATGCAATTAACTCAAAAAATTTGAACTTTCAAACAGAGCTATTCCAGCTCTGATACCACAATGATGCCCAGGCTACCTCACTTAACCCACATTCTCCTTCTCAAGCTATGCATATAAAAATAATGCACTTCAATTTTATCCAAATAATTTTAAATCTAGGCAGACATTAACACTATGTGGAAGCTCACCTCTTGCTAAGCCTATGGTTATGAAACCATACAATACACCCTCTTATTATTTTTAAATCAGCTATTTGAATTTCACATAAACCCAATCTAAGCTTCCCTTCAACCCAACATCTGAGTTTAATAGACTCGATATGTAATAAGCCTATGGCTTACCTTTCGCACATAACTTATAATATGTCCCCTACATATAAATTCATCCCATATAAGGTTCGGTAAACATCTGACATAATATACATATCAACATTACAAATTATATCGAACCCCGACGTGATACAGCACTTGGGCCCATCAAAGTCTCATTACAAATTCCTATACATGCTCACTTCTTATTAACATATGTAAGGGAAATTAACATACAACTCCCGACACCAACACATATTAATATCCACCCATATATAAACCTGAATTTAATTTAAAACAAAACCCGACAATCGTTCGGGTCCCACACTCTAATCCAAATCTCTAGAACTCAAAAGACTCAACCACATTTTATAACATATCGGGTCCGCAAATGTTTTAAACCCGAACCATTTAGATTATGCGATGGCCGTTGATCTTCATCCATATTCGATCGGACATCATTCGCATTTTATTTTGAACAGTATTTTAGCACAACAAAAAAATGCGAAAGAAACGGTTTTCAAATACTGCCTCTACCACGTGTCGGCCCTAGAGGTGTATCACACTTATTTTTTGGATACCGCTTACAGATTTTAAACTTTTAGAAAACCATAAATGGTTTTCTCTCAACCCTCCTTTACTATTGCTCAAGGTTTTGCTTCTCCGTTCAACGTTCTAGTTCAACGCCTTTACTTCCAAGAATTCATTCGATGCAATTACTTTAACGGAGTCTTCAACGCCTGACTCTATTCCTCACGCGTATTCTTTCACTGTACTCCCAAATTTTCAATGCTCCAATGCATCTCAGTGCTATATTCCACTAGACAACACTTAACATAGATTATGCCAATAATCAATGAATTCCAAGAGATCAGAATCCTATACATGTAGAGTTAATCGAGACCAAATAATCAATTTAAAGTTCAAGGAACGAATAGGCTCGTCACACAGAGATTAAAAAATTAGATCCCTCCATAGCAGAATGACTTAGGACCAAAAGGAATCGAACCCTCCTTCAACGGAGACTACAGGGATTCGATTCGCTTCAGATTTTCATCTAATACATCATAGGTAAATCCAGACAGCCAATTAAATGCTTGCTGGAATCAATCCTATCAGTGATCGATTTGTCCCATTCCACAGTCACAATCAATCAATATTGTAACCCATCTCATGAACATAACTCAGAAAATTAAGCTCTGTACTAACACACACAATATCATACACGAGTGAATCTGACTCTGAATTCCTTTGTATTAATGAAACTCAATTAATTACAAACTTACTTCCTATGTAGCCTAATATTCGATTATATGGCCTTCTATCCTCCTACTCTATCTCTGGATAGCTCCTGAACCTCCTCTTCTCCTACTCTACATATGCTTACATTTATACAAATTGATCAGGAATCGATCCAGTTTCTTCGATGACTCAATAGACTTTTGGAATTCTCCAAGTCCTAAATTTAGACTAAATCCCTGACTAACTGAACTGACTCTTCACCTTCCTAACTAATCAACTTCACTCATGTTCTCTAGTGGTTAGAGAACATTTAAAATTCCTAACCATTTTATTCAAAATACTAATATTTACATGAGAATTTAGAAAAACAAGACCCCCTAGGTCTTATAAAAGTACAAAGTATTTCTAGATCCTAATGCCCCTGCACCAGAGTGTAGAATTTTGGAGGATGGGATGAACATTGTCCTGAGAAGAGTAATGTAGAACTATGTGTTCAACATTGAGCATTATCTTGAGACAGCATATGCACCATCATGGAGATAAACAGTGCTGCCATTGAGCAATAGTGATGAGTTGGGGGCCCAACCTTTATTGTAGCATTCCAATGACCATTCTACATGTGTAGCAGGGACTAGGCAGATGGTTGATGAGAGACATCTTATCTTCCATTGTTATGATGGACCTTTCTTGATGAGCACTTGATTTCTCAATGAGAATATTTTAAATTTAGTATATTTGGATCCTTATGGGGTCCACTTGGTCATTGAGGAGTGGTATTCATTTGGAGATCTCCAGGAGATTGCATTTCAACATCCGATGAAATGAAAAGATAGAAATCTGATTTGGGAGGATGGTATTCTTCATTGGAGGGATACTGATTTTGAGCATGATGATAGACACTCACCATTGGTTGGATGGGTAATTTTTATGAGAAAGAGGTTGGAAAGCCACTTCCAGATCTATGACACAGGGCAGCAGGAGGCAAGGCTACATTGGCTACTCTTGAAAGAGTTTGGTCATCATATGACACATTCTATTTCAAGAGTATGTTGGTGGAAGGGACTTGGCATTGCACTTCCATCATATGGATGCAAGGAGTTTGGGTGCATTATGTTGATTTAGCATTCTTCATGTCAATCATCATGTTTTCACCTCATTATTTGTATGATGGAGGTGTGAGGAGGCAGCAAGAGCTATTGTTTCTTTGGCTACTCTTGGGAGAGTATGGGTTGTATTTATCCCATATTTTGCAGTATGTTCCAGGAGAAAGGAATGGCACAATCAAAGTGCAAGGAAGCTACCCTTCAGCATTGATGGATCAGGAGGTACTTCCACATAGGAAGGAGACTCCCACATATAGCAGCATGATGGCGGATGAATTTGGCATATGGCATGTCAAATAATGAAGTCATGGAGTGGTAAGAGCCTTATCACTAAGGCCAACAACGCTGTCACTTGAGAGTATGTTTCTATTGATGGAGTGTTCCAAGGGGAGTATGCATCCCTTCATTTTGCAGACCTTTATGAGGAGATTCTCATGGGAGGGCTCATCTATGAACCTCACTTTCAGCCTACTCACAATGTATTGTAAGAAATGTATTTCTGTACTTATTGATCATTTCATAAAGTATTTACATCTTCTCACCATCTATGTACAGTTCATTTCTCCACAAGAGCGCAAGATTATCTTTGGGTTTCATGGTCATTCTAGAATCATGAGTTTCCATGTTGGAGGGTGACTCACCTTTTGTGGATGATAGCTTAGGGATGGAGGCTTCACATGGGAATGATAGTTCCCAATATACTTCAGATTCCATGCCTCAAGAAGGCCTCTAGACCACATATATTTTCTTCCATGGATATTCCACTTGTTCATGATGAGAGCCATTGGGATTTTTCACCAAAGGTATACTTATACACTTGGGAGGAGCAACTTAGAGACTTGTTGATGGAACCACATCTTTTTCATTGGAGGAACTTATCATATGGGGATGCTACAGGAGGAAGAGGGGAGGCTCTTCAGTTTTATCCTTGTAGTTTCTTGAGGACAAGCAACATTTGGGAGGGGAGGACTGTAATATTCCTAAATTAGCACACAACTAATTGGAATATTAAATTTTGATTTTTCTCTTAGATAGAGGAATGAGAGGGCATGGGGACCCATTAATCTCCTTAGTAGGAATAAAAGACACTCCTAGTGTGAATGTAGGTCATCTAAAAGTTGGATTGAAGAACCTTAGGTGTGGAAATGGGCTAGAGCATGAATATTGGGTCAACTTTGACAAAATCAAACAACGTTGTTATGGAGGAGTGGCATTCATGGTGGGAAAATGCAGTTTTGGAGAGAGATTAATTGCATGAAGGTGGTGACCTAATTGAGTGGGGCCAAGGGTGAGTAAGCTCATAGCTTATATAAGGAAGAGGATGGAAGCCATAGGAAGTTATGTTTTAGATGTTATTTTGATATGATCTGTTTAGACTTGTTTCTCTCTTCAGTTGCTTAGCTAATATTGCATGTGTTGTTTAGCACAAGGTGTTCCTGGTCAGGAATCCAACCTCTTTCCTTGAGAGGCCTCTTGGAAGAGTATTTCACTACATTTCCACATTCAGGCTTAAGTCCAAGCTACAAATTTCTTCATCAATGCAGTTTCTGCTTAGAGTTGTGTTGTGTTGCAGGGTGCAGTAGTGGAGAATTATATTGCATGACTTCAAAGCTAGTTTTGCAGTGGAGGAAGGTTTCCATCCATTGGAAGGCTTGTAAAGAAGCCCCTTGGGCCTTATTGACACATTTGGCATCATGCAAACGAGTATTTATCCCCTACAACACAGTTCAGTCTAGATCTGCATTATTTTAGGGAGGAGTTGGACGGGTGGTTGCAGTGATTGTTTTGGGAGGTGATTTCTTCAGTAGAGGAGTTATTCTTTCATCCGGAGGGTCTATTGGAGAAGAGATATAGTTTTATACATCAGCTTCAGCCATATCTTCTCATTTCTATTGTTGCAGCATACCTTCAGCCCTAGGGCTGCAACTTACATTGGCACATTGTGTGCATTTTCCGTAAACCCTCTTGGGTTGTCTTGGAAAGCTGATCTAGTGCCCAGATCTGTATGTGTAGTATCCATTGTGGCCTATATCAGTATTTTTATATGACTGTGATGTAGCAGCTCTTTGGCATTTTTTATAGTAGCAGCAGCTCATATTTGGGAGTGATTGCTTATGGGAGGCTTGTTTCATCATTTCATATGATTTATACCTCACTATTTTTTATTGATTTGTAGTTCTTATAAATAATGTTATGGCTCCATATTGGTCTTCATTGTTGATGTGTTGATTTACACTATTATTTCCATGTTTATGTGATATATTTCTTCTTTCCCCATTTTGGAATATTACACCCACCATTTATGGGTTAACATGATCATAACATCCCTTTCCTCCTGCATACCCAGCCGCAAAATTTCATCCCCTATTGATATAATTTTTCCCAAAAGAATGAAATTGAAAAAATCATCAAGGAACTCCTCGAAGTTGGTGTTACTGATGCCAGCACCATCCATTATTCATCTTTGATGGTCATGGTTATAAGAAAATACGATGAATGTCACATGTGTCTATAATTTAGGGCCCTTAACAAGCTCACTATCAAGGAAAAATTTCCTATCCAAGTAGTTGATGATCCACTTGATGAACTACATGGTGAATTGTTTTTTACAAAGCTAAACCTTCACTCATGATATCACCAAATACGAATGAAGGAAGTTGACATTCCCAAGACAACCTTCCAAACTCGCCCATTATGAATTTCTATTCATTCTATTTGGTATCTGTAATTCCACATACACTTTTAAAAGGTTCATGAATCGCCTTTTGAAACTGTATCTCAGAAAATTCTTCCTGGTATTTTTTTATTACATTCTCATATACAACATAACATGGGACACTTGCCTTCAACATGTTGACTAGGTATTGCAGCTACTCCAAGATAATAAACTATTTTTCATATTATCCAAGTCAAATTCCTTTCGAATGGGAAAATTTGAGTATTTGGGACACATTGTGGGCCGTGGAGTAAGAGTTGATTTGAAGAATATTCACGCAATGCAAGGCTGGCCCCAACCTAAAAAATTTAAGATTTTGAGGGGATTCTTGGATCTCATGGGCTACTATCACAAATTTGTCCAGAATTATGGACACATTTCCCAACCCCTCACTAATATTCTCAAGAAAAAACAATTTCATTGGACTAGCACAACTTAGCAGGCCTTTTTGGCTTTCACACAATTCATTTCCTCCACTCTAGTATTGGCCCTACTAGAATTTACAAAATATTTTTTGATTGAATGTGACACTTTAGGTACAGGAATTGGCTTAATATTAATGCAGGAAGGTATACCATTGGATTTCATGAGTCAACAAATCAGTGACAAGCATCTAGGTAAATATACATATGAGAAAGAAATGATAGCCATCTTACATGTAGTAGACACTTGGGGGTCATACTTATTGGGACATTGTTTCCAAATATGCACTAACCTTCATAGCCTAAAATATCTCCTCAAGTAGTGTTTATCATCACCATAACAAAATAAATGGTTCGCAAAAATGTTGGGATATTATTATGAGATAGTTGACAAGAAGGGGCGTGACAATGTAGTGGCTAGTGCCTTATCACACCAATTTTAGGATTACGACACCCTTTTATTCATTTCTATACACATACCAGATTGGATTGAAGAGGCTCTTCATGAATGGTTCTCCCACCCCTCTCTGTCCCATCTTATTAATAGATTAAGATCATATCCTAATTCTTCAGAAGACTACTCTTGGAAGGGTGAGGTTCTTAACTACAAGGATTAGGTATTGTTATCCCAGACCTCCACCCTCAAAACCCACATCTTGGAAGAGCCACATTCCTCTCCAGTTGCACTACATTGAGGCTTTCATAAGACTTATGCATGAGCATGCTGCTCTTTCTTTTAGACCGGCATGAAGAACGACATTCTTACTTTTGTAGTTGAATGCAATGTATGTCAGTGCAATAAAGGGAAAATGATCGAGCTACTAGTAACCTTAAAACCATTGTCAGTCCTTACTTTCGTATGGATAGAAGTTTCCATCGATTTTATTACAGGTCTCCCAAATTCAGGAAACAAATCAATTATCATGGTGGTTGTTGATAGACTTTCCAAATATTCTCATCTTTACACTCTACCACACAAATTTACCCCAACATTTGTGGTTCAAGTTTTCATAGACAAAATCTTCAAACTGCATGGCATACTAACTTCCATTTTGTCTGATCGAGATCGCACTTTCACCATCATATTTTGATAGTAAATTTTTAAGCTCCAAGGCATGCAACTCCAACTGAGCAAAACATATCATCCCCAAACTGATTGTTTGAATAGAAGAAGTCAAAAAAAGTTTGGGTACTTATCTATGGTGCTTCACTTCATACAAGAAACATCAATGGGTATAGTGTCTACCTTTAGCTAAATCATGGTATAATACTAACTATCATGAAGCCACCAAGATGCCACCATATGAGGAATTTTATGTCTAACTCCCACCTTCACCAACTTCTTATATCCCTAGATGTTCCAAAGTATAGGCATTCGATCAACTCCTATAGAACCATGTCACCATGATAACTCATGTAAAAGATAATCCACATCAAGCTTAGAATATAATGAAGCAACAAGTCAACCAACATCGTTCCAAGAAGTCATTTCAAGTAGGTGAGTAACTGTTCCTGTGACTCCAACCTTATAAATAGAATTCTCTTAAATAAAAGGGTTGCCAGAAACTATCACCAAAATTATATGGGCCTTATTAGGTACTTCAACGTATATCAGCAGTCACTTACAAAATTTCCCTACCGACTACTTCAAAAATCCACCCAGTCTTCCATGTATCTTTTCTCAAGAAAGCTGTGGGGAACAATTGGAGGGTTCAAACAAGTTTTCCAAAATTGGAAGAGGAAGGCTCACTTTGGCTTTGACTCAAACAGGTCCTCAATACTCATGAAAGAAATCTCCACAACCGCATGATCAAGGAAGTTCTCATCAAGTGGAAAGAAACCTCTCCAAAAGATGTGACATGGGAACCAACCATTATTATTCAATATTTTATGCAGCTTCATCCTTGAGGAAAATGCTGATTTTGGTGGGGGAGGACATGTTATGGTCCATCCCTAACCCATTTATTTATGTAATAATCCCAAGGGGCCTAGTCAGAGTCATAGTTAGTTCATTGAGCCAATCAATCCCATAAGTAGCTATCCACATTAATAATAATTATAAGTGGTTGACCCAGATTATAGAAAAGGAACCAAAATTAGTTATAAATGGGAAATATCTAATAAATAAAGTGGTTAACCCATATTATGAACGGTACCACTAGTATTTAGGGTTTTGGATTTCATAGAGATATAAATAATGTTAGATGGAAAGGGAAGAATCATCAAGTTTTATTATAATTAAGCTCTACTCTATTGGAGGTTTCCCACTAGAAGAGGCAAGTGAACATTGTATTATGCTTCTTAGTAATAAAATATATTTTCATCTTGTCTCAATTCATGTGATATTTCTATATTTCAGGCTATATTGTTTCATATTTATGGCATTATGGTTTTCTCACATTTCAAGTGCATAACAACGTATATTTTCCTATTTTTTAATAATTTTTTTGGAGGTAATTTATGTACATGCTTAAAACCTAGCCCATGTATATTTTAAAATTTAAGTAAATTACTCCGCATGTCAAACGTAAATCAATTTATCTTAATATTTAACAAGCTTGTTCAAAATAAATGATAGTTATTTTCATTTAAAAATGGTTCCAAAATTTTCGAGTGTTTGATGTTTCCCTTTTCCTAAACAAGGAATAGGAAATTTTCCCTTCATATTTCCACATCAACGAAGAGCTTGGATGATATTAAATTGAGTGACATGGTTTGTGTCACCCAATTTACTCAGTAATTTTGGGTTGGAGGAGTTACATTTCATTTAAGCATGTGTGATGGCTAATTTGTAGCAATTAAGGTCAACTATATAAGGTTGTTTTCTGTCAAACTAGTTCCAACTATTAGAGGAACTAGTGGAGGGTCAAGTTGTGCAATGGGACTTCAATCAAACACAGTGATCATCCAGTTAACTGATCCATCACCCCAAAATAACTAGTGCATGGAGATAATTCAAGTTCTCCATGCTTGGTGGATATTATAAGGCCTTATAACCTTAGTTGTAGACTATTATTGAGTGTATAGGTGTTGCATGCAGTCAGATGATCAACGTAAGGAATTATGAAATTCAATTTGAGGAATTTCCTAAATAATAGGGGCCCAAGGAAATTATTTTTTTCACGATCAATCCAAGCATATAGATATCCTCTATCACCATTTATGGGACTATGTGTAGAGGTGGATAATGTTGTTGCAATACATTCTGATAGAGGAACAAGATGATAATATTTTGATAAAGGCCTTGTCAAGAGGGAAGCTTTATTTCCACAGGTGCAGGATGGGAGTGGTTGATAATCCCTTTCTTGTTGAGAGGGAGTGTTGAAAAATGCAGCAAGAAATTCTCAAATTTTTTTCCCTTTATTAAATTGAGAAAATTCGAATTTCCACATCAACAAACAACTTGGATGATGATAACTTGAGTTACATGGATTGTGTCACCGTGTTTACTCAGTAAATTTTATTTTGAGGAGTTAGAGTTAATTTAAGTATGTGTGATTGCTAATTTGTATCAATCAAGGTCAGATATCTAAGGTTTCATTCAGTTAAACTAGTTCCAACTATTGGAGGAACTAGTGGGGGGTCAAGTTGTGCAGTGGGACTTTATTAAAACTCACTAATCATCCAATTAACTAATCAATCAGCCAAAAATAGCTAGTTCATGTAGAGAATTTGAGTTCCCTGGGCTTGGTGGAGATTCTAAGGTAGTAACCTAAGTTGTAGACTAGCCTTGAGTGTATAGGTATTGCATGTAATCATACAATCAACTTAAGGAATTTACCAATTCAATTTGAGGAATTTCCTAAATAGTAGGGGCCTAATTCCTCAAGGAACTACACAAGGAAATAAGAGCTCAATCCAAGGCATAAATTGACTAAGTCTCAGTCAGGGGCCTTCAGTGAGTAGAGAGATAGATTGTGCACTTCGAGGGTGAGATCATTTGAGAAAAGAAATTTTAATACATCTCTATTCATTTGATTAATGCAAGAGGCATTGGGGTTTTTAGCATATTCCTTTCCCCACATAAAAATACTTTTTGCATGTGTATGATTTCTTATTACATGTATGAATTTTTTTTCTAGATTATGAATTACTTTCCGCAGAGCAGTAGAGTAGGTTTGCATCTTGTGATTTTGATTAAAAATTCATGAGAAATTGAAAATATACAACATAATTTCTACAAAAAATGCACCTTTGCACTCAGTTCCATCAAACATAGTTTTTAGAACCAGATATTGGACCAGCTGTTGGGGTTCCCATGTTTTGGCCAGATTGGCAAGACCAAAAGATGAGACAACATCAAAACCACTTTCAGACCTTAGGATCTAGCACTCCTAGGTCCAGAGAGGGATCTCTCTATAATATGTCAAAGGTATAACTTTGGAGTTCATTTTGAAAGTATTAGGCTAGGTATGAAGCACAGGGTTTGTTTGTTTGATTGAGTTTGGTTGTTGGGAATTAGGAAAGGAGTGTCCAATACAAGACAAGGATGAGCAAAAGGGAAGCTAGGCAAAGGTAGATAACTCAGAGAACATCAAGACCATTGGGCAATGGAGTCAAGAAAGGGTTTACTTGTGTTCAATGTGCAAGCTTTCAGTTGGGCAAGTCATCTAAATCATCTGGATCTTAAAGGATAGAAGATGGAATGGAACATTAAGGACTGAAAATGAAAGGAGGAGAACCATCTAATTCTGTCTATAGATCAGGTCAGAGGTCATTTAACTCCAGGCCTGCTTGGACAAAATCAGAGGCAATTACAAGGGATCTTAGAAAGGCTAGCTGGTCATGCTAAGATCCTAGTGGACAGGGCTAACACTAATCCCCAGTGTTCCCAAACCTTCCAGCTAAATCCTACCAAGAACATCTAAACATGGACTTCATCAATTTATACATCAGAGAGCAAGCAATATCATCCACTACACTGGTTAAATCAATTGAAATCTACATTCAGATACACATATAAGCAGAAAACATTGAGGTAGGGAGAGCAGGAGACATAGGGCACCTAACAAGGGTGAATCCTATGTTATACTTCTGTTGCCTACCAGCAGAAATGAAATGAAATGGAACATAATATAAGAGCAAGTCAATCACAAATACAGAGAAAGAGGAAACATCACCAGCTGCTTTAGATCAGGATCCAAAGAAACATGCTTGTCATATTAAAACAACACCAATCAGGTACATCATTGCCCATAGCTTGAACATTTAGTCTGAATACATCAAATCTCAGCCTATCTTACAATATACACAGAGAACTTGTCTTAAGTGGAAAATACTTGCATTTCACTGATATCTCATCAACAACCATTACAATGTCTCCTTCTGCACTTTATAGCAAAGGGTGAGCCTAAGATCGACTGAAGGAGTAGGTGAAAATTAAATGTATCTTTAAACACAACAATGAATGCAGGGCCGAAAACCATTCTGCTTGACATGTTGTATATTTAATCTCTGTCACCTTCCTTGTGAGAGAATGATCTGCTCCAGATTTGATCTTGACATCTTTTGGCTGAAGTACTCCTGGATGATTTGAACAAAAATGAAATAAACTTCTAGGAAGGTTTGTCTCATAAATGTCTGACTGTTTTTGAGCTGTAGTTAGGGCGGAAATTCTTTCATGGATGTTATGTATAATAAAAGTTGTATGGGCGCCCTGTACTTTGATAAAGAGAAACCTTCTGCTGACAAATAACCTTGATGGTACCTTTTACTTGTGCACAGGATCCTTTGATCGATCCTCAGGGTCTTCAAACTGCTGCTTTCGTTGGAATGTAATTCCAACTGCCCGGATCAATTCACAAGCGGCAGGACGATTGGAACAACATGGAGCTAAACCGACAGCAGGTTTGAACAGATCGACGGAGTACGGGAGGTCGACCAGCACGGAGGTTAACGGGATGTGTACCCCCCGTAGTTGACCAGTCGATCGGGGTTTGACCGTCGATCAATGGCCAATATGTACTATGGGGCCTCACCTCATTTGGTCTATACGGGCAGACTCATACCCCCCGTAACCACCAAGGAAAGGTGGCTCCACCAACGTGCACCACCATCGCGCCACCAATGCACCACCGCTTAATCTTCCTTTGCTCTGTACTGTAACACTGCCGCTCCATTCTGCTTCTGACGGGGTAGCTCGGGCTTTTAATGGCGCTGAAAGGTTTTCCACAGAGTTTTGAATCCTGTTCTTTAAAGCAAATCCTGTCAGCCACTTTCTTTGACTATCTCGTGGTAGTACCAGCTCCTGGATTCAATACCGTCTGCACATCTTTGCCATGTAGAATTATGGTGGTCTTTCACCTTTGGAAACCCTGCAAAACAACAAACCTGTGAGGAAAACCATGGATATGAATGATGGAGGTGGCGAGGACGAGAGGTGGATGCAGAAAAAAGCCATGCAGATGGAGAACCGTGGAGAAATCGTGGAAAACAATGGCGGATTGCTCTGGTAGGTGTTTGGTGGCCTGCGGAGTGACAAATGCATGAAAAACATTAAAAAACACGAACTTTGGACATATATATGCAATAGAATGAGAGACTGTACGGGGGCGCACGTGGAGTGACGTGGCGGGACGGAAAACGGTGGACAGGTGACGTGGAGACCCGGGGCAACGGAGCGGTCAACAATGGAGGGATGGATTCGGGATCATCGATTATGATGGAGATCGACGGCGGAGAGTAACGGACAGTGGGCCAGTGGGTACGATGGATGGGGTTAAGCAGTGTGCAGCTTCGGTGAATGAGCATCGTTGGATGAGGGCTCCAAGATCTGACGACCGTCATTTATTCTGCTACCTGTCTATCACCCGAACAATAGCGCACAAAATGAAAGCGATTTCAGGTTCGTACAGAGGACACGCAGCGATCGGCTAGTGGAATCGTTGGGTGATGGAAGAAAACCGCTAACTCGCAGATGGTGGTGCAGAATTTATCGGCGAGTTTTTTGAAACCGCGCAGGCTGGGGGGGTCCACATGTAAAGTCACGCGCTGCACCGTTGGATCGGATCTTTATCGGACGGTTGAGATTTTCCGGTTTGAATTTATATATTGGACCCATATATATGCACATTTAAAAGGTTTTAAATGATTTTTTCGTGCGGGGACAAATTCGGGGGGCTAAGCGCCTGACGGATTTAGCGTTGGTCATGGTGCTGGGTCCCATGGAAGGTAGAAGGGCACGAGGCTATGGTCGAAGGGACCATGACCCAAAATATGATTTGTGCACATTTTAAAGCATTTTTTAGGCCCAAGGGAAGGAACGATAACGAGGCGAGGTGGAAAATTAGGGAAATAAAGGGTGATGGGGAAGATTAAGGGGAAGATGGGGGGTAAAATGGGAGTATCTGCAGGGGTATAAGGGGCAATAATGGGCTTTTTGAGAAACGAATCAGCAGAAGGACTACATGTTAGGTACAACACACAGATACTTCAAGGAGGATGAATTTTTAGGGGAAAGGCATTCCTTGAAGGCTCCAAAACAATCCAGCCCCCAGCTTGCTTGCCAAGAATTTCATAGGGGGGCTAACAGTGGCTCCACATGGGGATGGCTTCTTCTTGAAGGAGGCAAGACACCAGAAATGATCTTTGGAGTAGGCCAGTTGCCTGCTGCTTGGCACATCCCTTTCTTTGATCAGCTGCCACAATGTGAATATGTTACATCAGCAGAAACATTCTTCCCAACCAGTCTGCCTACCCAAACTACAATCCTAACAATTTTCTTCAAGGGTGCATTTGAACTAGCAAACCCTTTACATTATTTTATTTTGAAAGCAAAAACAAGCCTACTCTAGATCTACCCTTATTTCTCCATGAGGCCAGATTAGACTGTTGGCCTCATCCATTTCTCTACCTAATCTAATACCTGCTGGGATTAAACTGTCCAGCAGGTTCCTTCACCTACATTCTAAGATAGGAAATTTAAAAACAGCCAAGTTAGGATTAGACTGTCTGACCTGCTGGACTTTGCATAAATTAAAAACAACTAACTACATGCTCACACACTGAGCTTTATTGAGCTTTTCCTACCTACCCTACTCTAACGAGAATATTTACAGTCTAGCTTACAAACATTGTCTTCCAATGCAACCAGTCCTTCAAGTGGTCCCATGACTGGTCTTTCTTGCTCAACTCCTTGAGCAGGTTGGATAGGTAGGGCAGCTCACACTCCTTTTGTTCAATAACAACAGCTTTGAAAGATTTTCTTTCTATTTGCAACATGCTTCTCAAGAAGACTCTTGATCCTTCTCCAAATGTCTGCAGGAAATGTGCATAAGGATCATGAAATAATACCTGGCTATGAATATCTGGCAGGTAGGCTTCAACCAGGATTTCCTCTTCTTCCACTGGATCAAAAATGAGACTCTCTTGAGAAAGAGAATCTCCCTTATCTGCTTCATTTTCTGAACTGCAGGACTCATCATATATGGGAGTGCTGTCCTCTTGGAACTCTGATACGTTCTGCTCTGATGTGCTGAGCTCAGTGAAGAGATCAATGTATTCTTGAGCAGGGGTGTATTCCTTTGCTTCCTCTTTTTCAAGAGAAGTCTCTTTGCTTTCAACCTGCTCAAAAATCTCTTGTTCATCTTCTGAAAGGAAAAACTGCTGGCTTCCAGTCTCACTGATGATCTGTGTTAGAGAAGAATGAAGATTCATAGAATCTTCATCTGCTATTATACTGTCATAGCTCTCCCCATCAGTGTCATAAATAGCCTGCATTGGCTCATTATTCTCTGGAAGTGAAAGGGACTGATTCTCCTCCCACAAATCTACTAATGATGGCCTTGCAGGATCATTTTTTGTTTGGAGAGCACTATCATCAAATAGATCAAAAATAAGAGAATCACGAATGTAAGTAATGTCACCAACTGGATACACTGGACTGTCAGCAGATTTCTCTTCATTCTGATTTACATGTGAGCTTTCCAACTCTGTACAATAAAGCTCATCAGATGAATGGACAAGAATTTCTGATCTGTAAAAAATTTCAGAGGCTGGCTGTCTATTGATGATTTGATCTATTTCTTCCTTTGTCAAAGGGGAGGGTGGTCTTGTGTCCCTTTGTGCAGAAGTGCAGCAGCTCTCTGTTTCCTCTGAAGACTGGATTTGAGGTTGGATGTCATCTTGAGCCTCAACCATAAGGAATGATGAATCAGCAACTAAGTTTTCAGGAATATCTTGAAAAAAGTCCACAACCTCTTAACTGTTTTCTTCCTCAGCCAATTTATCCATGTTCTTGTGATACCTAGGATGCATATGAAATTCTTGAATGGCTGTCAACAGATCTTCAGATTGCGTATTAACCAAATCCTTATCAATGTCTAACAGGTACTATATGATATTCTGAGATTGATCACAACAGTCCCATGATAAGGATGGAGAGTTTCCTTTATAATTCTTGTAAAATACTTGGTGCATGTCCTTTAAAGAAAACAAACTCCGAGGTTCTAACCATTCATACCAATTCCTCGCCTTTCCTTCTAATGTTGCCATGAACATTTTCATTAGGCATTCTTCATGCCATTCAACTCTAAATTTCCACACATGTATATGAAACTTGATGAGATGTAGCAAGGGGTCTTCAGTGTTTTCACCCTGAAAGGTAGGCAAGTTCTTTAACCAGTCCACTTCAGGCATTTTGTGTGGGAATCCAGGGATATGCTCCCTGCTCATTGGGGCATATATTCTTTGTATGCGTGGAAGCATGTTTGTAAATTAGAAAGAGGTCACTGTATCTTCTCAACCAGTTCAGAGTCTTCTACCAGTGGAGTCATTTGGTCTTTGGATCATAGGGAGTGTGGAGTCGCCAGGTGGATGATTATGAATGTTTGAAGTAGGATGTTGTCCACCATCAACAATTAGGTAATGTCACCTTTCAGGAATAACCTCAAAACACAACAAACTCCAACCAGAGATTGACTGGGAGGGCGTTTACCAGATATGTCACCTCCGAAGAGGGTGAGATCCGGAGGCTACCTGGCCCTTCCCAGGTTCTGTCTAAGAGTATGAGACACACAACGAACGGAGGATGATTCAAGAAAGGGATGAATTTCTGCCAATATAACCAGAGATTTGTGGGTTTGAATGCCTAGCGATGTTCAAAGTGTAATGCACTCAATCTCCCCAGCGGAGTCGCCATTATGTTGGGGTTCCCATGTTTTGGCCAGGTTGGCAAGACCAAAAGATGAGACAACATAGAACCACTTTGGAACCTCAGGATCTAGCCCTCCTGGGTTCAGAGAGGGATCTCTCTATGATATGTCAAAGGTATAACTTTGGAGTTCAGTTTGAAGGTATTAGGCTAGGTATGAAGCACAGGGTTTGTTTGTTTGATTAAGAGTTTGGTTGTTGGGAATCAGGAAAGAAGAGTCCAATATAAGGCAAGGATGAGCAAAGAGGAAGCTTAGGTAGAGATAGATAACTCATAGAAGATCAAATCCATTGGGCAATGGAGTCAAGAAAGGGTTTACTTTTGTTCAATTTGCAAGCTTTCAGTTGGGCTAGTCATCTAGAGCATTTGGATCTTAAAGGAGATATTTGGAATGGGACATCAAGGACAAAAGATGAAAGGAGGAGAACCATCTAATTCTGTCTATAGATTAGGTCAGAGGTCATTTAACTCCAGGCCTGCTTGGACAAAATCAAAGGCAATTACAAGGGATCTTAGAAAGGCTAGCTAGTCGTGCAAAGATCCTAGTGGACAGGGCTAACACTAATCCCCAGTGTTCCCAAACCTTCCAGCGAAATCCTATCAGGAACATCTAAACATGGACTTCATAAATTCATACATCAGAGAGCAGGAAATATCATCCACTACACTGGTTAAATCAATTGAAATCAACATTCAGATACACATATAAGCAGAAAACATTGAGGTAGGGAGAGCAGGAGACATAGGGCACCTAACAAGGGTGAATCCTATGTTATACTTCTGTTGCCTACCAGCAGAAATGAAATGAAATGGAACATAATATAAGAGCAAGTCAATCACAAATACAGAGAAAGAGGAAACATCACCAGCTGCTTTAGATCAGGATCCAAAGAAACATGCTTGTCATATTAAAACAACACCAATCAGGTACATCATTGCCCATAGCTTGAACATTTAGTCTGAATACATCAAATCTCAGCCTATCTTACAATATACACAGAGAACTTGTCTTAAGTGGAAAATACTTGCATTTCACTGATATCTCATCAACAACCATTACAATGTCTCCTTCTGCACTTTATAGCAAAGGGTGAGCCTAAGATCGACTGAAGGAGTAGGTGAAAATTAAATGTATCTTTAAACACAACAATGAATGCAGGGCCGAAAACCATTCTGCTTGACATGTTGTATATTTAATCTCTGTCACCTTCCTTGTGAGAGAATGATCTGCTCCAGATTTGATCTTGACATCTTTTGGCTGAAGTACTCCTGGATGATTTGAACAAAAATGAAATAAACTTCTAGGAAGGTTTGTCTCATAAATGTCTGACTGTTTTTGAGCTGTAGTTAGGGCGGAAATTCTTTCATGGATGTTATGTATAATAAAAGTTGTATGGGCGCCCTGTACTTTGATAAAGAGAAACCTTCTGCTGACAAATAACCTTGATGGTACCTTTTACTTGTGCACAGGATCCTTTGATCGATCCTCAGGGTCTTCAAACTGCTGCTTTCGTTGGAATGTAATTCCAACTGCCCGGATCAATTCACAAGCGGCAGGACGATTGGAACAACATGGAGCTAAACCGACAGCAGGTTTGAACAGATCGACGGAGTACGGGAGGTCGACCAGCACGGAGGTTAACGGGATGTGTACCCCCCGTAGTTGACCAGTCGATCGGGGTTTGACCGTCGATCAATGGCCAATATGTACTATGGGGCCTCACCTCATTTGGTCTATACGGGCAGACTCATACCCCCCGTAACCACCAAGGAAAGGTGGCTCCACCAACGTGCACCACCATCGCGCCACCAATGCACCACCGCTTAATCTTCCTTTGCTCTGTACTGTAACACTGCCGCTCCATTCTGCTTCTGACGGGGTAGCTCGGGCTTTTAATGGCGCTGAAAGGTTTTCCACAGAGTTTTGAATCCTGTTCTTTAAAGCAAATCCTGTCAGCCACTTTCTTTGACTATCTCGTGGTAGTACCAGCTCCTGGATTCAATACCGTCTGCACATCTTTGCCATGTAGAATTATGGTGGTCTTTCACCTTTGGAAACCCTGCAAAACAACAAACCTGTGAGGAAAACCATGGATATGAATGATGGAGGTGGCGAGGACGAGAGGTGGATGCAGAAAAAATCCATGCAGATGGAGAACCGGGGAGAAATCATGGAAAACAATGGCGGATTGCTCTGGTAGGTGCTTGGTGGCTTGCGGAGTGACAAATGCATGAAAAACATTAAAAAACACGAACTTTGGACGTATATATGCAACAAAATGAGAGACTGTACGGGGGCGCACGTGGAGTGACATGGCGGGACGGAAAACGGTGGACGGGTGACGTGGAGACCCGGGGCAACGGAGCAGTCAACAATGGAGGGACGGATTTGGGATCATCGATTATGGTGGAGATCGACGGCGGAGAGTAACGGACAGTGGGCCAGTGGGTACGATGGACGGGGTTAAGCAGTGTGCATCTTTGGTGAATGAGTGCCATTGGATGAGGGCTCCAAGATCTGACGGCCGTCATTTATTCTGCTACCCGTCTATCACCCGAACAATAGCATGCAAAATGAAAGTGGTTTCAGGTTCGTACAAAGGACACGTGGTGATCGGCTAGTGGAATCGCTGGGTGATGGAAGAAAACTGCTAACTCGCAGATGGTGGTGCAGAATTTACCGGCGGGTTTTCTGAAACTGCGCAGGCTTGGGGGGTCCACATGTAAAGTCACACGCCGCACCGTTGGATCTGATCTTTATCAGATGGTTGAGATTTTCCAGTTTGAATTTATATATCGGACCCATATATATGCGCATTTAAAAGGTTTTAAATGATTTTTTCGCGCGGGGACAGATTCGGGGGGCTAAGCGCCTGACGGATTTAGCGTTGGTCACGGTGCTGGGTCCCGTGGAAGGTAGAAGGGTGTGGAGCTACGGTCGAAGGGGCCATGACCCAAAATATGATTTGTGCACATTTTAAAGCATTTTTTAGGCCCAAGGGAAGGAACGATAAGGAGGCGAGGTGGAAAATTAGGGAAATAAAGGGTGATGGGGAAGATTAAGGGGAAGAAGGGGGGGTAAAATGGGAGTATCTGCAGGGGTATAAGGGGCAATAATGGGCTTTTTGAGAAACGAATCAGCAGAAGGACTACATGTTAGGTACAGCACACAGAGACTTCAAGGAGGATGAATTTTTAGGGGAAAGGCATTCCTTGAAGGCTCCAAAACAATCCAGCCCCCAGCTTGCTTGCCAAGAATTTCATAGGGGGGCTAACACCAGCTACAAAACAAATCTCAAAACTGTGTTCGTTGGCATTGATCCGCCACTGGTCCTTTTCAAATTGTATGTTTTAATATTTTACTTTTAATTGAGATAATTTCATTATGCTTCCTATGCACTACACATTGCGCATAATAAAAGCTTCCTCCCCACCTATGCACTTCATATAATCAAAACATTCACTACCCCTTCACACTCTACACAATGTTAAATCCTCAAAATGAAATTGATATATTAATTTTTGTGGGACTTACATTTGCACGTATGAAATTTCTCCTAATATGAATTTAAATTGAGTTAATTTGTTTTATTTTTAATTAAATTATTTCGATGTGCACAGTGCGAAGGATGCACAATGAATAATGTGGAAACACAACATTCGAAAATAACTACACATTATGTGGAATGAAAATAAAGCTCTTATTGTGCGCATTGCAGAAACTATTAACTAATATATGTAATACATGGAAACACATATTTCATATATGAGTTTAACTAATATATGGATATTTACTATTTTAAGTTTATTAAGATAACTCTAATATGGGTTTATCAAAGTGCATAATATGGAGGTGTAGAGGAAAGTTATGCAAAGTTGGATTTCATTGTGTGGGATATGGATGTGTGGATGTAGAAATATCAAAATATTCTATAAATATTGGAATTATTGAATAACCAAAAAATGTGGGCCCTGATCAAAGAGGCATAGCCTTAATCAGGCAGGGAATATTATTTCAGAGTAAAAAATAGAAACATTAATTGGTAATCTTCTGCATTTCCAAATACATTCCATATTAACCCGCAACTATCAATTATGTTCAGTGTTACTCAGTGTAGAGGTGAAGAAGAAAAATGAAAGCTTCTTCCATATCTCCACACTCTACATAAATTTAAATGATTAAAATATATAATGATCTTTCAAACTTTATAGTGAAAGGAACTACATAGTTTGAGGAAACAAACCAATCTATCTCAGTATTTAATAAGCTTGTTAAAAATAACTCACAGTTTCATTTACAATTTTTCCAGCATTGTCGAGAGTTAGAGGTTTCCCTTTTCCTGAAAAAGTAACAAGAACTTTTCCCCTTCCACATACTACTACTGTTGATCCGGATCTTGGGGGGAGGGCCCCAAGATCTAAAAAAATTTGAAATGGAACTTGGGGGTAGGTCCCCAAGATCTTAAGAATTTAAATGTTAGAAAAAAAGAGAGGATACATAGTAAACAAAACCACAAAGAAAATTCCTTTTATTAAAACAAAGAAGAACTGTAAAAGCTACATTGTGGTGGATAATTTGTCCTTTTACAAAATGTGACTTGTTACTTCTAGTCTTTTTTTAGTTACAATACCATGGGTGAGTGACTACCATGGGTAGATGTCACTGAAAATACCATGGTTGGATGCCACTTACAATACCATGGGTAGATTCCATGGGTGGATGAATACCATGGGTGGATAAATATCATGGGTGAATGAATACTATGGGTAGATGCCAATTTCCATTTGGATTATTCCTCCCTTCTTAAGAAGAAATGGTCCCCATTCCATGAATTTTCCTCTTGATAATCTTGTGTTGAATATGGCGAGCCATTGAAGAGAAGGGTTTTTTTGTGGTTAAACCACAATCGTGATGAACGAATATCTGATGATAGAGATACCATTTAATGCTTGTGACCAACTGTGATACTAATAGTGTGCAACCTAGAAAATGGACTTCGATGAAGTCTAGGTTTGTGTATGATCCATAACCATGAAAAAGAAATATCTGAGGATAGAGATACCCTATAATTCCTCTAACCAAATATGATAATAACAAAGTGAAACCTAACAAATGGACTTCGATGACAAGGATTTTGTGTGGTTGACCCATAACCATGATGTTGACTGTTGATGAAGTAGTAGGTGCCTAGATAGCGTGGGGTGGGAGGGCACATCTCCAAATAACCCATGTCAAATGTTACTATGATGAAACTAATGAATATGAAGCAAGTGCCTAAATTACAAATTGTTATAGTTCTTCGCTATTCCCCATTTGAAAGTAATTCATTGAGATCATGAACTTTTCTATCTCCAAAGTGCAGCTGATTTTTGGCCTTCCTAATGCTCCCTAACATCTTCTATAAAACCTTCTCGTAAAAGGAAATTTTCAACTATGCAACCCTTTTATGTGGATCCCTAGCATCAATATCTCTTCTAGTGATTATGTCTAGAGTAAATAGACAGGTTCTTTTTGGTGCGATGGAAAATTTATTTTTCCAATCCATTAGTGAATCATGGATATATCCGGGTCAATGACCATATGGTAGATATACCAAGTTACCATTGCAAACCTCAAGATGTGAAAGTGGGGTGGGAGGGCACGTCTCCAAAGGGAACCCGCTCCGAATGTTGCTCCAGATTTAAAATGGGCATAACTCGGTCGATATAACTCATAATATTTATTACAACCCGTTTTTAGAAATAGAATGATCATTATGTATCTTCTCGAGTGATTGAAATTTCTATCTAGAAAATCTAAAAACTCAGATTCACGTTGCAACTATCCCACCGTCACAAAAATTATGAAAAAAAAATAGTTGATTTTAAATCAACGATATCTCTCTCATCTGAAATCCGATTCAACCAATTCTTTTTTTTTAAATTTGGTAATTTTTCAAGAGGAGCACATATTTTCAATCATAGTTGTTATATTATGCTTAAAAACTAAAAAAAATAATAGAAGAGTTGTCATTCACAAATTGTCGTTAGAAACATTTCTGCAACACAACTGATTTTAAATGAGGGATATCTCCCTCATCCAGACTCTGATTTGACCGTTTTTTTTTTTTTTTTTTTGGGTAAATTCGAGTATTTCTTTGCAAGGAATCTAAATATTTTATTTATTTTGTAAATTTTTCACCAAAAGTTTCATATTGGATCTGAAAACTAACTACCCAAAAAATCTGCAAAAAAATGAAAAAAAATCTTCTTGCTTTGCCCAAGAAAGTGTATTGTGGAGATCGTAGCACGTGCATCAAGTTTGTTGAAGATATTTGCAGGAAAAATTAAACTAAAATATGCATCAAACCTTCATTCCCATAGAGTTGTAACTTGAATCTGATACCACTAATCCAGATCTTGGGGGGAAGGCCCCCAAGATCTGAATTCCAGATGAAAAGGGTTGACAAAACACAATAAACAAAACCACAAAGAATTTTTTTTTTTTTTAAAACAGAGAATAATTATAAAAGCTACATTGTGGTTGATAATATTTCATTTTACAAAATGTGACGTGTTACTTATAGTATTTTTTAGTTACAATACCATGGGTAAATTCCATGGGTGAGTAAATACCATGGGTGAATGAATACCATGGTTAGTGTCACTTAAAATACCATGGGTGGATAAATATCATGGATGGATGCCACTTACAATACCATGGGTGGATTCCATGGGTGGATAAATATAATAATTGAATGAATACCATGAGTAAATGCCAATTTTTATTGGGATCAACCACACACCTACCTCTTTGATTTTTGGTCAAAAGTGAAAAAAATATTAAAACTAAAAATTAATTAAAGTTCAAGTAACTATCAAATTTAATAGAACATCATTGCTTTTTAAAATAATTAATGTGAATGTGTGGAAGAAGCTTTCATTTTTCTCCCTCCATACCTGCACACAACTTCACAACCACTGAACATAGTTTTAAGAACCATATATTAGACCATCCACAACGAAATTTTCAAAACTATGCTTATCGGCTTTGATCCATGACTGGATTATTGAATTATATGTTTTAATATGTTTACTTTAATTGAGTTAATTTCATTATACATAGTTCTTTCTCCGCACTTGGAACAATAAAATCACCCTCCGCACTTCAAATTGCACACAATATAAGATTTATCTCCACCTCTGCACTTTGTTTGCTGCCCCTCCACACGTTTCACAATGTTAAATCCTCAAAATTAATTTGATATATTAATTTTTTGGGACTTAAATATATGTGTATCAACTTTCTCCTAATATGAATTTTAATTGAGTTAATTTCTTATATTTTTAAATGAATTAATTTAATTGTATAGAGTTCAGAGGATGCACAATGAAAAATGTGGAACTACAAAGTTCTCAAAAAATGACACATTATGCGGAATGTAGAGATGTGGATAAATCTTTCATTATGCACACTGTGGAAATTTTGCAGAGTGCATAAGTGTGGACGAAGCTATGTGAAGATTATTTTCATTGTGCAGCATACGAAGTTGTGGAGGAAAGTTATGTGAAGGCTGATTTCATTGTGTAGGGTACATAGGAAAAATCATGTAAATAGCGAAAAATTATGGAAATGCAAGAATTATTGAATAACGACAAAGTGCAGGCCCCACACAACGAGATATATCCTTAATAACACACTGTGGAATGCATATATATGGATAAAGCTTTCATTGGATGCATTATGGAAATTTTGCAGAGTGAAAATGTGCAGAAGAAGCTATGTGAAGATGGCTTTCATTATTCATAGTACGGAGGAGCAGAATACATCTATGTGAAGGTGGCTTTCGTTATGCGAGATATGGAGGTGTGGATTCTTCAATAACAACATATTGTAGAAATGCAGACAATCTTGATTAACGAAAAAATGAGGGGCCCATAAAAATGGGTATGGCCTTAATTAATTAATTAGTGATTGAGGTAGTGACTATGTTGCATTGCAAATATTAACCTTTCTTTTAAAAATACTAATATTACAAGTACAAACTCAAACTTTAATATAATTGAGCTAATCTTAGGAATGTTTACAATGAGATCATGCAATGAATTTGACAAAGAAATTGAGAATTTACCAACATATTAAAGTAATAAATTATGTTTATACACTCATGTATTAATTACAATACCAATATATTTATGTGTTTTTAGTAATAGTAAGTGATGTATATTATTGTTATTATACTGAACTATTTTTTTAGATAGGAATGGTTACAATTAGACTATGTAATGAATTTGAAAAAGAAATTGAGAATTTACCAAAGTATTAAAGTAATAAATTATGTATGAGAGGTAGTTGAAACTGACTAATTTCTCATGAATTTTGAATATTCCACTTAACACACATTGCATGAGGTGATGCTCATAGGGGTGAAGAAATGGGATTGAAACTAATGAAATTAATCACATAGCATCAATCATCACTTAATCTCACTAGTTTTAATCCCATTTCTTCACCCCTATGAGCATCACCCGATGCAATGAGTGCTAAGTTGACTATTCACTATCTCTAGTGGAAATGTTCATAGATGAATGACTTACTTAACACCTAGTGAAATCAATCACATAGCGTCAATCATCACTTAATCTCACTAGTTTCAATCTGATTTCTTCACCCCTGTGAGCATCATCCGATGCAATGAGTGCTAATTTGACTATTCACTACCTCTAGTGGAAATGGTCATAGATGAAAGACTTACTTAACACAATTGAATCCCAAAAATGATATCTAATAATAAATTATGTTTATATGTTGAATTTTTCAACAAGAAATATTGAAGGATGCATCCTGAAACATTATCATTAATCCTAGTTGGAAAATAATCACCTAAACTAGGTGGGGCCCACACAGGCTATTGTTTTTATGCTTCACATGTGCGTGCAATTAATTTTCGGCAAAATATTAACAGTGGAATGATTATGTATTTTGCAAGAAGTTAAATATTGTGAGATCAGGGGAATCTGGATGTATGCATGCTTAATCTATACTAATTTATACATGGTATCGGAGAAGTGTTAATTACTAGAGATTGCAATTGTGAAGCGGTGCTGAGTTTTTATGCTGGTGGAGAAATTCGAATTTTCTGCAGGATTTTCTTGGTGCGAGAGTTGAGTATACATTGAAATGTATTTCAATGGGTTGCGGTTGGAGTATTCACTCAAGGGAAACTCTAACTACATAGCCTGGAAGGACAGGATGGAGGCGGTGCTTGAAGATGATGGCTTGAAGGAATTCATTGAGAGAGATGTTCCTAAGCCCACTTCGGCGGATGCCGCAGTACTTGACACATGGAAAAAGAAAGTAGAAAGGGTGAGGATGATTCTGTTAGAAGGTGTGAGAGACCATATTGTATCAAGCCTTCATGGGAAAGCCACTCCATTCTTAATGTGGAAGGCTTTGACAGATATTTTCCAAAGCAGCAGTGACCAGAGGAAGTTGGCACTGAAAGATAAGCTGAGAAAAATAAAAATGGAGAAGAATATTTATAGATTTGAAGTAGATGGGATTTCTACAAATATTCCTACTTTTGGGAAGTGAAATAAAGACATGCAATTGAAGCTTGAGAGGGAGCAAGATTTGCATGCAAGTAAGAGTGAACCTCAGGATGTGGAGCAGCCACAAGATGAGGATCATGGAGTGGGAGAAACCACTCATGTAGAGAAATTTCGTGTCAGAAGGGTAGAGGGAGTGCATGAAACTATACCACCAAGTGAGAGGTGGGGCAACATGCATGAGTAATCCCAAGAATAGATTTTTGGGTAGGATTCATTGAGATGGTGTGGATCTCATGAATTGAACCTGGCTACGAGGAGCCCACAGAGCAGCAGTAGCATGATTAGTTGGATTGATGCAGGTAGATCAAAGTGACAGTGTCAGATACTAGAGCACGGTTTAGAGTTGACAGCAAGTGTAGAGTGCATGGGTGCAGAGTTCAGTAGCGCAGTGGTTCCTGAATATGTTTCGGGAAATATCTCCCTAGAGGTCGTTGGGTCAAAACCTCCACAGATCAAGGCATGTTATTCAAGAAGGACTCACACAACCACACTTGTATACTAAAAACTAGATAACATCGATTGTAGAACTCACCCGTAGATCCTACGTTTGATGTAGATCCCGCGGGGTCCAAACACCCAACAACCCTTCTTCCTCTTCAACCTAGAAATCAAGAAGAGACATGCACGGAAATCTAGTTGTATAGCATATATCTTTCCTAAATGTCAGTGTAATCCATGTGAAACATCATATAAACAATAATAAATTCTTAATTAACAATCTTTTCACATATGCAAGCAGATATTAACACGTCAATTCGAGAACAAGATGGTTCTTCTTCATTACGAAAAACATGTAAAATAATAGAAAGGTGGAGAGATCACCTGAATCCTTCCACGATCTTCGAACAGACCGTCGTACGGATCCGTCCCGACCTTGCCTCACTAGGATACTTTCAAGACTTGTGCACACGAGATGACATATAAGCTGATGAACATCTCTAGGAAACAAGGGTTTCCTGTAAAAATCTGGGAAGTGTAGGAGGCACGGGAAATCAGACTTGAATTGGGCTCCAACAGAGTATAATGTCTATAATTTTCTCTCTCCCTTAGGCCATGCATATGAGGGGCTTTTTATATTCCCTCAAAGTAGTTTCAATCTGTTGGAAATAGTTGGCCACGGGCTGGAGTGGTTGAATTATAGGAATAACCATCAACCTAGCCTCGAAAATAGGGATTTTTATATATATATTTAATGATTTTAATGGCATATGTGGAAAATTTTGGGCATACCCATGTATGGGATTTTAAACACTATTTTTTATGAACTTTATTCAAGTCTGTGGGAATGGGTGCCCAAGGCCAAAGAGACAATCATGAATCACATGAGGGTGAAAAATGATGCTATAATAGATGCCCCCTAATATATGAGGTCAGAAGGGGTACATGATGGTCGAAATGTATTATGTGCATAGAAAGAACTTTGCGAGGACAAGAGAGGACTTCACCAGATTTGACACGAAAACCAATGAAAGAAAACAGAGAGTCAGCTCATGTCTGAGGCGGGCATACCCATGCTTAGTCAAATATATCCGTATAAAAAGTACAGAAATAGATCCAGAATGTATACAAGTATAGCTGAACTGAAAGTACACAATGAATCAACTGAGCATGGTGTTGGGTCTCAATCTAGTCTCCTAAACTGAGCTCATTTAATTGTCAACCAGGATTTGTAAACTGCTGAAGTGAAGTGTACCATATGTACCTAGGTGCTTGTTTCCTAATGCGTTGTGTGTAGTGTTTTGTGATGTTTTTGGTCTTTTGTGATGATTTATAATGTTTTTGGTCTTTTGGTGATTTTTATGTTCACAATGGAAATGTCTAGAAAACTAATGGAAAGGAATTGGTGGTCAAAACAGAGTTAAGCCTAATGTATGGAATGGCAAATGCAATTGGAAACAATGAAGCAAAATATGAACTATGACTAAATAAAAGCAAAAGCTTGATAATGACTTTTTAGGCAAATGACACAAACTAAACTTGAGAAATGATCACTAAATATGCAAATCCTCTAACTAAACAGTTAAACACTAATCTTACCATGATGCAACATTTTGTTCTAAACTCTTCTATTCTATGACTAATTCCTAGTTCTATTCTGCAATTTAATTGAATATCACAGAACCTTTACTCAAAGAGTTATTGGTTTCTTTTTCAAAGTAGTTCTTTTGAGGACGAGCTCTGTTTATAAAATGATGAGGAGATTGCAGAAATACTTCAGACCTTATAGTGATGTTATCTTCTGTTCATGTGGTTATAGATCAATTATGGATTTCAGAACAAGAAGAAGTTTGTGAATAATGAAGGTTGTCTTGTTAATCCTAACAACTGAAGTAATTTATTGTGCAATGGAAGACAATTTGAATATGAAGTGCAAGTGCAATGAGTTAATCTAAGAATGAACCTAAGATGCCACTAATCTAGAACAATGCTGAACTATAAGTCATCATCAAACTTGAAACAAAGTAACTGAACATGAATTAAATGCAATGAAACTCCGGAGCATTCTAATTATACTAACATGCATTATTCTATGAAGTTACACAATCTGTTTGTTCATCATTAGTGATATTTTGGAAGAGTTCCTTCTTTTGGAAGGGGTAGAACAATTATGACTGTGTAATTGAGTGCAATTGTAAGCAAATGGACTGAAAACAAATGAAAAACTAAGTTATCACATCCATACCCTACTCGTCATTATGATGTCTTGGGCAAGCGTTTAAGAGCAAGAACAGAGATGATACTTAGTACAAACACACAACTAAATCATTCATTATCACGGTCATGTCTTGAACTTCTTAAGGATGTCTTGGAAGAGTTTCTTCTTGTGGAAGAGTGATTAGAACAAGTGTAATTGTGATAGTGAATAGCAAAAACTACAACTAAATCCTACAGTACCATAGCTATTCATCATTCATCATTATAATCTGTTGGAAGAGTGTCTTCTTGTGGAAGAGCTGGAATGAATATAACTACAGTAGCTAGTTAAAACAACTATGAATTCAACTCCTAATTCTACAATACCATAGTCATTCAACATTCATCATTTTAATCTGTTGGAAGAGTGTCTTCTTGTGGAAGAGCTAGAATGAATACGACTACGGTAGCTAAAACAAAACAACTACCAATTCAAATGCAAAACGTAAAGGCAGCTAGGAAAACTTATCTAATTTACGCAAAAGAAATCCGTGCAAGAGGCAGGGGCCCTCTACCACTTGACGGCATTCAACTCCAAATTAAATCATGCCTTCAAAATAACTTTGTCTGCTCCATTAACGATGCAATAGTTTGAACATAACACTCTGCGTTTTCAGGAATGTAACACAGAGTTTAAACAAAATCTAGCAGCAAATCTAACATAAAATCTCCAACATAGCTCTCGGTCTCCCAAGAGTTTATAAAGCAAATTCACGTAACAATAATTACAATAATTCAGGAACACTGTCTTTCCTAATCCAAATCACGTTAGGATTCTTTGAAGTGGCTACGTGAAGAAGAAAAGACATCTGGACTGAGACAGTCCTAATAGAAGTCTTCCTCCCTAAATGTGTTCCCCACGTTCAAAACCATACCCAGAATTCATTTCTTCCTCCATGATGAGCAACGAACCATGTAGACATGACGTGGATCATGCTCATATGCGGTTTTTCTCAAGAGGCCACCTGGAACATACTCAAACATGAAGGCAGCTGCAGAATCGCCGGTTAGCTACGAAATGTCTGCATTATGTAGCTAGTTCCGGTCAAAATGCTTAACAATGGCAAAAATCACAAAATTTAACAAGTCAGTCATGTAAATCATTCTAGAAGTAATTTTAACTATATTTATTGATCAATTGGGTCTAAGATAGAAATGGACAAGGGAAAATGAGGTAAAATGAGGTGAAGGAAAGCACAATTTTGAGGCTCAACATACCCCCACTGTTGTCTCTTTGCATGTCCTCATGCAAATTATCCTATGAACTCAGAGGCTTCTGCAAGGACATCTAATCCTCTTCTTCTCCTTTGTCTGGAAGCTAGAGATCTTCTGGGTTTTCTGATAACAAGTTTGAACCTTAGGTTGGTGAGTGCCCTGATTAATTTTTTGTTCCTTGTCTTCAACTTCTCATTGGTCTTCTCCACTTTGTCTATATGCGGGGATAAGGTTGAGTTCATATTAGTTTTGAGCTTGACTTGATCCTTGAGAATTTCATTCTCATTTTTGATGTGTCTATTCAGTAATTCCAACTCATACCTATCCCTTCTTAATATATCTATTTCAGACAGTGGAGGACTGGGGGTTCTTTCTCTGCTTTCTGAAGCTTTCCTCTCTAAGGTTTCCACATAGTCATAAATTTCCTGTTGAGCAGGATCAATTTCAGGGGTTCCTTCATAAAAATCCTCTTCATCATCCTCTTCAATGGGTGTTTCTTCATCTTCTATATTGATTACCCTTGTTTGTTTGATTAGTGTTTTCTTCAGTTTTCCCTTTAATCTGTGGCTTCTCCTAGGCTGAGAGGATCCCTCTCCTTTCTCTGTGGCAGATTCCTTGATTATCTTCTCTTCCTTAAGTTGCCTCTTGATTCGAGTCAACTTCTCTAAAATGATTTCCTCACTGCTCTCTTGAACTGGTTTGTCAATTTCAACTTTTGAAGCCCTCCATTTCCTACTTCTCTTTGTAGGCTGTGGTTCAGGTGATGGTTCTTTTGCTTCTTCAAAATGATTTCTTATTAAAAAATCATCCCATGTATCATTTGTTTTAGCTAGATGATGCTCAATCAAAATTTTGACCAAACCATGATGATACAGGGTTGTCTCTAAAAATTGAACTCTTCTCTGAACACAGGAAGCCATCTTCTTCAGACTTTGAAGAAAGAAATATGGTAGGTTTAAGTCTTCTCCCAGAAAATGCATCATTAGTCTAATGTGGTAGACATAAAATGTCCCATATCTACCCTCACATGTAACAAATTTTTGCAAAAGAAGTAGTATGTTTCTCCATTTGTTTTTCAATGCAGAGCTGGGAATTCCTTTCTTGAATACACTAACATCCATATTTGGTGATTTTAAAATTTGTTTCCAGGAGTCATTGTGGAATTCTCTATTTTTAAACCATCTCTCCCCAGTTCTGAACAATCCTGTAGCCTCTGCAATAAAAACTTCAGTGACAGTAAACTTGACATCCCCTACTTCAACTTCGGTTCCTTGAAATGATCTTGCAAATGTTTTAGTGACTTCCTTATGGAAGCCATTAAATTTTTCCAAAAATTGAAACCATCCTATTTGTTGTAACATTTCTTTGCATTGTGGGTAGCCTTCTAAATATTTTGAACCCACTGGTTCAGTCCTTACGATGAAACCCATGATTTTTTTTCAATATCAAATTAACACTCTTCTACCCACAAAACAATGACTTTCACTTTCGGATTGAAATGGCTTCAAGCTCTAAATGAAAATGGCTTCAATTTTGGAATAACATACCTCTGATTGATAATGACAAATGCCTTCAAAACCTCGGACTGATATGCTTCTGTTGACAATTGAACTTTGGAGTGATATGCCTCTGTTTGATAATGAAAGCAGTTTCAAATTCCGAGCTGATATGTCTCTGATAGACAGTGGCAGATGGCTTCAAATTTTCTTTTTGTGCAATACCTCTGGCTTTTGGTAGCAAATGGTTTCGATTTTAACACTGCAACACCTCTGTCTTTTGGTAACAAAAGACCTCAAACTCAACACTGCAACACCTCTGTCTCTGGTAACAAAAGACTTCAAACTCAACACTGCAACACCTCTGTCTCTGGTAGCAAATGGTTTCAATTTTAACACCTCTGTCTTTTGGTAACAAAAGACTTCAAACTCCACACTGCTACAATTCTGTGTTGATAGTGAAAATGCTTCAAACTCCGTCCACAGTGATATTTTATCTGCCCTCGGGATCAAGTGGCTTCAAGTCCTCGCACTGTTATACTTCCAAATTTACCCTTCTGTTCTGCTCTGCGTTTACAATGCTCAATGTTATTCAAACTGATATCCTTTAGCTCTGCTCCTGGTTTACAATGCTCAATGTTATTCAAACTGATATCCTTTAGCTCTGCTCCTGGTGATAATAATATCTCTGTCTTCGGAATGGAATGCCGGCTACGGAATGAAGTTATGGTAGTGGTCACGGAATGGAGTAGTGGAGTGAGGTGGAGGGATTGTATTAATGATTGAAGAGACGGCGGAGGATTTTACGACGGCAGAGGGAATCATCATTGAATGATTTGGTTAAGAGACGTGGAGAATTCAAACACCTCGACCATTTAACCGCTTAAATGCTATCGGATATGAAATTTGAAATGGAAGATTTTAATCCAAAGTCTGTAGAGGGTTTGTTGGTGTTGATCAATAAAAACAATTAAAACAACCTTTTCGAACAATCCATAACTAAACTATGCTAAACTTTTATGAAATGCCATTATAATTTAAACTTGTTACCTCTGCCCTTTATTTGATTTTTGTAGCCTTTGTCTTCTTGTTCACCTTTTGGAGGAGTATTCATAATTTTCTTGATGCTTTTGATTCATGAATACACTGGGTCACTTTGTTGTAATTATGATGTCTGCTGGTTGATGCCTTCAGGGTTTATAGCTGCGGAAAGACTGTCGGGCTGCAGAAAGGCTGATCAGCTGCAGAATGTCCACTGAGCTGCAGAATGTTCCTGTAGAGCACTTTAATCATAAAAATGGAATTTTTTTGGAGTATGGGTGAAATGTTAAATGGTATGAATGAAAATGGATGATGGATTATGATGTGTATGAAGTGGATGATGAAATGGAATGGATTCAGTTCATGAAATGGAGTGAAAGAACATAAGGACTGTATTGCAATTCATGACATGTTTTATTCACTTACAGCAAGATATCAAATTTTGTATTTTGATATGGAAAATGAGATGGATGAAAGATGGAATGAGATGAATGAAATGTGGAATGGAGTGAAATATGGGTGATGAAAATGAAATGGAGTATGGATGGATATGTGAATGGAGTGAGATGAAATGAATCATAAGCACTATGGAACTGAACTTATGATTTTTATAACAGTTGCTTATAAAAACAAAAATGGGAAAAGTTAGAGTGTCAGAGAGACTCTGATTTTCACCCTATCTTTTCTGTATAAACATGCCAATCAATGATTGGTTTTCATGTTTATACCTTTATTTTATTTTTATTTTTTTATTTTTTTATTTTTTTTTTATTTTTTATTTTTTAGAAGAGAAATGCTTCAGAAAATTTAATCAAGTTGATGAAGAAGAGAGACTCTTCTTCATTAACTTCACATCATTGTCTTCTTGGAACTTCTTGTCAAACTCTTCTCTTGAGAGTGGCTTGTGGTATAGCTTCAGTCTATGGCCATTCACAAGAAAAGTGACCTCTTCTTCATCTATAGTTCTGATTTTTACTGCCCCATTATCAAAAATTCGAACAATTTCATATGGCCCAAGCCAATGTGTCTGAAATTTCCCTTGAAAATCCTTGAATTTTGAATCAAACAAGAGAGCCAAGTCTCCCTCTTTGAATTTCTTCTCCTTGATGTACTTGTCATGCCATCAAGCCCTTTGCTATTGGACTAGACTTGTTTTCTGAACTGCATCTTGTCTGATCTCATCCAATTCATTAATTTGCTCCAGTCTATGCTTTTGTGCCTCCGTTAGATCAAGTCCTAGCTGAACTGCCATCTTGAAGGTTTGAATTTGGAACTCTATGGGAAACAAAACTTGCTTTCCATAAACAAACTCATAAGGAGTATGGCCTGTTGTGTTTCTCCATGTAGTTCTATAGGCCCACAAGGCTTCAGGAAGCCTATCTACCCAATCTCTTCTATGTAGATGAACAATCTTTGTTAGGATTCCTTCAATGACCTTATTAGTGGATTCCACTTGACCATTTGCTTGTGGATGATAAGGAGTAGATGTTCTATGTATGATTTTGTACTTCTCCATCATTTGCTCCACTAGCCTTGATGTAAATTGAGCTCCTTGATCTGTAACAATTTCCCTTGGGACACCAAAACGAGTAAAAATATCCTCAAAAAGAAAAGTAACTATAGATGATTCATTAGCAACAAGTAATGGTTTAGCTTCTACCCACTTAGTAACATAATCAGTGCAAACTAATATATATTTCTTTTGTCTTGATGGAGGACTAATAGGTCCTACAAAATCCAAAACCCATTTTTCAAAAGGTTCAATGTGTACCTGAGGTTGTAATGGCATCTCACCTGAAGGAGAAGGTTTCCCTACCCTTTGGCAACTGTCACACCTTTTGACATACTCTTTAGCATCTTTAAACAAGGATGGCCAATAATATCCTAAAGTTAGGATCTTATAGGCTGTCCTCTTATCTGCAAAGTGTCGCCCACAAGGTTCATCATGACATGCCTTGAGAATCTCAGGCATCTCATCTTCACGAACACACCTTCTAATAATCAAATCTGGACCTGTCTTGTACAACTCATTAGCGACCCATGAATATTTTGCACTATCGTTAATGATTTTTCTTTTATCCCTTGCATTCATAATTGAAGGAAATTTTCCTGAAACTAAATAATTGGCAATATCAGCAAACCATGGAGTTTGAGTAGAGATTGCAAAAGATATTCATCAGGAAATTGATCTTCAACCGGAGTGTCATCTTTGATATTTTGAATTCTAGACAGGAAGTCAGCCACAGTGTTTTGTTTTCCAGGCCTATCTAGAATAGTAATGTTGAATTCTTGCAATAATTACAACCATCTTATAACTCTACCATTAGTGATTGATTTATTCATTAAATATCTAATGGCAGAATGATCAGTGTGAATAAAAGTTTCATAGCCTGTTATATAGTGTCTAAATTTTTTAATGGCATGAACAACAGCTAAAAACTCTTTTTCAGTTACAGTATAGTTTAACTCTGCAGGAGTCAAATTTTTACTGATATAATAGATGGCATGGGGAATCAAGTCTTTTTGCCCCAATACTGCTCCTAGAGCTGTATCGGAGGCATCTGTGGAGATATGAAAAGGTAACTTCCAGTTAGGTCCCCTTAATATAGGTGCTTCAGAAATTTTGGTTTTCGGGGTTTCAAAAGCTAACTGGCAATCAGAAGTCCATTTGAATTCACAATCTTTGGTGAGTAATTTGAAGAGTGGAGATGCTATTTTGGTGAATTTTTCTATAAATCTCCGATAATACCCTGTAAATCCTAGAAAACTTCTAACATCTCTTTGACAACTTGGAATGGATAGGTTAGAAATAACTTCAACTTTCGCCTCATCAACTCTAATCCCATCCCCTGAAATGTGGTGCCCTAAAACAATACCTTCGGTGAACATCATAAAACATTTTTCATGACTAAGAGAAAGGTTTGCTTCTTGACATCTTTTTAAGACCTTTTCAAAGTTTTCTAAAGCCTCTTCAAATGTATCCCCATAAACTGTAAAATCATCCATGTACACCTCTACACAGTCATGTATTAGATCAGAAAAAATTCCTAATACTGCCCTTTGGAATGTTGCAGGTGCATTGCATAACCCAAATGGCAATACTCGGTAGGCATAGGTACCCCAAGGACAAGTAAATGTGGTTTTATCTTGGTCTTCAAGTGCTACTTGGATTTGATTGTAGCCACTAAACCCATCTAGGAATGAAAAGTACTTTTTGCCAGCTAATGTATCTAATACTTGATCTATGAAAGGTAAGGGAAAATGGTCTTTAAGAGTAGTTTTATTCAGTTCTCGGTAGTCAACACACACCCTCCATTTTCCATTTTTCTTAGGCACAATCACCAAAGGAGAAACCCACTGACTATCTGAAATAGGATAGATGAAATTAACATTTAATAATTTTTGCAGTTCTTCCTTGAAAATTTCCCTAAGATTTGGATTCATCCGTCTTTGAGGCTGTCTGATTGGTTTGCAATTTGCCTCTATATAGATGTGATGAGTACAAGTCTTGGGACTTATCCCTTTCATGTCAGTGTATTCCCATGCATATGCAGAAGAATGTGTCTGTAATACTTTGACTAACTCTTCTTGTTGAGATTTTTCTAGGTTTTTGTTTATGTTCAAGGTTTTGCCTGGAAAAATTTCACTTGTAGAGCTGCCAAATTTGTCCATAGAATGAAGAGACATCTGCCTAGATGACAAGAATTCAATATTGGATCTCTCTTGAAATGATTCTTATTTGTGTTCTGGAGAAGATTCAAAGTTTTCTAGAGTATTCAGAATTTGATTATCTTCACTAATTTTTGAAATTGTGAAGAGTGGTTGTAAATATTCTTCATCCTCTATCCATTGAGTGTCATCTAGATCTGTAATTGTCCTAGCTGGAGGATATAAAGTGAATTTCTTAGTTGAACTACCATCAGAAATATACATATCACCGGACCTAAAACTAATAAAAGCATCAGCTGTAGCCAACCAAGGTCTTCCTAATATAACAGGATGGCCTCCTAGATTATTCTTAGGAGTTAGGATCATGAAATCCACAAGGTACTCCCAAGAGTCTAGGGACACTGGAATGTCTTCTATTACCCCATCTGGTCTGATCACAGATCTATCTGCTAATTGTAATAGTGTGGGTGTAAAGAGAAGATTAGGAAGTTTCGGTTTGTCCATGATTTGTCTACTCATGATATTTATTGCTGCTCCTAAGTCAATGAGTGTGTTTTGAATTTCAATTCCATTGATGTGAATTTTGACAACTGGATTTCCTGGGTCAAGGTACTTTGGAATAGTAATCTTACCCATCATAATGTCTGCTATTTGTCCTACCAGTTGAATTTTCTTGGTTTCTCTTATTCTTTTCTTGTTGTCTTCATACTCAACTCCTTTATTGTTTTGGCTAAAATTGGGATTTCCTTGATGGCTTGCAATAATGGAATTTTAATGCAAACATTTCTCAATTCATCCAAGAAATCATAATTAGGCACCATTATTTGTTTTTCTACACCTTTATCAATTTGTAGTCTTTCCGGAAAGGGAGGTATATAAGTAGATGTGGATGGTTGCTCTAATACTGGAGTTGGATTTATTGGATCTTTTTGTTTTAGTTTTTCAATGTTTTGGTCTTGAAAGGATGTATCTTCCTCAAGACTTTTATTAACCCGTAGGGAGTCTTCCTCAGAATTATCGTGTTCTTGTATGATCACAGAAGGTTTCCTCTTCTCAAGTATCCTTCCAGACCTAAGTTGAACATCACTAAGGTCTAGAGGAGTAATTAAATAAGTTGGAAATTGTTGTCCTTCTATCATGTATGTATTATGGGGGTTCTTATTATTGGGGTTTGGTATGGGCTGAGCTGGTAATTGATTGGATTTTTGAGGGAATGGTAATGGAAGTGGTTGATTTTGATGAGGTTGGTTCAGATGATGTTGTTGAGAATTTTGTTGAAAGTTTTGTTGAAGATTTTGAGGAAAATTTTGTTGAGGATTTTGAGGATAAAAATGTGGATATGGTGGATAGGATGGTGGATACTGATAATATGGAGAGTATCTTCCATAGGTACTTTGTGATCCTTGTGCCCAAGCTTGAGATTGATTTTGAAATTGGGGCCAAGGTTGCTGCCAATAATTCCAAGGTGGAGGTTGATTATACATTTGATCATGGAATCCTTGTGTCTGAGGTCCCTGCCAAGGTCTTCTAGATACAAAGTTAAGAGATTCTGTGGAGTCTGTAGGAGTTTCTTCCTGAAAAACAGCCTTGAGACCAGGAAGAGAAGGACAATTCTTGGTCTCATGTTTCTCAGAACAAATAACACGGGTTTCTACAACTTTTACATCTAGAGGACACTCTCTCAAGGCATGTTTCTTCCTACATTTGGGACAAAAGATTGCCAAGGCATCAGATTCAGCCTTTTGCTTGTTTTGTATCTTGAGGGTGTCTATTTGTTCACTAAGACTCCCTAAGATGTCATATTTAAAATCATCAAGAATATGTCCTATTTCTGATCTACTTACTGTCCCAGAAGCAGATTTACTTGCCCTTGCAAGAGCAGGATCTCTTGGACCTTTGACAGTTTTAGATTTCCCTCTTGAAAGGTTGATACATAACTCAGATATTTCAAGTAATGTGAGTTGTGATATATCCCGTTCTACATCATGTAAAGGATATCAACATTCATCTAATTTATTTTCAACAAAGAACTTTAAAGTGTCTACTCCTAGGTTTTCCATTTTGTGCCCTTTTTATCTTTGCGTATTTAAATCTTTCAACAAATCTAGTTTCCTCCTTTTTGTAACATGTAGAGGTTCCTTCCCTTGTGATTGTGACATACAATAATCTAATCATCTCTTATCTCTAATCATCTCTTTCTAAATATAACTTGTTTCATGTCTTCCCATGTTCTAATGGAACTATTGTTTAAACTCATAAACCACTTCAATGCTGCTCCTTTTAGAGTTGAAGGAAACAATTTCAATTTTTGAGCATCTTGAAGATAGTCATAAGTCCTACACAGCACTTCAAATTAGAATAAGAAAGTTTCAGGATCCTCAGTTTTAAGTCCATAGAAGTTCGGAAGGACAGAAGGTGAAATGTTTTTCATGGTTGTATTGGTTTCTTCATCAAGTATAGGGAACCCAAAAGAGCTTCCTATTCTACCTCTTCCTCCATCTGCACCTCTACCTCCTTCTCCTCTTCCTCCTTCTCCTCTACCTCTACCTCTACCTCCTCCAAATAATGTATGTTCTCCATTAACAACTCCTCCTCCTCCTTCTTCTGCCATGGTTGAATCTCCTGTGGAAGTAGAAAGGTTTGTGTCCCTAACAGGAGTCTTTAGATCTTCTTCTATAGCAGGTTCAGTGGATGAAGTGGAAGGTTTCTCTAATGGAATAGGTGACCTTAGATCTTCTAGAAATCCAGGATCAGTAAAGGATGGAAGATGGGTTTGAGTTGAAGGTGTACTAGTTCTAGGTCTAGATGAAACAAGTGGTGTTCTAGAAATCAAACTTCTGCTTCTGCTGCTTATAAATCTTCCCCTTGAATCTCTCTCCCTACGCATAAAATTGTTTTTGGATGTTAAGAAACAAAGGTTACCTAGTTTTCACTTCCCCGGCAACGGCGCCAAAATGTTTGGTCTCAATCTAGTCTCCTAAGCTGAGCTCATTTAATTGTCAACCAGGATTTGTAAACTGCTGAAGTGAAGTGTACCATATGTACCTAGGTGCTTGTTTCCTAATGCGTTGTATGTGGTGTTTTGTGATGTTTTTGGTCTTTTGTGATGATTTGTGATTTTTTTGGTCTTTTGGTGATTTTTATGCTCACAATGGAAATGTCTAGAAAACTAATGGAAAGGGGTTGGTGGTCAAAACAGAGTTAAGCCTAATGTATGGAATGGCAAATGAAATTGGAAACACTGAAGCAGAATCTAAACTATGACTAAATAAAAGCAAAAGCTTGATAATGACTTTTTAGGCAAATGACACAAACTAAACTTGAGAAATGATCACTAAATATGCAAATCCTCTAACTAAACAGTTAAACACTAATCTACCATGATGCAACATTTTGTTCTAAGCTCTTCTATTCTATGACTAATTCCTAGTTCTATTCTGCAATTTAATTGAATATCACAGAACCTTTACTCAAAGAGTTATTCGTTTCTTTTTCAAAGTAGTTCTTTTGAGGAAGAGCTCTGTTTATAAAATGATGAGGAGATTGCAGAAATACTTCAGACCTTATAGTGATGTTGTCTTCTGTTCATATGGCTATGGATCATTTATAGATTTTAGAACAAAAAGATGTTTGTGAATAATGAAGGCTGTTTTGTTAATCCTAATAACTGAAATAATCTATTGTGCAATGGATGACAATTTGAATATGAAGTGCAAGTGCAATGAGTTAATCTAAGAATGAACCTAAGATGCCACTAATCTAGAACAATGTTGAACTATAAGTCATCATCAAACTTGAAACAAAGTAACTGATCATGAATTAAATGCAATGAAACTCCAGAGCATTCTAACTATACTAACATGCATTATTCTATGAAGTTACACAATCTGTTTGTTCATCATTAGTGATATTTTGGAAGAGTTCCTTCTTTTGGAAGGGGTAGAACAAGTCTAACTGTGTAATTGAGTGCAATTATAAGCAAATGGACTGAAAGCAAATGAAAAACTAAGTTATCACCTCCATACCCTACTTGTCATTATGATGTCTTGGGCAAGCGTTTAAGAGCAAGAACAGGGATGATACTTAATAAAAACACACAACTAAATCATTCATTATCACAGTCATGTCTTGAACTTCTTAAGGATGTCTTGGAAGAGTTTCTTCTTGTGGAAGAGTGATTAGAACAAGTGTAACTGTGATAGTGAATAGCAAAAACTACAACTAAATCCTATAGTACCATAGCTATTCATCATTCATCATTATAATTTGTTGGAAGAGTGTCTTCTTGTGGAAGAGCTGGAATGAATATAACTACAGTAGCTAGTTAAAACAACTATAAATTCAATTCCTAATTCTACAATACCATAGTCATTCAACATTCATCATTTTAATATGTTGGAAGAGTGTCTTCTTGTGGAAGAGCTAGAATGAATACAACTACAGTAGCTAAAACAAAACAACTACCAATTCAAATGCAAAACATAAAGGCAGCTAGGAAAACTTATCTAATTTACGCAAAAGAAATCCGTGCAAGAGGCAGGGGCCCTCTACCACTTGACGGCATTCAACTCCAAATTAAATCACGCCTTCAAAGTAACTTTGTCTGCTCCATTAACGATGCAATAGTTTGAACATAACACTCTGCGTTTTCAGGAATGTAACACAGAGTTTAAACAAAATCTAGCAGCAAATCTAACATAAAATCTCCAACATAGCTCTCGGTCTCCCAAGAGTTTATAAAGCAAATGCACGTAACAATACTTGCAACAATTCAAGAACATTGTGTTTCCTTATCGGAATCACTTTAGGACTCTTTGAAGTGGCTGCGTGAAGAGGAAAACACATCTGGACTGAGACAGTCCTAATAGAAGTCTTCCTCCCTAAATGTGTTCCCCACGTTCATAATCGTACCCAGAATCCATTTCTTCCTCCATGATGAGCAACGAACCATGTAGACATGACGTGGATCATGCCCATATGCGGATTTCCTTAAGAGGCCACCTGGAACATACTCAAACATGAAGGCAGCTGCAGAATCGCCGGTTAGCTACGGAATGTCTGCATTACGCGGCTAGTTCCGGTCAAAATGCTTAACAATGGAAAAAATCACAAAATTTAACAAGTCAGTCATGTAAATCATTCTAGAAGTAATTTTAACTATATTTATTGATTAATTGGGTCTAAGATAGAAATGGACAAGGGAAAATGAGGTAAAATGAGGTGAAGGAAAGCACAATTTTGAGGCTCAACACATGGCCCGGAAGTACAAGTCGGAATCAATGTCCAAGTATCACATATCTCAAAATGATCAATAATACTGAAAATGGATGTCTGATCACAAAATTAAATGAATCTCCAGGTACCAAATCATAAGGGGTGGAACACAGGGTACAATCACGCAACTGGGGAGCCAACATATAGGACGCTGTTGTACTGACACTGCAACATATAAGGGTGGACGGCATCACTGGCAGAAACGGAATGGACTGTCAAAAGTGAACCGAAAGATGATGATACAACCCGAGGTCTTCACCGATCTCGATGGCACAATTCTACACAATGGGAATAAATGAGCTGAAGTCGACCATGTGAGAAATCGTTTGATTACAAGTCAATAATGTATACCATTAAAAAACGCGAGACAACCCACCGATAATGAAAATGAGTGTCAAGGTGCCCTTGTACAATCTAAAAAGTGCGAATGAATGAGTTGAAGTCGAACACTTGGAAGAATCTACCAATCTAGAGGCAATGATGAATCCCCACTGTCGATAACGAAGAGTCCGCCACTGATGACTGTAAACCTTAAGGTACTGAAAAAATACTCTAGACCTTATTCCCAGAGCAATGAGTCGGAGTTGATGGGAAAAAATCTACCGGAAGGAAGGCATTAAGGCATCCCACATCAGTCCAGCGTGAGTGTAACCCGCAGGCCAAGATTTGGAAGGAATCGGACGAAGCAGAGTGACGGAACCAAACCGAAGTATGTTTCTGACATGCACAAGATGAAGCTAGCGCACGGAAGAAACCCTCTAAACCAACCAATAATGAAAGCTGTCACAGAGGCGAGATATCCACCGATAGGGTCAAATGGAAATCAAGGTACTGCACGAATCCCAAGTGTGATAAGGTATGCTGACGTCAAACACAAGGAAAACCACTCAGTCAAAGACCCATAATGATGATCAAATGCTGAGCACAAGGTCACCTATCAATGATGGAAATAGGGCCAGGGTGCGGCTCTAGGTTTACTCTCAGAGCAATATGTCGTAGTCGATGAGAGACAAACCCGCCAGCAAGAAGTCAATGGAGACCTTCTCAAACCAGCACGAGCAGAAGACCAAAACATCTGATGTGATAGAACAAGATACTGACAAGACCGGGAAGGCCGACTGAATAATGAGTCAAGAGACACCGCAGAATGGCCGACTCTGGCTAGACTTCCCTTGAACAAAAGCACGACTCGTGATGACCATGGCAGTAAAAAGTGACACTGTATAAGTCTATTATGCAGGAGGCAGAACAAACTCTCCATATGATTGGAAGAGATAACCAACCAGGGGAGGACTGACAAGTGAAACATGGTAAAGGCTGAACCTAGGTCAAAAACTAAAACCATCCCAAATGTAGGAAATATATATAAGTATATGTGCTTTGTTCAAGGGCGACAAACTGACTCTGTACTGCCATCAAAACAACAAAGATACATCCCGTTCCCACTCTTTTTGTTATATTTGATTTTTTTGTCTTTTTCATATAATAAGCCTGAAAAAGAATAAAAGAATGCTATGGTACAATGGATAGAACGAGTATCAAGAAACAAATGCACTAGTTCCTGGGATAGGAACGATCCTATGCTCAATGCAAGGTGGCGGAAACTGGTAAGTGATACTCAAAGGAATGTTCCATCCATGGGTAAAAAGGGTGTCAAGTCGTGATAGCTAAGTGCATGCAATGGTTAACTTGTACAGACAGTCAAGGTCAAAAGATGGCTTAAACATCGAGTCCAAATGAAGCCAGCTAAAGGCCAGGATAAAAAAGTAGCCAATATGCAATGCAGTAGTACAACTCAACAACACCAGGGAGCCACTAGGGTAATAGCCAGAAAAATGATAGTGAAGAAGAAGAAGAATGAAGCTTCAACATGTAAGTCATGGCGGGACTAAAGAACACTCCCGAGCCTACATAAAATGCAGCATGGGCAACAAGTGCTAGTGAGGAACTAACTAGGAAGCCCATGTAAAGGAAGGCTCTACCACCAAGTCATGATTAAATAATCGGCGAGTGAAATGGGTAAAATACTCATGACCTGATGGGATTGACCCTATGACAAGTGATCAGAATGGAGGCTAGTATGCAAAATGCAACGGAAAGTGGATTTCCTAACTTATATGCCAGTGAAGATCATATACCTGCCATGACAAGTCAGCAGTAATAGATCAAAAACCGGAAAAATCTCAACTTCATCAAAATGTACCTGAAAATATACCAATCTGGGCACTTACAAGCATCCGGGTTATGCAGCTTAAGATAGATTGAAAAAATAGGCATAACAAATTTTTGCAAAAAATTTCAATTCTGGGCATAAATACACATGTTACCTCACATTTGGTTCATTGTTACATGTTGATTTGCGAAAAAGAGCTTTGGAGAAAAACCCTCTTTCATCAAAACAGGAGCAATCAGTGATCAAACTTCACCAAATTAGTCAGGTAAGCTCTTAATCCATCATTATTATCAATTTTGTCCATTAATAGAGTTAAAATTCAGAAATTTCACCGTATAAATATTTGTTTTAATTTAGGGTGATGCACATACGTGGGTTCATATGGACCAAGCTGCGTATATACGCGACTGTGTATAGGGTAAGTCGTCTATGCGCAACCCGAAATGTAAAAAAGAATTTATAATGGACAAATGAATGAATTTATTAGGATGACTATCACCTGGAGGGAACGTGAGCATAGTGCAATCAATAATGAAGTAATGCAAGATCAATTATCGCTCAATATCCTCTGAAATTGTGGATTGCTCAAAATTATCAAAATGCCAAATATGAAGAGTAATGTCCGGTTGCTCGAAATGCTAGTAAATTATTGGGAACCGGAGGAAGATTGTTTCATGATAGATCAAATGCCCATACACATAGAAGTAGAAGACATCTACTTCATCACTGGACTCTTGTGGAGGGGAGACCCAGTAGATTTGCACAACAAGCCTTTGGGAGGGCTTACCGTGGATGACTATGTCCACGTCTATTGTGTAGAGGGGTCCAAGAAAGTAGGGACTCAGATTACTATAAAATATTTGAGAGATCTACACATGAAGATTCTCCTATTCACCATTGGCAGGGTAGTAGGATCTGCTTCCTTGCATCAGGCATCCAGGACTCAAATGAGCATAGCTATGGAATGCTTAGCTCACTTGTATGATTGGTGTACAACTCTATTAATGAACATTAAGCAATGATTGACTTCCATCCGGAAAGCAAAAACAAAACATTTCAGATATGGAACCATCTTGATGACAGTCTTCTTTGAGAAGATTCCTGGGCTTCGACCCAAAGTGATCTCTTCAATCAACAGCCCAAGAGACCCAAGAATTTCCCGATGGGCAGATCTGATGAAGATACTAGGGGGAAGTGAAGTTCCCCGAACCACCTGGGATGACGAGTTCTTCCAATGGTGGGGAGAACAAATCATCACTGTGGAGGACTACCCTTATGCCAGGATGGATTTCCGCGGTGATCCAGACCTCGTCCTTCCACCTGGTGCAGCATGGGGCACAATTGGTAAGATTGCAATTTTTGAATTATATGATTTTTTTGGATTTTTTCAATATATATGAAAAAAATGTGAAAAAAAAAACATGTTTTTGATTGGATTCAAAATGACTTACAATATTATAATGATCATGATACAGATATTGGACCAGTCCGTCCCAAGGGCTACCCACGACATAAGCGCCATAGAGGCGAGGCAGATATTGTAGACCCAGACAGGACCCTCCATGCTGTATAGAGGAACTTGGAGGGTTTAACTCGCCAAGTGCCTATGGCTGCAGTGGAAGATCTACCTTAGGCCATCTAGAGACGAGTAGTGGGAGTACCACGTGATTGGGTGCGGTTGTTACGCCATGTCGTTACTGCTATCGTGTTCTATAGGAACACAAATTTTGGGCAGGGACCACAGGAGTAGATAGATATGATTACCGAATGATTGTATATTTTTTGATACTGAACATGATCGGGCATAAGCCCTAATTTTGTATGACTTATGGATCCAAATTTTGTATAGTTTTTTGAACACTTTGATGAGATATATATATACAACGATTTATGATGTGATGTGACAAATGTATAAAAATGCATGATGTTTTTTATGATTAAATTTTAATGTATGGAATGATTAATATGCCAATCAATTGCTTGATTAGCTAATTAGTTTTCCATCCAATTGTCGGCTCGAGGAATATGAATGAATATTAAAAATTGAAATGATCTTTGTAACAAACGTACCCTCAAAAACAACTGGAATAAAAATGGATCTCGAACCTAATAAGTATTGTTCAACTGCGACACCACCAGCTGGGAGTCCAAGAAAACTACCAACGAATCAACACCCAAAGATATTGCCTCCGAGAGTAGATAAATAACTGCAGTGTATTCTGCTATATTATTGGAAGCAGGACCAATGCAGACTCCTCTTGATACTAACAGCTGACCGGATGGATGATGAAGCACCCAAACCACGGAAGCCAAGTTCTGGGTGTGTCTACTAGCACCATCGGCGAAAACATAATGAGTCATGACATTCGACACAACCTGCCAAAGTAGATCAAAAACATCACCATCACATCAAAGACTAAAAACCAGATATGTACAAAATAAAAAACTACTATATACAAAAGAAAAATGCCAGGCCGAAGCCTAGGCATAATACCTTTTCAAATAGAGCCCATTTATGGGCTCCAGCAACTCATTTCCTTCAAAATCAACCAAGGCATATGCTCCTTTTTTAAGGACTTTTTTAACGATTAAGGGGCCATACCACATAGACTTAAACTTTCCTGCGCCCAGGGCATCCTTCTCTTGGGCATAGACCAAAACGAGGTCGCCTTCCAAGAAAACCCTAGGTTTGACCGCCTTATCGTACTAAACTTTGACTCATTTCTTATGTGCCTCATTCATCGTGGTGGCATCGCAATGCTGCTCATCGATATGTTCCAGATGAAGGAGACATTCTTCAAGACTATAAGTGTCAGGAAGAAACTCAACAGCTAACTTAAGAGAAGGAATCTCACATTCAATGTGAAATATGGATTCTAGCCCATAAACTAGTTGAAACGGAGTAAAGCCAGTTGCAGTTTTTACTAACGTCCTATATGCCCAAAGTGCAGGATATAGCATGATATGCCAGTTGGATCGAGCTTTATTAATTGTCCTTTGAAGAATAGTCTTCAAGGATTTGTTCACGGCTTCCACTTGACCATTGGCCTGAGGATAATATGGAGATGAATGCTCCTGCCGGAAACCTAATTTTAGAGCCAACTCAGCCATCATGCTATTTTGAAAATGACTGCCATGATCAGTGACAATCTCTCTAGGAATACCAAAATGAGCAATAACCTGGTTGAAAAGAAAAAGAGTTGTTGTCTCACCATCATTCCCAAAAGTAGGCATAGCCTTGACCCACTTCGTAAAGTAGTCTATTGCTACAATAATGTACTTGTGACCTTTAGCCGAGAGCGGGTTACAAGTAGTATAATCAATACCCCACTTTTTAAAGGGACCGACAGTAATGACTGGAAAAAGCGGAGCTGGATGAGCGCGCATTTTTCGAGTATAGACTTGACACGGATGACACTTTTTGACCGACTCCATACAATCTTTGAAAATTGAAGGCCAAAAGTATCCAGCACGCAAAAAAATTTGGGCTGTAGTAAGCCCAGATAAATGACCACCACAATCTCCACTGTGGCAGTCATTCAGTACAACCTCAACTTCTTCAAGAGTTAAGCAATGCCTCAGGATTGAATCAACCCCTCGACGGTATAAAGCATCACCAATAATCAAGTAATTTTTAGCCAAGTGACGCAACTTACGGCGCTCATCTTTCAAAAAAGTAGAGGGAAACTTCGTAGTATGAAGATACACAATGATATCTCCATACCAAGGATCCTGTGGAGAGATGAGAAACAATTGTTCATCCAGGAAGGATTCATCATAAACTATCTCTTCTCCACAGGGCAACTCAGAGATTAATTCCGTGAAAACTAACGATTTCTTGGACTTGGCAGACATAAACTCAAGATCAAATTCCTGCAAAATCACAATCCATCTATTGTACTTGCCCCCAATCACTCTCCTACTAAGAACAAACTGAAATGGATTGGCTGCTGCCAAAACCTAAGTTTTTCGTAGAAGAATATAATGTCTGAGTCACTGTACAACATGAACAGCTGCTAAAGCTAGCTTCTCTATCGGAGTATACTGAAGTTCAGGTCCTACCAAGCCTCGACTAAGATAGTATATAACATGCTCTACCAGAGCATCGTCCTCCTGAACCAGACCCATACCAATGGTAGATTCTGCTGCTACCAGATACAAAAGGAAATCCCTGCTATAATCAGGTGGACTCAATAAAGGAGCAGAGGTCAATGCTTTTTTCAAAGCATCGAATGAGCGTTGAGTGAAGTCATCCCAAAAGAATGGAACTCCCTTCTTCAACAATCTCATAAATCCTTTGGTAACTTCAGCATAATTTACGATAAATCTCCGAAGAAAATTAGCCTTTCCTTGTAGACTTTGAAGTTGATGAATAGACGACGGGGGAGGCAACTGAAGTATTACCTCAACCTTGAAGGGATCTACCCTAATCCCTTCCAAAGACATAATAAATCCCAATAACCGACCAGATGTAACCGCGAAAACACACTTGTTCGGATTCAACCTAATCTTGTAGAAACGACATTGTTCAAATACTTGACGGAGGTGAGCAGGATGATCAATTCTATTTCGAGAACGAGTAGCTAAATGATCCAAATATGCCTCGATAATATGTTTGATGTCATGGAAGGCATATGACATGGCCCGCTGAAACATAGCCCCAGCATTTTTAAAGCCAAAAGGCATCTTCTTGTAAGAAAAAGTACCCCAGGGACAAATAAAGGCATTCTTATGTTGATCTTCAAGACGGACAATAATCTGATTGTATCCGGAAAAACTGTCCATGAAGGGGAAAATCTCATTACCGGCACACTCATCGATAATCTGATCTATAAATGGTGTGGGGTAATTATCTTTCGTACATGCTTTATTAAGGTCTCTGAAGTCAATGCAAACTCGAATTTTTCCTTGTTTTTTTTCCACGGGAACAGGATTCGAAACCCACTCTATCAAAGGAACAGGGAAAATAAATCCCGCCTTGAGTAGCTTCTCCACCTCAGCTTTGATAGCTGCAGACTTCCTAGGATTGATCGGACGAAGTTTTTGCCTCACAGGCTTAGCATTTTCGTAAGTCTTGATCTCATGCTGGACAATAGATGGATCTATACCAGGAATTTCCTCATAAGACCAAGCGAACACATCCCTAAACTCTTTAAAGAGATCGGTGTAAATCTGAATCTCTTCAGGGGAACATTCAGCTCCGATGAAGACATTCTCTATAACATTGGGATCCCTGGAAATGTTCATCGGGATAGTTGGAGAAATCACAGCCATGTTCCCTTCAGCATATACCTGTGTTGGTGCTAAAGGGTTCAGGACTGGGTGAACAGGACCAGGAGACAAAGGACTTGGAAAACTTGATTCAACTTCGCTCAAATCAGGTAAAAAGTAAGACCGATGATGCAAATCATCCCACGGTCTATCTATACCATTCATAGCTTCCAGGATGGCCTCTTCATATGGAAGAGTGGTATCAAGGCAATCCTGGGCGGAAGAAGAACTAAGTGTCCAAGTCAAAGCCACATTGCCATCCAACTCTTCCGGAGAAAGATGAGATGGAATGGGCTCTGCAGAGTCAACAATAGATTGATAAGCAATCTCAGCTACAGACATTGGAAATTCCATTCCACCCACTTGACCTTCCGCTAATGTGGAGGTAGGGGAAGGCAAGGTCCAAGGATCCCAAAAATAATGAGTTCTGAAGAACTCTCTTCGAATAGGAGCCCTGAAGGATGAAATTTCATTTATATGAATGGTAGGAGGTGGAATATCAAAAGTACCCATCAAAGAAGAATACATTCCAACCCCTAAATTCTCAACAGGCGGCTTGGCATTATCCAACTTTGGAATAGTTGAGTCAGTAGATGCATTCGGGTCTACAGGAGAACAGTCTAGTTGATCCACTGTAACAATCCTCCCTTCATGGGGGAAACAAATAACCTGAAATGATGAGGATGCAATGGCATCCATCTCATAAATCCAGTTTTTCCCCAACAGAAGGTTGTAGTCCAATCTTGCATCAACTATCTCAACCTCTATATTTACAGTTTTTCCCCCAACACAGATGGGAAAAGCTGGGATAATACCATGCGGTCTATGAGAATGACCATCAAACACAATCAGAAGAGTAGCAGATGGAACAGATGCGGGAGATCCAATTCCCTTCCAGCATGCGAGAGACATCACACATGTGGAAGTTCCCTCATCAACGACCATTCGAAAATATTGAATTTTCGAAACGACGATTTGATATGAAAAGCCATATGATGGGGGAGTCTCTTTTTAAAATTAGACATATCGAATGTAATCACAAGAGAGTTCTTTGGATCGACAGCCCCAATAGCAGTGAGCAGAGCACTGCACTGAGCAGGACAAGACTGGAGCACCTCAAGAGCCGACATGGCACAAGGACTCTGCGCCAAATCTTCCACAATAGAGTAGTTATGGGCAGCCCTGGCATTTGGATTAATCGTCGTACACTTCGTAGATGCTTTTGGCCTCGTAATATGAAGCGGCTCAGTACCATCGGGAGAACCCTTGGCTTTCGAAGACTCATCTTTGCCATAATCACGGGATCTTGTGGCGATATCCGCATGAGCACTCATCATATATATGTTTGATGGAGTTTTCCCTTCCTAGGTGCCCCTAGAAGAAGCCCCAATGTTTTGATTCGCGCCAACAACCAGTTGTTGCCCTTGGGGAAAAGGGTTTGTCAACATAGCTTGGGAACTGGAAGAACCCTGCTGAGCTAACAAGCGCTGCGCATCTTGAATTTTAGGGCAAAGGTGAGTAAGATGGTCTCTAGCACATAACTTGCATGGAAACTTCACTTTCTTTTTATCCTTTAGACCCTCACCAACATGCTCATTGGATTTATTTTCATTACCCTTCCCATTCTTGCCCTTTTTCTTATTATTATTCCATCCCTTCTTCTTCCCTTCAGATTGTTGATTTTATTTAGGGTTAGAAGTCTGAACGGCATTTAGCAAAAAATATTGAGAAGGCGATGACTCATCAGGCATAGCGTGACCAGAAGAAGCAGATTTTATAGACAACTACTGCAATTGACTAAGCAGGTTAGCTGCACCACTGTTGATTGACCCAATAAGTCCGTCACCATGAGGACCAAGTTTAGTCTTGGATATGTCTAATTTGGAGCGAGGAGCATTAGGCAAATATTTATGAAGGACACCAGATTGAGAATATATCAATTCAAGCTGTTGGGCCCTAAAAATAGCCTGCTCCTCAAAAAATACCCCTGAGAGGGATACATCCTTAGAAATATCCGCCTGCAGAGATTTCAAAAACCATTCCAAAAGAAATTCTCCCAGAATATAAGCTTTGATAAGCCTCTTCCTTCTCTGCCATTCCTGAATATGATTAGAAATTTGGGTTGCATCGTCCTGCTTAAAATTAGCTAGGAGTTCAATCCTGGCATCATAACGGACAGGCAACTGGAAATGATTTAGAAATATAGTAGCCAGATCTCCAAAAGTAGAAAAACTGCCCCCAGTTAACTCAATATACCACTTGGCAGCGTTTCTAGTCAAGGTGCGTTGAAATAACCTCAACCTAATCGAATCCTTGATCAGGGAGTTAGATGAACACCATAAATGGAAAGTGGTGATATGATCAGCCGGGTCCTCTCCATTCTTGCCTTCAAACTTTGGAATGTCTGAAGGTAGTTTGGTAGGAACTGGAGGCCACCCCATACTATATCAGATTGGATCATTCGTCAATTTCGACAAATCTGGCAAGTTCAACATTGCCAAAAAAGGTAAACGAGGAGGAGCCTGAGGATTCCATCCTTGGTAGGATGAATTCCCAACATTTTGAAAAGAATAACCTGGATTTGATGAGGCACCAGGTTTCCAGAAAGAACTCATAGAAAATGTTGGGTCATAGGACCTAGCATTTGGAGAAGGACCCCCTCCCAACGTAGAGTTACCAAAGACTGGACCAGTTCCCCCCCCGAAGTAGTAAACGAAGAGGAAACCCCTTGGGAGGGGTTACAAGCACTAGAAAGAGGGGAAAAAGCCTGATAAGCACTTGATGAAGGGAAAGAAGCATTCCCTTGTTTACCAGCGAGAAACTAATTCCCTGCCCCCACTGCTGTGAATACAGGGTTCCAACCTGTAAAGGTAGTCGAACTCTGACCTCCAGGCCAAGGGTTAAAACTCTGAGTCTGAGAAGTAAAAGGAAAAGACCCTAAGGAAGGATTCAAACTAGGAATATGCCCACTTCCGAAGGGGAACCCTTGAAAAGAAGCTGACCCACTAGCCATGGAAGACATGGGTGCAGACGCAGTTGCAGCAGCAGAAAAGGAAAACAAAGGAATTCCACTAGTGGGAATTCCAAAACAAAAGGGACCAGATTGAGAAGCTCATGCTTGGGTGAAATCAGAGCCAAACACAACAGTACTAGAAGCAATCGAAGATATAGCAACTGTGCCTCCTCCTTCTACTGAAGCAGGAGTCTGAATGCCTGAAACACTCACAACTGAAGCCGCGTTCCCAGTTGTGGCCATCGAAAGGTATGAATAATATGGATAAGGACTTTCTAGTCTTTATGAATCAGGTTCGATGTACTCAACAACAAATGGATAATCAGGAGGAATAGGAGATGGAAGTGATTCAGAAAGCTGAGATACTTCCTCTACTTCTACTTCTTCTTCTCTCGGAAATAAGTCTCTCGAGGTGAGTGGAGCGCTCCTCTCGGAACCAACACCAGAACCAACTACAAAACCTTCAAGCCCTTGTGGAGGATCTCTCTCCACTGCGTCAGATACCACTGGGTGATATTCACCTGCTATATTACTCCTACGCCTTCTTGAAGAAGGCTCCACACTTTCGGGAGATAACCCCCGAACTCTCCTCGATCGACGAGGCGCTTGATCAACCACTTTAATAGATTAATTAGACTCAGAAAAGTATAAAGCTAGGCAAGCTAGGAGCAAAGAGCACTCACTACAAAAATCCCTAAGATACAACCAAGCAAGCAGCCTTCCGGTATTTCCGCTCTGGGTGATTAGTACCGGACACCAAAATACGAGAAAGCGAAAAATAGGACCTCCCGAAAGTAGTCTGGGATAATTATGGCCCAGGCCTACTAGCGAAGGTAACAGAAACAGTTATGCTGACCTCCTAACAATAGCCTTTGCTGGTGCAAGTACCCAAGCTTCGCCGGGGCACCCTCCAGAAGTACTGCTGGAAGTGATACGACGTCTACCTCAGGTACCACAGGTATTCCCCCCCGCAGTTGCCTGTGTGGAACATAGGAATGGCAACTAAGGGCACCAATCCATGTCAGCAGCCGGGCGGAACGGTCTTAGGGCAAGATCTAGTAAATCAGAGAGGGGGTATCTCTCTTCTCAACCTTCACTTCCCCTCGCGCTTGACTCTTTGGAGGAGAGCTTTCCTGATCCACCTAACGGTGTTGGATTTTGCTCATTTAATAAACTTCTATGTTTTAGTTTGAGTGGCCTTGGAGAGTTAACTCTCCACTCACCTAATCCAAGGCCCTAAAACCTAGCTAGTTGATGTATGACACTTAATAAAAAACTTGCTAGTTGTTTTTAAATTAATGCACTTATTTTAGTTGGCTATTATATTAAGTCAAGGGAATATGGAAATGAAACTCATGATGTTTTCTGACGCAGAAAATAAATTAATGAAAACCAAACTACATGCAAATGCAGTAATTTCCTTTCGATGAAAAGAAATTTCTACACGAGTTCTACGAGACTATTTTTTTTCTTTTCAGATATCAAACCTCACACTCGCAAAATTTATGAAAAATACTACAACTGTTTAAGTGCACCTAATAAAAATTACTAAGAACATGCCAATTCTAAGATGAAAAATCTAATAAAGCAAAGAGAAATTTCCAAGAATCCCCCAGTTCTATCACTTTTCCGGCTGTCCACAAAGCTAGTTCCCAAATAAGAAACTCTCAGTATAAAGACACCAAAATATGCTCGAAATAAGAGAAAGAAACCAATGAAAATTCCCTTCCCAAATCAAGTTAGAAACCGAAGGCAAGAAATCTCAACAAGGCTTCAAAAGATGGAAAGAAACCAAAACAAAAATGCAAAACAAAGGCAATGGCAAAACAAAATGTTTTTGAGCTTTTGAATTTTATAAAAAGAAGATTTCAAAGAGACCAAGAAGAACTATCCAATTACCAAGCCAAACAATCGTGAATTTCAAGCAAAACTTCAACAAAAATGCTCCAAATCTTATAGTGCCACTTAGTAGAAAGATTTATACGAGAAAAAGGAAGACAAGAAACTCAGTAACTTAGCCCAGAAGAATAGCACAATCTTGCAGCAAAAAAAACTTCAAAGACTCAAAAATGACTTCAAAAATTGCAACAAGACCTAGTCAAATAAAATCAAGAAAACCAACTGAAAAGCAGGCAAAAATTGAAGTGCAAAGCAAAACACAAAGTTAGGAAAGAGCATATGAGCAGAAGCTCTCTGTCCTGATTAAGCAGAACAACCAAGAATCTCCAGAAAGAGATCTTGGTACTCAGACCAGAAGTGCAAGCACTACAAAAATGAGATTTTCCAAATAAGCCAGTCTTCAATCAAACAAGAGAGAAAAAGACTAATAACCACTTTCAACACAATCTAGAGACTAAAAGGACACTGCAGGAACAAGTCCCCATAGGCAGACAAGACCAAAAAGTCAAAAAATCAAAAATTTCAAAATTTGCCCAGGCATACGCTACTTAGCAGTTTTGAAACAAGCGTGCATACACGATTGTGGCAAAGGAAAAATGCGTATATGCGACTTCCTTTCACCGAACCTGCATGTATACACGTCTGTGTAGAGGAAAACTAGCGTATGGAAAGGTAAATAATGAAAAACAAAAATGATCAAGCCTGGCTAAAGAACCAGTTCTTTGGTCTGACTAAGAAAAAACTAAATGGACAGGAAATAATGATTAAAACTATCGAAAACCTTTAAAACATCTGAAACCACTGAATTGGGGAATCACAAGAATGTGATCCCCAACGGAGTCGCCAGTTCTATTTCAGGAAATAACTCCCTAGAGGTCGTTGGGTCAAAACCTCCACAGATCAGGGCATGCTATTCAAGAAGGACTCACACAACCACACTTGTATACTAAAAACTAGATAACATCGATTGTAGAACTCACCCGTAGATCCTACATTTGATGTAGATCCCGTGGGGTCCAAACCCCCAACAACCCTTCTTCCTCTTCAACCTGGAAATCAAGAAGAGACATGCACGGAAATCTAGTTGTATAGCTTATATATTTCCTAAATGTCAGTGTAATCCATGTGAAACATCATATAAACAATAATAAATTCTTAATTAACAATCTTTTCACATATGCAAGTAGATATTAACACGTCAATTCGAGAACAAGATGGTTCTTCTTCATTATGAATATCATGTACAATAATAGAAAGGTGGAGAGATCACCTGAATCCTTCCACGATTTTCGAACAGACCGTTGTCTGGATCCGTCCTGCCCTTGCCTCAGTAGGATACTTTCAAGACTTGTGCACATGAGATGACATATAAGCTGATGAACATCTCCAGGAAACAAGGGTTTCCTGTAAAAATCTGGGAAGTACAGGAGGCACGAGAAATCAGACTTGAATTGGGCTCCAACAGAGTATAATGTCTATAATTTTCTCTCTCCCTTAGGCCATGCATATGAGGGGCTTTTTATACTCCCTCAAAGTAGTTTCAATCTGTTGGAAACAGTTGGCCATGGGATGGGGTGGTCGAATTACAGGAATAACCATCAACCCAACCTCGAAAATAGGTATTTTTATATATTTTTTAATGATTTTAATGGCATACGCGGAAAAGTATCTCTGGACTCGCGTATACACGCGGAAAATTATGGGCATACCCGCGTATGGGATTTTAAACACTGTTTTTTATGAACTTTATTCAAGGCTGTGGGAATGGGTGCCCAAGGCCAAAGAGACAATCATGAATCACATGAGGGTGAAAAATGATGCTATAACAGAATACATGTGCAATAGCTAAGCAGAAGTTAAATACTTTGATTATAGATGCATTAAACTGATTGAGTTGTTTGGAGCCTTTCAGTTTCAGAAGTGTTGCAGCAAGAGTTGCAGGGCGAATGCATGGATTTGCATGTCACATGCAAAGACAATCCTTTCTTTTTGAGAGGGAGCATTAAAGTTTGCAACAAGAAACAATGAAGGAGGCATCCTGAAACATCATCCTTAATCCTAGTTAGAAAATAATCACCTAAACTAGGTGGGGCCCACACAGGCTATTTTTAGGTGTATGTCTATTTTTAGACATGGTGAGCATATTCTATATGTAGCAGGAGGCTATTCGTAGATGGTTGGTCAAATGTGAAAAATATATGAAACTCTATTTTTAGAAGATTGGGCGAAGTCTATTTATAGATCGTCGATGTAAAAATATATGTATGTCGATTATTATTAGCTCTTAATAATAATCAGACACTAAACAACAACTTATTCTCTTGGAGCACTTTATTTCAGTGAACAGATTTTTTAAATCAGTGGGCTAAAGGAATTATGCAATTCCTAATGGTTTACTGGAGTTCATGCATTGAGGACTCAGTTAGAACTGAAGTGGCAAAGTTATGACGAAGTTGGAAGAGTAGTTCATGGAGTTGTATTCAGTTTAACTCAGTTATACTCAGTTGAGCTAGTTGTATCTAATCTAACTGAATGATACACTAGTGAGAGTGGAGTGAATTAATTAGTTAATTAATTCATAAATAATAACTCATTAATCAGCTAAACAGTAAAATAGTTAAATACAGTGCATGTCAGATCCAGTGGAGACCCAGTGCAGAGATAGGTGAAAGGGTGAGATAGACTATATGTTGTGACAATAGCCATTCCTATGGATTGCATCTATATATACAATCCAGGATATTCCATTGATAATAACGCGACCAAGGAGATTGAGATTGCATTGAGCGGTCTTTTTAATCAACTTGGATTACGTAGTGGAGAAGGCTAGCATAGAAAAGAGAGAGGCTAGGATGGTGCATGGATTTATAGATTTCTTCTATGTTAGTGTGTGACAATTGATTGTACTGAGAGCTTGATGTACTAAGCTTTGTATGATATTTTTACATGATCTCCATGATACATAATATATGATAGTTGAGGTTTTCAGCTTCAGGATTTCCTGTTAAACAACTGTGTTATGTGCAATTGTTTTTATTTATGATTCACATGTGTTTGCAATTAATTTTCTGCAAAATATTAACAGTGGAATGATTATGTATTTTGAAAGAAGTTAAATATTGTGATATCAAGGGAATTTGGATGTATGTATGCTTAGTGTATACTAATTTCTACATGGTATTGGAGCAGTGTTAATTCTTGAAGATTGCAATTGTGAGCGAGTGTTGAGTTTGTCTTTGGTGGAGAAATTCAAATTTCTTTGTAGGAGTTTCTTGAGGTGACGAGTTGGTATACAGTGATATGTGTTCAATGGGTTGTAGTTGGAGTATGCTCGAGGGAAACTATAACAACATAGCACGGAAGGTACGGATGGAGGCGGTGCTTGAAAGATCTGAAAGATAATGGCTTGAAGGAATTCATCTGGAGAGATGTTCCTAAGCCTTTGTTAGTCTCGAAAATCTGCATCTTTTCCATACACCTTTATATACCTTTTTCATTCACCTGAACCTTCCCAGTTGTCAATATCATTGTATATTAATTGCAAAAGAGCATCTAAAATGGTTTTTAACTATATTTTTGTGTCTGCTGTTTGATTTAGATTTTTCTCATTTAGCTGCGGAATCTTGCCACTTTCCGCAGCTGCTGCAACTTTCCGCAACCATTTTGTGAAACTCTATGTTACAGGTGTCTTCAGGTAAAACGAGCCACATGGGCAAGTCAGAAATGATGTGGACATGGATCATGTCCTATTGGCTCGAGAAAATTCATCTAGGGAGGTTGCGGTCAAAGGTGGCCAAGTGGAAGTCAACCGTAGAGTCCCACGGTGACAGGACTCTGTTTCTCGTCATGTGGAGATTTATATGGCCGTTTCCAACTTACGGGAGACACATCAACACTTGTACACGGCTCCATAAGCCGAATCCAGCATCCACTTCTCATAAATTTACTCCTCAACGCGGCCATGATCCTAGATCTTTGGACGTAATGGTTTACGTGTTTTGTATCAGCATAAACTTTAGGAAATTAGTTACATCACCTTCAGTTATAAATAACGCGTTTTCATATGCATAAGAGTTAGTTTTTATTAGTCTCCATTAGCCTCCAGATAGCTCTGTAATGTAATTACGTTGCCACTGTGCCGTAATATCACCTTTCTGTTATGACTGCATTTTAATATATAAGAAGACTCTGTTTCCAAGCGTAATTCGTACTTGAAGTCTGTTGCCAAGGCTGGTGTAGAGGGCCCCTGCACACGCTGAGGTTTTTTGCATTATTGTATAGTTCTTGTTTTATTTCTTTAAGCTCATTGTGCCATAAGTCATTCATGTGTTTATACATTGCATCTTTCATGGTATTTATGCTTCATCTCTGTTTATAATCTTTCATACTTTACATTTTACTTCTGTCTTTCATGTTTTGTGTTATTGTTAACTGATCAGTGTTCTTGTTTCAGGTTATAAATAGGCAGCCCGGGCATTTGCATAACTTTTTGACTAATGACATGAAATTAATATTGTTATGCTGCTAATTTACTTTTCCTAGTTTCTGTTTAATTTTAGTACTGCTTTGTTTATTTCAATCTTGCACGTTTGTTTCAGTAGTTAGATTTATATATATCAAATTGTTCATATCATTTTCAGTTACCTCCGAAAGCCACAATTGGATTGAAGATGAGGGATTGAATTATGAATGTATAGTTTGATATTAGTTTACTTTCTGCAAATTAAATATATTAAATTTCTCATGACATCTTCAGTTACCTCCGAAAGCCACAGCTGGATTGATGGTGAGGGATTGAATTATGAATATGTAGTTTGATATTAGTTTACTTTCTGCAAGTTAGATATATTAAATTTCTCATGATATCTTCAGTTACCTCCGAAAGCCACAGCTGGACTGATGGTGAGGGATTGAATTATGAATGTGTAGTTTGATATTAGTTTACTTTCTGCAAGTTAGATATCAGGTTACTCAATTTGTTTATGGTTACCTCCGAAAATCATAGCTGGACTAATGATGAGGGATCAGAAGATAAGTTGATGTAATTTGATTTAGATTTACTTTGTTGCAAATTTTGGATTTCTTTCAGCATAATTTCTTTTGTGTTTGAACAGCAGCAAGAATAATGAGTTTCATGATCAGTAGTTCATTGTTTGATTTGTTAGACTAGCAGCACATTTTCATTTCAGCAGCACATTTTCATTTCCTTTCAAGTTTTGTCATTTTACGTTTCAAATTCCTTTTTAAGTTTCAAGTTGGTAAATCATTATAAAGGATATCATTTCCTTGAACAATCATAACCATACTTGTTTTTATTTTTCCCATCTCACATTAGAAAACAAAAAACGACAAAAACTTAAGAAATAGGTTATCTTGCACATATAGTGCGCCACACTTCATCAGCTTACGAATCCCGAATTGATAAATTAATGTATCAATTTAGGACACACTAAATTGACCAAACATTTTGGTGCCGTTGCTGGGGAAGTGTAACTAGGTAGACAATTTCTTAAAAAAAAAAAATAATAATAATAAAAGAAAGGAAAACTTGATAACTTCTTAGAGTATGCTCTCCTCTTGCACCTAGTGTGATCTGGAGGATCAGAAAAGAGAGTTATTGGTTTAATAATTTCTTAAGTATGCTCTCTTCTTGCACCTAGTGTGACCTGGAAGATCAGAAAGAGAATTATTAGCCCAACTTTAAAAAAAATAATAAAAATGACATGCATAGAGCAAGAGATTCTAGGGGAAGGTTTATAGCTAAAGCCAAGAGTTCGATTTTCACAACTCCATCTTCTTCAAGGCATAGAACAGATTCACCACCATCTACCCCTAGCCTTAAGATTTTTGGAATTCAAGGAACAACTGAATTAGAGGATTCTCCTATACCACCTACTAAATCCCATTTAGAAAACAAAGAGACTCTCTCTCATCCTCCCTTGATAGAAAAACTAGAGGACTTTAAGGACTCTAAAGAAACTATCATGGCAGAGGAAATAATAGATGGATTTGGAGGGAGAGGTAGAGGTAGAGGAGGAGGAAAAAATGGAGACAACAATGGTGAAGATAATAATGGAAGAAATAGGGAAGGAGATAACTTGTTTGGATTCCCTATAGTTGATGAGGAAACTCATACAACAATGAAAAATATATCACCATCTGTCCTCCCCAAATTTTATGGATTGCGAAGTGAGGATCCTGAAACATTTCTATTTGAGTTTGAAGTTGTGTGCCGAACCTATGACTATATGGAAGACTCTCAAAAACTCAAACTGTTTCCTTCAACTTTGAAGGGAGCTGCTTTGAAATGGTTCATGGGATTAGATACTCAATCTATTAGGACTTGGAATGATATGAAACAAACATTTTTGGATAGATACTTGGACTATTGTATGCCCACCAATCACAAGGATGAGGTATTCAAAATGATGCAAAAAGAAGATGAAAATTTGGAAGACTTACTTGAAAGATTTCAATACAACTTGAAAAGAGTAAAGATGAGCAACTTAGATGATGAAACCTTGAAAGCCCTCATATTAAAAGCCATTAGAGATGAATGGATAGATATTTTAAACATGATGGGGAAAGGAGACATTTCTCAACTTCCACTTCGTGACATAATAGAACTATGTGTCCATCTCTCAAGGGGAAAATCTAAAACAGGAAAAGGGCCTAGGGATCCTTCTCTTATTAGGGCTAACAAATCTGCAACTGGATCAGTAAGTAGGGCAGAGATTGGTAATATGTTTGATGAATTCAAAACTGATATCTTAGGGAGCCTTAGTGAACAACTAGACACCCTTAAAATCCAAAACAAGCAGAAAGCAGAAACAGATGCTTTAGCCATCTTTTGTCCGAAATGTAGGAAGAAACATGCTTTAAGGGAATGTCCCTTGGAAGCAAAAGTTGTAGAAACATGTATGATTTTCTCAGAGAATCATGAGATCAAGGATTGTCCTTCAATTCCTGGACTCAAAGCTGTCTTTCAAGAAGACCCAAATTCAGTGGAATCTCTCTGTTTTGTTGCAAGGAGACCTTGGCAGGGACAACAAACTCAAGGTTTTAACAACCCTATGAATCTTCAAACCCCACCAAATTGGAATCCTTGGCAACAACCTTGGCCCCAACATCAAAATCCATATCAGCCATGGATACAAGGGATGCAAAATCCTTATGGGAGATTTGCTCAATTTTATCAATATCCTCCATCTTTTCAAAATCAACAAGCTCCACAACTTCCAAACACAAATCCACAACTTTCATTGCCATTTCCACAACAAAAACCTTCTCAACAAAATCCAAATCCTCAACTCATGCTCCCATACCAACAAAAGACAAATCAACTTCCAGCTCAGCCATTGCCAAATCCTAATAATAAAAATCCTCAGAATACTTACATGGTAGATGGACAACAATTTCCTACCTATATGATTGTTCCTCTCAACGATGTACAACTCAAATTTGGTAGAGTTTTAGAAAAACCTTCTATAGATATTCAAGAGCAAGATACCTCTGAGGAGGACTCTCTTAAGGTCAATAAGGGTTCTGAGGAAGAATCTCTTCAAAATTCAAACATTCAAAAAGAAAAAGAAAAGTTAACACCCACAACTCCTATAGTTGAGCAACCTGCATCTTCATATACACCTCCTTTTCCTGAAAGACTACAAATTGACAAGGGGGTGGAAAAACAAATATTGTTGCCTAACTATGATTTTCTAGATGAATTGAAGAATGTTTGTATCAATATTCCCTTGCTACAAGCCATTCGAGAGATTCCTATTCTAGCAAAAACAATAAAGGAGTTGAGTTTCAAAAGACCAGGAAGGAAACTAAAAGACATAAGAAGAATCCACCTGGTAGGAAAGATTGCAGATATTATGATGGGAAAAATTACCATGCAGAAGTATGTAGATCCAGGAAGTCCAATTGTCAAGACACATATAAATGGGAAAGAAATTCCAAACACATTGATTGACTTAGGGGCTGCTATCAACATTATGAGTAGACAGACTATGGAACAGTTAAAACTTCCTAACCTTCTTTTTACACCTACTTTATTGCAACTTGCAGATCGATCGGTTATTAAACCGGATGGTGTATTAGAAGATATTTTAGTCTCCTTAGATTCTTGGGAATATCCAGTAGACTTTATGATTTTGACTCCCAAAAGTAATCTAGGAGGACATCCAATTATCTTAGGAAGACCTTGGCTGGCCACAGCTGATGCTTTTATTAGTTGTAGATCTGGAGACATGTACATTTCTAATGGTAATTCGACAAAGAAATTCAATTTGTATCCTCCAGCAAGAGCAATCACAGAAATAGGAGACAATGAATGGGTCGATGATGAGGACACTATACAACCTGTCTTTACCATTTCTGAAATTAGTGAGGATAGTCAAATTCTAAACACATTAGAAAATTTTGAGACATCTTCAAAATATGACCCCACACAATTTCAGTTGGAATCTGACATAGAATATTTATCATCAAGACAAATGTCTCTTTACTCTATGGAAGAGTTTGGTAGTTCTACTATTGAGATTTTTCCGGGAAAAACATTGAATATCAACAAACATTTGGAAAAGTCACAACAAGAAGAACTAACCAAAATCTTGCAAAAACATTCTACTGCATTTGCATGGGAGTATACTGACATGAAGGGTATTGATCCTAAGACTTGCATCCATCATATCTATATTGAGGAAAACAGTAGACCAATCGGACAACCTCAAAGAAGGATGAATCCAAATCTTAGGGAGATAGTGAAAGAAGAGCTCCAAAAACTACTCAATGTAAACTTCATTTATCCAATTTCAGATAGCCGATGGGTTTCTCCTTTGGTTATAGTACCTAAAAAAATGGTAAATGGAGGGTATGCATTGATTACAGGGAATTGAACAAAGCAACTTTGAAGGATCACTTTCCTTTGCCTTTTATTGATCAGGTATTAGACACATTAGCAGGTAAAAATTACTTTTCATTTTTGGATGGTTTTAGTGGCTATAATCAAATTCAGGTAGCACCTGAAGATCAAGATAAGACCACATTTACTTGTCCATGGGGAACTTTTGCCTACCGAGTGCTTCCTTTTGGGTTATGTAATGCACCAGCAACATTCCAAAGAGCAGTACTAGGAATTTTTCCTGATCTAATCCATGATTGTGTAGAGGTTTATATGGATGATTTTACAGTTTATGGTAATTCATTTGAAGAGGCATTAGAAAATTTGGAAAAAGTTCTTATAAAATGTAAAGAAACAAACCTTTCATTAAGCCATGAAAAATGCTTTATGATGTTTACTGAAGGGATTGTTTTAGGACATCATATTTCAGGAGATGGGATTAAGGTTGATAGATCAAAAGTTGAAGTCATCTCCAAGTTGCCTATTTCAAATTGTCAAAGAGATGTTAGAAGTTTTCTAGGATTTACTGGTTACTATAGAAGATTTATAGAAAACTTCACTAAAATAGCATCTCCACTCTTCAAACTGCTTACAAAAGATTGTGAATTCAAATGGGATCCTGATTGTCAATCAGCCTTTGAAACTTTGAAAACAAGAATATCTGAAGCACCTATCTTGAGAGGACCAAATTGGAAACTCACTTTCCATATTTCTACAGATGCTTCAGATACAGCTCTAGGAGCTGTGTTGGGTCAAAAATATTTAGTTCCTTATGCCATTTATTATACCAGTAAAAATTTTACTCCCACAGAGTTAAACTATACTGTGACTGAAAAAGAGTTTTTAGCTGTTGTTCATGCAATTAATAAGTTTAGACATTACATAACAGGCTATGAAACTTTTATTCATACTGACCATTCTGCAATTAGATATTTAATGAACAAACCTGTTACTAATGGCGGAGTGACAAGATGGCTCTTACTTTTGCAAGAATTCAATATTAATGTGTTGGATAGACCAGGAAAACAAAATACAGTAGCTGATTTCTTGTCTAGGATTCAGAATACTAAAGAAGATTCTCCTGTAGAGGATAAGTTTTCTGATGAATACTTGTTTGCAGTAACTATTAAGACTCCTTGGTATGCAGATATTGCTAACTATTTGGTTACAGGGAAACTGCCTTCACATTTATTTCCAAATGAAAAACGAAAAATTATTCAGGAGAGTTCAAAATATTCATGGATTTCTAACGAATTGTTTAAAACGGGGCCAGATCTTGTGATCAGAAGATGTGTCAGGGAAGATGAAATGCCTGATATTCTTAAGGCATGTCATGATGAACCATGCGGCGGACACTTTGCAGACAAAAGGACGGCCTATAAAATCCTCTCTTTAGGATATTATTGGCCTTCCCTCTTCAAAGTTGCAAAAAAATATGTCAAAAGGTGTGACAGCTGCCAAAGAGTAGGGAAACCTACCCTTTCAAATGAAATGCCATTGCAACCACAGGTACTCATTGAACCCTTTGAAAAATGGGCTTTAGATTTCATTGGACCTATTAATCCACCATCTAAGCAAAATAAATATATATTGGTTTGTACTAATTATGTTACTAAATGGGTAAAAGCCAAAGCATTAGTATCTGCTACTGAAAATTCAGTTGTTCATTTTCTTTATGAGGATATTTTTACTCGCTTTGGTGTTCCAAGAGAAATTTTGACAGATCAAGGAAGCCAATTCACATCCAACTTGGTGGAAAAATTGATGGAAGAATACAAAATCAAGCACAGAAAATCTACTCCTTACCATCCGCAAGCAAATGGTCAAGTGGAGTCTACAAACAAAGTTCTTGAAAGTATCATCACCAAAACTGTTCATCTACATAGAAGAGATTGGGCAGAAAGGCTTCCTGAAGCCTTGTGGGCCTACAGAACTACATGGAGAAATACAACAGGACATTCTCCCTATGAACTTTTTTATGGGAAAGAAGTCCTGCTCCCCATTGAGTTCCAAGTCAAGACCTTCAAGATAGCAGTTCAGTTGGGGATGGACTTATCAGAAGCCCAAAAGCATAGAATGGAACAATTGAATGAGCTAGATGAGATCAGACAAGAGGCAATTCTAAGAACTGATCTAGTTCAATATCAAAGAGCTAAATGGCATGACAAGTACATCAAAGAGAAGAAGTTTCAAGAAGGAGATTGGGCATTGTTATTTGATTCCAAGTTTAAATATTTCAAGGAAAATTTCAAACTCATTGGCTTGGGCCATATGAGATTGACAAGATCTTTAACAATGGAGCGGTAAGAATCAAGACCATTGATGAGTTTCAAACTCCTCTTATTGTGAATGGCCATAGATTGAAATTTTATCATAAGCCACTCTCAAAAGAGGATTTTGTCAAAATGTTTCAAGAAAATTCTGCAATCAGGCTGGTACAAAAGAATTCTTCTTCTCCACCAGCCTAGCTTTTGTTCTTTTCAGTTAAAATAAAAATAAAAAATGTATAAGCCTGAAAACCAATCACTGATTGGTAGTCTTATACAGAAAATATTGGGTGAAAATCAGGAACACCTGACACCCTATATTTTCCAAAAAAAATCTCTCTCTTTCATTTCACAAGTCTTGTGACCACCCACTCCATTCCATTCCACTTCATTCCACTTCACTTCACTCCACTTCATTCCATTTCACTTCATTTTTCATTCTATTTTCACCAATAAAATTATTTTTCATAAACATTCCATTCAGTCATTTGTCATCCGTTCATTTCCATTCACTCAAATAATAGCTGTGTCAGTTTCCGTAGCTGACATCTGTTTCCGCAGCTGACACCAGTTTCCGCAGCCAGAAGCAGATTCCGCAGCTACTACTCTATTTTCAAAAGAATGTACAGCCAGATGTTATTTCCATAATCATGAAATAAAATGCAGGTAGGAGGACCAAAAATGAAGACATGGAGCATTCAAGATATCAATGAAGAGCAACAAATTGAAGACCAAGGAAAAAGGCAAAGATTCCAAGGTATGAGTAAAATTCATTTCAAATAGCATTGAATACACATTTTTATATAGTTCTAAACCATAAGCTCCATCCATTATGTGCAATGATTATATTGACAAATTCCATAACCCTTTCACAATCTCCATATGATCCTCCCGCATTCATTCTCAAACGGTTCCATAATTAAACCCCCGATCTTCACTCATACTCCGATATTCCACCGGTGATAATGAGACGTAGTTGATTTGACCATGGGCTCTTACAGCCGCATAAATCCATATCCGTTGTTTAAACGTGCTCACATTTATTTTTCAGCCACCAAATTTCGAAACACTGCCGGATGTGTTATACTCCTCCTATTGTTCTGTCAATCTCACAGCCGTATCTCTGCCGTGCTCACGAAACCCCTCTCTGTTCCGTTTCATTATATTCCGTTCTTTGTTACGCTACAGCCTGTATACCCACTCTCTGATATCTACCTACAATCATTGTGCTCATTTCCGTGCATTCAGCCGTTCTACTTCCATTGAACCCTCACGCAGGCAAATTTTTGAAGAGCAGAAAGAAGAATGGGTAAATTGCTAAGAGTAGAACCAGAAGGACCTAAGTTCATTGAAGGGTATCCGCAAGTAAGGGATATATTGAAGAAATAAAAGTGGTTGCGGTCTATCCAAAAGTTCAGAGGCTATCATAAAGAAGTAACAAAAAAATTTGCAAGGTCGTTCAATGGCCTGGAAGTAGAGATTGGAGACCTTAAGTTTGCGGTGAACGAGGCATCTATATCATCTGCCATGGAACTTCTTCAAGTGGGTGAGCATTGGTTTAAGAATAAAATCATTAGTGATGAAGCCTGGAGAATAATCTTACGAAACCAAGGTATGGACATAACTATTTTTAAAAGAGGAATTCCTGTTCATGCATTGAAAGAGTAATGGGCTACTTTGCTACTAGTTGTTCAAAAATTCATTACCTGTGAAGGCCGTTTTGGGTCCATGTATATGTACCATACCAGATTGCTGATGAATTTTCTAGATAATCAAACTCTCAATCTCCCATATTTTCTATTAAATAGTTTGAAGAAAATGTTTGTGACTGTTCAGAAGCATTTAGGGGATGTAGAACTACATCTATATCACCACGGTCTTGTAAAAATTTTGATTGAAAAAGAGTTAAAGGAGAAGAAAGACACATGGGAACAATTTTTGATTAGAAATTTCTTTGAGGAACCTCAGGAAATTCCTGAAGGTAGCACATCAAGAAGGAGTAGGAGAAAAAGAATAAATGATGAAACTCAAAGTACTCCTACTCAAGAAATTCTTGAAGGTAGCATATCAAGAAGGAGTAGGAGAAAGAGAAAAAATGATGAAATCCAAAATACTCCTACTAATACAATTGAAAGAATTGATAGGGAAGAGAGACTGTCAAAGAGGAAGAAGAAAGAAACTAAGGGTAAGAAGCCAATAACACCAAAAGAGAGAAAAAGTATTGAGGCTATACATCAAACCCCTTCTTCCGAAGAAGAAGATCATCAAGTGTTATCTGAAAGATTAGTTCATCTTCAAAAACAATCATCTATGGCCAAGAAAACATAGAAAGGGAAACAAAAGAAAAAGGACAGTGGTCCACAGCGTGTGAGAAGAAGTTCCAGACTTAAGGGGAAATTGAGAAAAACACAAATAAAGGGACCTCATTTTATCGATTTGGGAGAAGAAACATATGAACAGTCGCCAGCTAACCATAGTCCATCTCACTCTCAATCACTCAGTGAACCTGGTTCATTTCATTCTCAGTCAGACATTAAACATAGTCCATCCCATTCTCAGCAAGATGTTGATGTGAGCCCTTCTCAGCCAGATTTTGAAGATAACTCTCCTTCACGGCATTTTGGGGACAGCTTAATAAAAATGACACCTGATATAGACCCCAAGCAGCAGGAAGTATATGATTATATAGAATTTTTGGAAAGAGCAGCTACAGGCCCCAGTACTTCGTCCATTCAGCCTCACACAGTACAAAATGATTTAGTCCAATCACTGAAACAGGAAGTCTTTGAGCTAGAGCTTTTAAATAAACACATTAAAAATGAAAATGAGGCATTGAAGGAACAAAGAAAATTGGACAAAATCATTCATGATAATACCATGCTACATCTGGGAATATGGCAGAAGAAGAACAAGAAATTGAAAAAGAAATGCCAAAAGTTAAGCAGAGCACTGGTTAATATCAAATTTAGATGCTTAATGAAGAAGCCCAGGATGTTAGCAGCACCAAGGAAGAGGAGGAGAGGATTGGATGTACTGGCTGAAGTGTCAAGGCATATGAACTGAAGAAGGATTATCAAAATTTTGGTTGCATGAGGACATGCAACACCTTCACAATGGGGGTATGTTGAGTCTCAAATCTGCATTATTCTTATACATCTTCCTAGACCTTTTTCATTCACTTGAACCTCCCAAGTTGTCAATATCATTGTATATTAATTGCAAAAGAGCATCTAAAATGGTTTTTAACTATATGTTTGTGTCTGCTGTTTGATTTAGATTTTGCTCATTTAGCTGCGGAATCTTGCCACTTTCCGCAGCTGCTGCAACTTTCCGCAGCCATTTTGTGAAACTCTATGTTACAGGTGTCTTCAGGAAAAAAGAGCCACATGGGCAAGTCAGAAATGATGTGGACATGGATCATGTCCTATTGGCTCGAGAAAATTCACCTAAGGAGGCTACGGTCAAAGGTGGCCAAGTGGAAGTCAACCGTAGAGTCCCACGGTGACAGGACTCTGTTTCTCGTCACGTGGAGATTTATATGGCCGTTTCTGAATTGCGGGAGACAAATCAACATCTGTACATGGCTCCATAAGCTGAATTCAAACATCCACTCTTCATAAATTTACTCCTCAACGCGGCCATGATCCTAGATCTCTGGACATAATGGTTTACGTGTTTTGTATCAGCATAAACTTTAGGAAATTAGTTACATCACCTTCAGTTATAAATAACGTGTTTGCATATGCATAAGAGTTAGTTTTTATTAGTCTCCATTAGCCTCTAGATAGCTCTGTAATGTAATTACGTTGCCACTGTGCCATAATATCACCTTTCTGTTATGAATGCATTTTAATATATAAGAAGACTCTGTTTCCAAGCATAATTCGTACTTGAAGTCTGTTGCCAAGGCTGGTGTAGAGGGCCCCTGCACACGCTGAGGTTTTGTGCATTATTGTATAGTTCTTGTTTTATTTCTTTAAGCTCATTGTGCCATAATTCATTCATATGTTTATACATTGCATCTTTCATAGTGTATATGCTTCATTTCTGTTTATAATCTTTCATGCTTTACATTTTACTTCTGTCTTTCATGTTTTGTGTTATTGTTAACTGATCAGTGTTCTTGTTTCAGGTTATAAATAGGCAGCCCAGGCATTTGCATAACTTTTTGACTAATGACATGAAATTAATATTGTTATGCTGCTAATTTACTTTTCCTAGTTTCTGTTTAATTTTAGTACTGCTTTGTTTATTTCAATCTTGCACGTTTGTTTCAGTAGTTAGATTTAGATATATCAAATTGTTCATATCATTTTCAGTTACCTCCGAAAGCCACAGCTAGACTGATGGTGAGGGATTGAATTATGAATGTATAGTTTGATATTAGTTTACTTTCTGCAAATTAAATATATTAAATTGCTCATGACATCTTCAGTTACCTCCGAAAGCCACAGCTGGACTGATGGTGAGGGATTGAATTATGAATGTGTAGTTGGATATTAGTTTACTTTCTGCAAGTTAGATATATTAAATTGCTCATGACATCTTCAGTTACCTCCGAAAGCCACAACTGGACTTATGGTGAGGGATTAAATTATGAATGTGTAGTTTGATATTAGTTTACTTTCTGCAAGTTAGATATCAGGTTACTCAATTTGTTTATGGTTACCTCTGAAAATCATAGCTGGACTAATGATGAGGGATCATAAGATAAGTTGATGTAATTTGATTTAGATTTACTTTGTTGCAACTTTTGGATTTCTTTCAGCATAATTTCTTTTGTGTTTGAACAGCAGTAAGAATAATGAGTTTCATGATCAGTAGTTCATTGTTTGATTTATTAGACTAGCAGCACATTTTCATTTCCTTTCAAGTTTTGTCATTGTACGTTTCAAATTCCTTTTTAAGTTTCAAGTTGGTAAATCATTATAAAGGATATCATTTCCTTGAACAATCATAACCATACTTGTCTTTATTTTTCCCATCTCACATTAGAAAACCAAAAACGACAAAAAGTTAAGAAATAGGTTATCTTGCACATATAGTGCGCCACACTTCATCAACTTACGAATCCCGATTGATAAATTAATGCAGCAATTTAGGACACACTAAATTGACCAAACACCCACTTCGGCAGATGCGGCAGTACTTGACGCATGGTAAAAGAAAGTAGAAAGGGCGAGGAGGATTCTGTTGGAAGGTGTGAGAGACCATATTGTCTCAAGCCTTCATGGGAAAGCCACTCCATTCTTAATGTGGAAGGCTTTGACATATATTTTCCAAAGTAGAAGCAACCAGAGGAAGTTTTTCCTCGAAATATAAGCTCATAAAAATAAAAATGTAGAAGAATCTTTATAGATTTGAAGTAGATGGGATTTCTACGAAGCTTCCTACTGTTGGGAAGTACAAGAAAGACATGCAATTTAAGCTTGAGAGGGAGCAGGATTTGCATGCAGGTAAGAGTGAACCTCAGGATGTGGAGTAGCCACAAGATGAGGATCATGGAGTGGGAGCAACTACTCATACATAGAAATTTCATGCCAGATGGGCAGAGGGAGTGCATGTAGCTATACCACCAGGTGAGAGGTGGGGTGACATGCATGAGTAATCCCGAAAATAGATTTCTGGGTAGGATTCATTGAGATGGTGTGGATCTCATGAATTGAACATAGATATGAGGAGCCCATAGAGTAGTAGTAGCATGATCAGTTGGATTGATGCAGGAAGATCAAAGTGACAGTGTCGGATACTAGAGTGCGGTTCAGAGTTGACAACAAGCGCAAAGTGCATGGGTGCAGAGTTCAACAATGCAGTGGTTCCTGAAGACATGTGGAGTAACTAAGCAAAAGTCGAAGAATTTGATGATAGATGCATTAGACTGATTGAGTTGTTTGGAGCCTTTTAGTTTCAAAAGTGTTGCAGCAAGAGTTGTAGGGTGAATGCATGGAGTTGCATGTCGCATGCAAAGACATTCCTTTCTTTTTGAGAGAGAGTGTTGAATTTTGCAACAAGAAACAGTGAAGGAGGCATCCTGAAACATCATTCTTGATCCTAGTTGGAAAATAATCACCTAAACTAGGTGGGGCCCACACAGGCTATTTTTAGGTGTATGTCTATTTTTAGACATGGTGAGCATATTCTATATGTAGCAGGAGGGCATTTGTAGATGGTTGGTCAAATGTGAAAAATATATGAAATTATACTTTTAGAATATTGGGCGAAGTATATTTATAGATTATCGATCTAAAAATAGATGCTTGTCGATTATTATTAGCTCTTAATAATAATCAGACACTAAACAACAAATTATTCTCTTGGAGCACTTTATTTCAGTGAATAGATTTGTCAAATCAGTGGGCTGAAGGAATTACACAATTCCTAATGGTTTACTGGAGTTCATGCATGGAGGACTCAGTTAGAACTGAAGTGGCAAAGTTATGATAGAGTTGGAAGAGTATTTCATGGAGTTGTATTCAGTTTAACTCAGTTAGACTCAGTTGAGCTAGTTGTATCTAATCTAACTGAATGATACACTAGTGAGAGTGGAGTGAATTAATTAGTTAATTAATTCACAAATAATAACTCATTAATCAACTGAACAATACAACAGTTAACTATAGTGCATGTCAGATCCAGTGGAGACCTAGTGCAAAGATAGGTGAAAGGGTGAGATAGACTATTTTTTGTGACCATAGTGATGGATAGATTGCATCTATATATACATAGGAGATACCAATTATAATAACGCAGTCAAGGAGAGTGGGATTGCATCGAATTGGTATTTTTAATCAACTTGGATTGTGCAGTGGAGGCAGGCTAGCAGGAGGGCTGAGATTGGTGCATGGATTTGCAGATTTCATCTATGTTAGTGTGTGACAATTGATTGTACTGAGAGCTTGATGTACTAATATTTATATGAGATTGTTACATGATCTCCATGATACATAATATATGATAGTTGGGATTTTTAGCTTTAGGATTTCCTATTAAACAACTGTGTTATGTGTGATTGTTTTTATGCTTCACATGTGTGAAATTAATTTTCCACAAAAGATTAACAGTGGAATGATTCTGTATTTTGCAAGAAGTTAAATATTGTAAGATCAGGGGAATCTGGATGTATGCATGCTTAATGTATACTAATTTCTACATTATACACTTGTGTATTAATTACAATACCATTGTGTTTATGCATTTTTAATAATAGTAAGTGATGTGTATCATTGTTATTATAGTTAAATACTTTTTTGGATGGGCATAGATTTTGATTTTAAAATTAAATATTGTGAGATCACGGGAATCTAGATGTATGCATGCTTAATGTATACTAATTTATACATGGTATCAGAGCAGTGTTAATTACTAGAGATTGCAATTGTGAAGTGATGTTGAGTTTTTATGCTAGTGGAGAAATTCGAATTTGTTGCAGGAGTTTCTTGGTTGTAGAGTTGAGTATACATTGAAATGTATTTCAATGGGTTGCGGTTGGAGTATTCACTTGAGGGAAACTCTAACTACATAGCCTGGAAGGATAGGATGGAGGCGGTGCTTGAAGATAATGGCTTGAAGGAATTCATCAAGAGAGATGTTCCTAAGCCCACTTCGACGGATGTGGCAGTACTTGACGCATGGAAAAAGAAAGTAGCAAGGGCGAGGAGGATTCTATTAGAAGGTGTGAGAGACCATATTGTATCAAGCCTTCATGGGAAAGGCAATCCATTCTTAATGTGGAAGGCTTTGATAGATATTTTCCAAAGCAGCAGCGACCAGAGGAAGTTGGCACTAAAAGATAAGCTCAGAAAAATAAAAATAGAGAAGAATATTTATAGATTTGAAGTAGATGGGATTTCTACGAAGCTTCCTACTGTTGGGAAGTGAAAGAAATACATGCAATTGAAGCTTGAGAGGGAGCAGGATTTTCATGCAGGTAAGAGTGAACCTCGGGATGTGGAGCAGCCACAAGATGAGGATCATGGAGTGGGAGCAACCACTAATGTAGAGAAATTTCATGTCAGAAGGGTAGAGGGAGTGCATGAAACTATATCGCCAGGTGAGAGGTGGGGCGACATGCGAGTAATCCCAAGAATAGATTTTTGGGCAGGATTCATTGATATGGTGTGGATCTCATGAATTGAACCTGGCTACGAGGAGCCCACAGAGTAGCAGTAGCATGATCAGTTGGATTGATGCAGGCAGATCAAAGTGACAGTGTCGGATACTGGAGCACGGTTCAGAGTTGACAGCAAGTGCAGAGTGCATGGGTGTAGAGGTCAGTAGCACAGTGGTTCCTGAATATATGTGAAATAGCTAAGCAGAAGTCAAATAATTTGATTATAGATGCATTAGACTGATTGAGTTGTTTGGAGCCTTTCAGTTTCAGAAATGTTGCAGCAAGAGTTGCAAGGCGAATGCATGGAGTTGCATGTCACATGCAAAGACATTCCTTTCTTGTTGAGAGGGAGCATTGAAGTTTGCAACAAGAAACAGTGAAGGAGGCATCCTGAAACATCATCCTTAATCCTAGTTAGAAAATAATCACCTAAACTAGGTGGGGCCCACACAGGCTATTTTTAGGTGTATGTCTATTTTTAGACATGGTGAGCATATTCTATATGTAGCAGGAGGCTATTTGTAGATGGTTGGTCAAATGTGAAAAATAGATGAAATTCTATTTTAGAATATTGGGTGAAGTCTATTTATAGATCGTCGATGTAAAAAGAAATATATGCATGTCGATTATTATTAGCTCTTAATAATAATCGGACACTAAATAGCAACTTCTCTTGGAGCACTTTATTTCGGTAGACAAATTTGTTAAATCGATGGGCTAAAGGAAATTACACAATTCCCTAACGGTTCTTTGGAGTTCATGCATGGAGGACTCAGTTAGAGCTGAAGTGGCAAAGTTATGACAGAGTTGGAAGAGTAGTTCATGGAGTTGTATTCAGTTTAACTCAGTTAGAATCAGTTGAGCTAGTTGTATCTAATCTAACTGAATGATACACTAGTGAGAGTGGAGTAAACTAATTATTTAATTAATTCACAAATAATAACTCATTAATCAACTGAACAATACAGCAGTTAACTACAGTGCATGTCAGATCCAGTGGAGACCTAGTGCAGAGATAGGTGAAAGGGTGAGATAGACTATCTGTTGTGACCATAGTGATGCATGGATTGCATCTATATATACATTGGAGATGCCAATGATAATAACAAAGTAAAGGAGAGTGGGATTGAATCGAATTGGTCTTTGTAATCAAATTGGATTGTGCAGTGGAGGCAGGCTGGAAGGAGGGCTGAGATTGGTGCATGGATTTGCAGATTTCATCTATGTTAGTGTGTGACGATTGATTATACTGAGAGATTGATGTACTAAGCTTTATATGAGATTGTTACATGATCTCCATGATACATAATATACGATAGTTGGGGTTTTTAGCTTCAGAATTTCCCGTTAAACAACTATGTTATGTGCGATTGTTTTATGCTTCACATGTGTGTGCAATTAATTTTCCACAAAAGATTAACAGTGGAATGATTATGTATTTTGCAAGAAGTTAAATATGGTGAGATCAGGGGAATTCGGATGTATGCATGCTTAATGTATACTAATTTCTACATGGTATCAGAGTAGTGTTAATCACTGGAGATTGCAATTGTGAAGCAGTTTTGAGTTTTTGTGCTGGTGGAGAAATTCAAATTTGTTGCAGGAGTTTCTTGGTGCGACAGTTGAGTATACATTGAAATGTATTTCAATGGGTTTCAGTTGGAGTATGCACTCGAGGGAAACTCTAACTACATAGCCTGGAAGGATAGGATGGAGGCGGTGCTTGAAGATAATGGCTTGAAGGAATTCATCAAGAGATATGTTCCTAAGCCCACTTCGGCAGATGCGGTAGTACTTGACGCACGGAAAAAGAAAGTAGAGGGCGAGGAGGATTCTATTGGAAGGTGTGAGAGACCATATTGTCTCAAGCCTTCATGGGAAAGCCACTCCATTCTTAATGTGGAAGGCTTTGACATATCTTTTCCAAAGTAGAAGAAACCAGAGGAAGTTTTTCCTCGAAAGATAAGCTCAGAGAAATAAAAATGTAGAAGAATATTTATAGATTTGAAGTAGATGGGATTTCTATGGAGCTTCCTACTGTTGGGAAGTATAAGAAAGACATGCAATTTAAGCTTGAGAGGGAGCGGGATTTGCATGCAGGTAAGAGTGAACCTCAGGATGTGGAGTAACCATAAGATGAGGATCATGGAGTGGGAGAAACTAATCATACATAGAAATTTCATGCCAGATGGGCAGAGGGAGTGCATGTAGCTATACCACCAGGTGAGAGGTGGGGCGACATGCATGAGTAATCCTGAGAATATATTTCTGGGTAGGATTCATTGAGATGGTGTGGATCTCATGAATTGAACCTGGATACGAGGAGCCCACAGAGCAGCGGTAGCATGATCAGTTGGATTGATGCAGGCAGATCAAAGTGACAGTGTCGGATACTAGAGCGCGGTTCAGAGTTGACAACAAGTCCAAAGTGCATGGGTGCAGAGTTCAACAACGCAATGGTTCCTGAAGACATGTGGAGTAACTAAGCAGAAGTCGAATAATTTGATAACAGATGCATTAGACTGATTGAGTTGTTTGGAGCCTTTTAGTTTCAAAAGTGTTGCAGCAAGAGTTGCAGGGCGAATGCATGGAGTTGCATGTCACATGCAAAGATAGTCCTTTCTTGTTGAGAGAGAGTGTTGAAGTTTGTAACAAGAAACAGTGAAGGAGGCATCCCGAAACATCATTCTTGATCCTAGTTGGAAAATAATCACCTAAACTAGGTGGGGCCCACACAGGCTATTTTTAGGTGTATGTCTATTTTTAGACATGGTGAGCATATTCTATATGTAGCAGGAGGCCATTTGTAGATGGTTGGTCAAATGTGAAAAATATATGAAATTATACTTTTAGAATATTGGGCGAAGTATATTTATAGATTATCGATCTAAAAATAGATGCATGTCGATTATTATTAGCTCTTAATAATAATCAGACACTAAACAACAAATTATTCTCTTGGAGCACTTTATTTCAGTGAACAGATTTGTCAAATCAGTGGGCTGAAGGAATTGCGCAATTCCTAACGGTTTACTGGAGTTCATGCATGGAGGACTCAGTTAGAACTGAAGTGGCAAAGTTATGATAGAGTTGGAAGAGTAGTTCATGGAGTTGTATTTAGTTTAACTCAATTAGACTCAGTTGAGCTAGTTGTATCTAATCTAACTGAATGATACACTAGTGAGAGTGGAGTGAATTAATTAGTTAATTAATTCACAAATAATAACTCATTAATCAACTTAACAGTACAACAGTTAACTATAGTGCATGTCAGATCCAGTGGAGACCTGGTGCAGAGATAGGTGAAAGGGTGAGATAGACTATTTTTTGTGACCATAGTGATGCATGGATTGCATCTATATATACATAGGAGATACCAATGATAATAACGCAGTCAAGGAGTGTGGGATTGCATCAAATTGGTATTTTTAATCAACTTGGATTGTGCAGTGGAGGCAGGCTAGCAGGAGGGCTGAGATTGGTGCATGGATTTGCAGATTTCATCTATGTTAGTGTGTGACGATTGATTGTACTGAGAGCTTGATGTACTAAGCTTTATATGAGATTGTTACATGATATCCATGATACATAATATATGATAGTTGGGGTTTTTAGCTTCAGGCTTTCCTATTAAACAACTGTGTTATGTGCGATTTTTTTTATGCTTCACATGTGTGTGCAATTAATTTTCCACAAAAGATTAACAGTGGAATGATTATGTATTTTTCAAGAAGTTAAATATTGTAAGATCAGGGGAATCTGGATGTATGCATGCTTAATGTATACTAATTTCTACATTATACACTTGTGTATTAATTACAATACCATTGTGTTTATGCATTTTTAATAATATTAAGTGATGTGTATCATTGTTATTATAGTTAAATATTTTTTTGGATGGGTATAGATTTTGATTTTGAAATTAAATATTGTGAGATCACAGGAATCTGGATGTATGCATGCTTAATGTATACTAATTTATACATGGTATCCGAGCAGTGTTAATTACTAGAGATTGCAATTGTGAAGTGGTGTTGAGTTTTTATGCTAGTGGAGAAATTTGAATTTGCTGCAGGAGTTTATTGGTGGTAGAGTTGAGTATACATTGAAATGTATTTCAATGGGTTGCGGTTGGAGTATTCACTTGAGGGAAACTCTAACTAAATAGCTTGGAAGGATAGGATGGAGGCGGTGCTTGAAGATAATGGCTTGAAGGAATTCATCGAGAGATATGTTCCTAAGCCCACTTCGACGGATTCGGCAGTACTTGATGCATGGAAAAAGAAAGTAGCAAGGGCGAGGAGGATTCTGTTAGAAGGTGTGAGAGACCATATTGTATCAAGCCTTCATGGGAAAGGCACTCCATTCTTAATGTGGAAGGCTTTGACAGATATTTTCCAAAGCAGCAGCAACCAGAGGAAGTTGGCACTAAAAGATAAGCTCAGAAAAATAAAAATGGAGAAGAATATTTATAGATTTGAAGTAGATGAAATTTCTACAAAGCTTCCTACTGTTGGGAAGTGAAAGAAAGACATGCAATTGAAGCTTGAGAGGGAGTAGGATTTTCATGCAGGTAAGAGTGAACCTCGAGATGTGGAGCAGCCACAAGATGAGGATCATGGAGTGGGAGTAACCACTAATGTAGAGAAATTTCGTGTCAGAAGGGTAGAGGGAGTGCATGAAACTATATCGCCAGGTGAGAGGTGGGGAGACATGCATGAGTAATCCCAAGAATAGAATTTTGGGCAGGATTCATTGAGATGGTGTGGATCTCATGAATTTAACCTGGCTATGAGGAGCCCACAGAGCAGCAGTAGCATGATCAGTTGGATTGATGCAGGCAGATCAAAGTGACAGTGTCAGATATTGGAGCACGGTTCAGAGTTGAGAGCAAGTGCAGAGTGCATGGGTGCAGAGTTCAGTAGCACAGTGGTTCCTGAATACATGTGTAGTAGCTAAACAGAAGTCAAAGAATTTGATTATAGATGCATTAGATTGATTGAGTTGTTTGGAGCCTTTCAGTTTCAAAAGTGTTGCAGTAAGAGTTGCAAGGCGAATGCATGGATTTGCATGTCGCATGCAAAGACAGTCCTTCTTGTTGAGAGGGAACATTGAATTTTGCAACAAGAAACAGTGAAGGAGGCATCCTGAAACATCATCCTTAATCCTAGTTAGAAAATAATCACCTAAACTAGGTGGGGCCCACACAGGCTATTTTTTGGTGTATGTCTATTTTTAGACATGGTGAGCATATTCTATGTGTATCAGGAGGCTATTCATAGATGGTTGGTCAAATGTGAAAAATAGATGAAATTCTGTTTTTAGAAGATTGGGCGAAGTCTATTTATAGATCGTCGATGTAAAAATATATGCATGTCGATTATTATTAGCTCTTAATAATAATCAGACACTAAACAATAACTTATTCTCTTGGAGCACTTTATTTCAGTGAAAAAATTTGTTAAATCAGTGGGCTGAAGGAATTACGCAATTCCTAACGATTTACTGGAGTTCATGCATGGAGGACTCAGTTAGAACTGAAGTGGCAAAGTTATGACAGAGTTGGAAGAGTAGTTCATGGAGTTGTATTCAGTTTAACTCAGTTAGACTCAGTTGAGCTAGTTGTATCTAATCTAACTGAATGATACACTAGTGAGAGTGGAGTGAACTAATTAGTTAATTAATTCACAAATAATAACTCATTAATCAATTGAAAAATACAACAGTTAACTACAGTGCATGTCAGATCCAGTGGAGACCTGGTGCAGAGATAGGTGAAAGGGTGAGATAGACTATTTGTTGTGACCATAGTGATGCATGTATTGCATCTATATATACATTGGAGATGCCAATGATAATAACGCAGTCAAGGAGAGTGGGATTGCATCGAATTGGTATTTGTAATCAACTTGGATTGTGCAGTGGAGGCAGGCTGGAAGGAGGGCTGAGATTGGTGCATGGATTTGCAGATTTCATCTATGTTAGTGTGTGATGATTGATTGTACTGAGAGATTGATGTACTAAGCTTCGTATGATATTGTTACATGATCTCCATGATACATAATATATGATAGTTGGGGTTTTTAGCTTCAGGCTTTCCTGTTAAACAACTGTGTTATGTGCGATTGTTTTTATGCTTCACATGTGTGTGCAATTAATTTTCCACAAAAGATTAACAGTGGAATGATTATGTATTTTGCAAGAAGTTAAATATGGTGAGATAAAGGGAATATGGATGTATGCATGCTTAATGTATACTAATTTCTACATGGTATCGGAGCAGTGTTAATTACTGGAGACTGCAATTGAGAAGCAGTGTTGAGTTTTTGTGCTTGTGGAGAAATTCAAATTTGCTGCAGGAGTTTCTTAGTGTGACAACTGAGTATACATTGAAATGTATTTCAATGGGTTGCAGTTGGAGTATGCACTTGAGGGAAACTCTAACTACATAGCCTGGAAGGATAGGATGGAGGCGGTGCTTGAAGATAATGGCTTGAAGGAATTCATCGAGAGAGATGTTCCTCTGCCCACTTCGGCGGATGTGGCAATACTTGACGCATGGCAAAAGAAAGTAGAAAGGGCAAGGAGGATTCTATTGGAAGGTGTGAGAGACCATATTGTCTCAAGCCTTCATGGGAAAGCCACTCTATTCTTAATGTGGAAGGCTTTGACATATATTTTCCAAAGTAGCAGCAACCAGAGGAAGTTGTTTCGAAAGATAAGCTCAGAAAAATAAAAATGCAGAGGAATATTTATAGATTTGAAGTAGATGGGATTTCTATGGAGCTTCCTACTCTTGGGAAGTGCAAGAAAGAAATACAATTGAAGCTTGACAGGGAGCAGGATTTGCATGCATGTAAGAGTGAACCTTAGGATGTGGAGTAGCCACAAGATGAGGATCATGGAGTGGGAGCAACCACTCATACAGAGAAATTCCGTGCCAGATGGGCAGAGGGAGTGCATGTAGCTATACCACTAGGTGAGAGGTGGGGCGACATGAATGAGTAATCCCGAGAATAGATTTCTGGGCCGGATTCATTGAGATGGTGTGGATCTCATGAATTGAACCTGGATACGAGGAGCCCACAGAGCAGTAGTAGCATGATCAGCTGGATTGATCCAGGCAGATCAAAGTGACAGTGTCGGATAGTGGAGTGCGGTTCAGAGTTGACAACAAGTGCAGAGTGCATGGGTACAGAGTTCAACAACGCAGTGGTTCCTGAAGACATGTGCAATAACTAAGCAGAAGTCGAAGAATTTGATGATAGATGCATTAGACTGATTAAGTTGTTTGGAGCCTTTCAGTTTCAGAAGTGTTGCAGCAAGAGTTGCAGGGCGAATGCATGGAGTTGCATGTCGCATGTAAAGACAGTCCTTTCTTGTTAAGAGGGAGTGTTGAAGTTTGCAACAAGAAAAAATGAAGAAGGCATCCTGAAACATCATTCTTGATCCTAGTTGGAAAATAATCACCTAAACTAGGTGGGGCCCAAACAGGCTATTTTTAGGTGTATGTCTATTTTCAAACATGGTGAGCATATTCTATATGTAGTAGGAGGCCATTTGTAGATGGTTGGTCAAATGTGAAAAATATATGAAATTATACTTTTAGAAGATTGGGCGAAGTATATTTATAGATTTTCGATCTAAAAATAGATGCATGTCGATTATTATTAGCTCTTAATAATAATTAGACACTAAACAACAACTTATTCTCTTGGAGCACTTTATTTGATGAAACGATTTACAGCCAAATGGTACAGAACAGAAAATTATACAATTCCTAAGGGTTTACTGGAGTTCATGCATGGAGGACTCAGTTAGAACTGAAGTGGAAAAGTTATGACAGAGTTGGAAGAGTAGTTCATGGAGTTGTATTCAGTTTAACTCAGTTAGACTCAGTTGAGCTAGTTGTATCTAATCTAACTGAATGATACACTAGTGAGAGTGGAGTGAATTAATTAGTTAATTAATTCACAAATAATAACTCATTAATCAACATAACAATACAACAGTTAACTACAGTGCATGTCAGATCTAGTGGAGACCTAGTGCAGAGATAGGTGAAAGGGTGAGATAGACTATTTTTTGTGACCATAGTGATGCATGGATTGCATCTATATATACATAGGAGATACCAATGATAATAACACAATCAAGGAGAGTGGGATTGCATCAAATTGGTCTTTGTAATCAACTTAGATTGTGCAGTGGAGGCAGGCTAGCAGCAGGGCTGAGATTGGTGCATGGATTTGCAGATTTCATCTATGTTAGTGTGTGACGATTGATTGTACTGAGAGCTTGATATACTAAGCTTTATATGAGATTGTTACATGATCTCCATGATACATAATATATGATAGTTGGGGTTTTTAGCTTCAGGCTTTCTTATTAAACAACTGTGTTATGTGCGATTGTTTTTATGCTTCACATGTGTGTGCAATTAATTTTCCACAAAATATTAACAGTGGAATGATTATGTATTTTGCAAGAAGTTAAATATTGTAAGATCAGGGGAATCTGGTTGTATGCATGCTTAATGTATACTAATTTCCACATTATATACTCGTATATTAATTACAATACCATTGTGTTTATGCGTTTTTACTAATAGTAAGTGATGTGTATCATTGTTATTATAGTTAAATATTTTTTTGGATGGGTATAGATTTTGATTTTGAAATTTGTTCATGCTTTTGATTTCTTAATTTTTTATGTTATAGGGAAAATATATTATCCATATTCATACTTTGTCAATATAATTACTAATAAAAATATTAAAATAATATATATATATATATATATTAAAAATGTTAAAATAAAACATAAGTGAGTACTATCTTTAAACTAATGATCTATTACAAGGAGTGTCTTTACAATGCACCCATTCACCATCAATCCAAAACCTTATGAGCTAAAAAAAAGTTGCTTAATATAATTAAGTTTTATTTTCACACTTAATTATACAAAAATAAATTAATAAGTTCTTGTTATTATATTTTTTTCAAAAATAATATTTCAAATTTTATTATAACTTGGTAGAGCACCCACCTTATAAAAAGTTCTAGAAAGAAATACTCATCATGCACGCCAATAATTTAATGGATTGTATATAACATCTAAACTTGGAATGAATATATTTTATCCTATATAATATTTATTATTTTATTTCTTGAGGTATATCGATAATTATGAAAAGCAATATGTGAATATGTACTCATAAAGAGTATTAAATGTTGTATAGGTTGGAATATATATGTTGTATAAGTTGAGATATATATTATTGTATTTTAAAAGAGATAAACATCATACATTTACTAATAAATTAATGAATAGTATATAAAATCTAAAATATATTTCAATTTATATAACATTTATTATTTTATGGCTAAATACATATTGATAATTATGAAAAATCAATCTAGTTAAAGAAGCAGATAAGTATCAATTTATGATAAACATCAAAACACTTATTGCCATATTATTTATTTTTAATAAAAATTAATTTAATTATCATTTATATTAAATTATTATTAATATTGATTAATAAAAAATTGAATATATGAGTTAAACATATATAAATTTTAAATAGCATGTTACAATATTTTTAACTATGGGTATTCACCTCTCTTATCATGGAAATTTTGAATTTGTAAATAACTTTTGTTACAATACCATGTGCCAATACTATGCCTTATTAATACTACATGTCCAATTAGGCTATAGCACTCATCAAATGGAGTAAAAAAAAAGAAGTGAAAAAAGTGAAAAATTGAAAGGTACTACCAAACTTACAAAAAAAATACTACATGCCCAATATGACATATATTGGAGATAGATTAATTAAAAGAGAATAATTAACTTGGATATAAATCTTAATGGCGTAGTCTAACTTATGGACAAAATAGCCTTTTTTCACCAAAATTCACCAAAAAAATGTCATAAAAACCATTTTGTTTAGACTAAGTCAATCTTAATCATTGATATGTGAATACTACTATGAATATTTTGACATATTCCATGGAAGTTAAATTCCTACCATCCACATAATAATTACTGATAATTAAATTAAATTATGAAATACAATTTTGAAATAAACACGTCTATCAGCGTAATAAATACTATATAAAAAATATTGAATTTAGATAAAGTCAAGCATCAAGCATCTCCCAATAAATTAATAAACTATATCTATTATGTAAATGCAATGATGTATATCCGAGTCCATGATGTAACATTTATTAAAGGTGTAGTCTAACTTATAAATGAAATGACATTTTTCTTGACATTTTTCGGGTTAATTTTAATCAAAATCTCGTACAGATTTAAAAAAAATAAATTTAAGTTGTTTAATCTATATAATTTCAATGGCTAGCCTGTTTTTCAAGGTGTTGAAACCATTTATGCATTTAAAAATATATTTTAAATAAAAAAAACACAATTTTGTTTGAAAATGTATAAACCGATCCAAAAAAACTATTTCATCTATATTAAAGTAAGCAATATAAAAATATAGCTGTATTCCGACAAACACGTCCAAACTATTCTATTGCGCCATAAAAATGACAATTATGAAAAATAATCTTATGGTCCATAAATACTAAAATTAAAAAACAATCCAACAAATGTATAAACCAATGTATACAAGATCACCTATTTATTATGGAAAACATTCATGGAAAAGCACGCTGCCAAATATGTTTAACTAACTTGTAATGGGACACAAACAATAAATTTTATGACGGTTACAGGGATGCTCGAAGTCGGAACCCTAAAAAAAAACAGAAAATTTGTATTGGTTTGGACGAGGCCAGACCTATATATAGAAATGGAAGTCGGAACCCTAAAAAAGCAGAAAAATTGCATTTGTTTGGACCAGGCAAGGCCTATATATATAGTAATGCTGATATGCATGGAGTGAGTCGATTCCGTTCTTACTTACAATTTGAAAGGAAAGAAAAACGATTGAAGGGGAGAGTAGAGAGGAGCGTGTCGAGATGGCATGCGGCGCGTGCTCTTTCCTGAAGAGAAAGTGTGTTCCAGGTTGCATCTTTGCACTTTACTTCAGCTCTGATATTGGTGTGGAGCAATTTCGGGCGATACATAGTGTGTTTGGAGCGAGCAACTTCTCAAAGCTGCTGCAGAAGGTGCCGGAGGATAAACGAAGTGATGCAGTGGCCACTATTTTGTTTGAGGCAGAGCCTCGGATCGAAAACCCTATTCACGGCTGCTTGGCCAATGTTTTTGCTCTCTATAAAGAGGTTTATAGATTGCCATTCTCCACTTTTATTTACTTTATTTATTTATCTTTCCTTTTTTCTATCAGCGTAGTTTAAAGACGCGCTGTTTTGACCCAAAATCCGGGAACGATTTTCAGAAAATCTGGCAAAGATTTGCCCAGAAACTTGTTTATAGTTGTTAAACATTAGTATTTTGAGTGCCCCAGGGGTTTTTGATAGTGCTGAATCCATTTCCACTATCAAAAATGGATTCCAAGCACTGCAACTACCTGATTTTTGCAAATTTAGTTGACCTGATTCCGGGGGATTTCTGCCGTCCGGGCCAAAACGCGGCCTCGGTAGACAACTCCTTTTCTATCATGCTGGTACAGTTATCAAGTTTGTTTATTTTAATAGGAAAAGTATAAAATTGAGAGATTGAGAATGAAAGCTACTTTGAATAGATCTAATTAATTAATGAGTAATTAACAATTAAAAATACAAATATTTCTCTAGGGTTTGGTTTGAAGGTGAAGAGTGTGTTGTTAAGACATTCTTGATTACTCTTTCTAATTTTTATATGGTCAAAAAATCTGGCCACCATAAGGATTGGTGTGGCCTAGGCCCAGTAAAATCCAATTATTTTGAGGAATTAGATATCCTTGGTGATTTTGATGGCTTAAATGCTCCTCTGTTTACATTTCTCAAACCATACATTTGGCTTAAAGTCATGTCAGTATCCACACTAACCAAACAAAAATATATATAGAAACACTTTCTATTTTCCTAAATTCCAACTCAAACTCAAACTGGGTAACTATGATAGGAGATTGGGTTATAACAACTCTATTCATTGATTTCAGTACTGATATTGGTACATTTTGTTGCAGGTTGAAAAGTTAAAGAAGGAAGTGATGGCTTGCCACGCTCAGCTGGCAGCCGGTGGCAGATTAAACGAGGGTTCACTGACTGCTGCTCAGTATGTGAACAACAACCAATCTCACATGCCGCTTGCAACAACGAACAACTATTATTTTCTTCAATGCTATACTCCGCCATATAGCAGTTTACCTACGCAGTTCCGCTCAGCAAATGTATTTTCCACCTCCTCTTTCATATAGCAGCAGTGTTCCTGTGAGTACGCAGTGGGACATCAGTTCCCCGGGTGGAGGTACACATCATCAACAGCATTTTCCTTCTCCACCATGTAGCAGTTTGCAGTGGGAGGTGAGTTCCCTGGGTAGAGACCAGCGGAAGTGATTGCGTTTAACCTCAGCCATGCCTATAGAAAATGGGGTAACCAGAAACATCAACAAGCACGTAGGGGATCATCACGTATTGAAATTGCATGCAGTTTTCAAGGAACTTGTATTTCATTCTTGTCTATCTAGGATTAGTTTTCAAGGAACTTATATTTCGTACGATTATATAGTCCGTCCAGCTTCATTTTGTGATGAATTTAACAAACATAGATAGAGTTAGTAGTTTCACACTGCATGACTCGTTTGTAAGAAACTGTAATAGGAATATTGGATGATATATTTGGTTTTTTGACTCATAGATTGGGATCACTTATGATTGGACCAGATATACTGGTAAACCTTTCTTAGATTAGGGCTCACTTATGATGGATCCATATGTACTGGTAAATCTTTCAACCAGTAGTTTTTTCCTGCTGAAAATAATCTTCCATTTATCTGTTTACTGATCATGGCATTAGTTTGTTGTGGTATTTCATGCAATGTCCTCAAAATAGAAAATAAGGGCACTTATGATCGATCCATATGTACTGGTAAATCTTTCAACCAGTAGTTTTTTTCTGCTGAAAATAATCTTCCATTTATCTGTTTACTGATCATGGCATTAGTTTGTTGTGGTATTTCATGCAATGTCCTCAAAATAAAAAAAAACCCTTATTTTCTCGTCAAAAACAGTTTTAGGGTTTTATTATTATTATTATTTAAATTCAATATAATAATTTTATTATAAATAATTTCACATGTATAAGGCTTTTATCCCATCAATTTAACATTATTTTGATGTTTTAAATAATAGTTTTATATTTTTATTTTTTTAAGTTTAATCAATTTAATATTGTCATCTTAAATTTCCCTCTTTAAAATTTATATTATTATCATTTTATTTAAACTTCTTTCTAATGCATTTAAAAATATAAAAAAAAAACACTTTATTCTTTTAATTCAGTTTTCTCTATAGCGCATGCATATTGAGAGTGCACATTCCTCTGAACTTTGCATCCATAAACACAATCTTTAAAACTCATTTGTAGTTTTCTAATCATAATATCAATGCAAAGATTTCATTTTTATTAAAAATAATTTATAATGATATAGAATACTTAGTGGGATTTTGGATTATAATTATTAGAATAAATGAAAATGAAAATTATGGTTTTGTTAATTTTAATTTAAAAAAAAAATAAGAGATGTTATTATATATATATATATATATATATATATATATATATATATATATATATAAATTTTTTTAATATTAATATGTTAAATTTTATTGGCACAATTAGTTGAGGATGGGTGGTGAGAAGAGCCACCTAGGACCAAACCTCATTTAGGTTGTTGCATGTGGGAGGAGACAAGTTAAATCAAGTTAGCTTAGTGTTAGTGTAGCCTTGAGAGGATGCCATCCCATGGTGATTTTGAGATGCCTATGAATAGCAGTTGAAAACTTTTGGGTCACTAAAATTATGCAAAGTTCACTTATCAAACTTTGTAATTCCAATAAATTCTTGATGAACTTTGATATAATTTGACTCACTACAAAACCTCCAAAACCTAAAACAATTAGACCACTCCTATATATATATAATTTTAACATTAAATGTTTTTATAAATTCAAAAACAAAATGTTATAAGTTATTTTTGAGAGATCTTTTGGTTATAATCACAGAAGATAAAAATTTCAGTGTGAAATTTATATATTTTCTTTTTTAAATATAAAAAATTATGAATTATAATTTAGGATTTTTTAATAATATAAAATAATATTGTAATATTTTAAATTAATTTTTTTAATTTTTACAAAATTAAATTAAATTAATTGATTTAGAGAAAATTTTCATATATATATAAACAGTGACTAGTAAATGTCAAGATCTGGGTCAAGAGTCATCTCTTACTTCATGGCATAATTTCAAAAAAAAAAAAATTGCAGGAGTGCTTGAATCATGTTTTTGATGGTGTAAATGGATTCAACACCATCAAAAACCTGTAGAGCACCCAAAGTAATAATTTTTAGGGCAAGAAAAAGAAACGACTAATAAATATGTTAATTAAACATATACACATTTAAAAATATAGTTAAAAGAAATCTAATTGTGGAATTTATTCATTTTTATCATGAATTGCACTTTATTATGAGAATTTTTTACTTATAGATACATTTTGTTATAATACCACAGTTTATCAATAACATAGGTTGAAAAGCATAATACCTTTTATAGTCAAAATGTTTTTTATTTATTTTATTTTACTTTATTTTGATAATATTTTTTAATTAAATTGAAAAGTAAGAAGAATATAATTACCTTTGAAATAAATTTCAACTCTTTATACTAACTACACTTAAAATATTATGAAATATTGTGCAATGACTAAATCCTTACTATTCAAAATTTTGGAAGTCCTATATATGGTTAGTTTTAGATCTATCATGAACCTAGAGGAAACAAATCCCCCTAATATATAAAAATTTATTTTTAGAGTGTAAAATATTATTAATTAACCAAAATAAATCGATCTTAACTCCTATTCTACCAAATTCCTAGAAGATTTAGATCTATTTTCACTTTAAAAGAGGTTTGTATTTAACGAAATTTGATCCTTATCAAAACTTGGTAAAGCCAAAATTAAGATATGTTAGTTTAATTATAAATTATAAATATAATTTTATATTTTTTTTATATGTAGTTTGACTATATTTATAATTTCATGTTTTTTTTAATATAATTATAATTATTATTTATTTTAATTTATTTTATGTTATTTTAATTTAATTCTATTTTGATACAATAAATATGAAATTACAACATATCTATCCTATTGAAATAAAGAGCACCTATAAACACAATTAATAATTTATTATAATTAATATATAAAATTACTTAAAATATATTATTAAAATAATATTTATATTCCCTCGATTGGGGTGACAACAGAGTATTTGTGGATCAGGATGGGGCGTTAAATCCCTAACACACGCCATCAATGATAAGCAAATGCCTTTCGTGGTGTGATCCTGGTGAAGATTTTGGAGAGCGTTTGGATTATAATTTTTGTTTCTAGTCGAGGATTTCATCTGCACGATACGAGAGATGAAGGTGGAGGTTGTGCGAGTGGTAGTGGTTCGGGTGTGTAGGGTGGCTTACTCCTTATGCCACACCACATTCCTCAGAGTCAGACTTAATGCAGGGCTTCATTCTAGGGAGGCTTAGTGTGGCGTTGGTGTTAGAAGTGGTTTCAAGTGTAGATACCTAGGGCCCCAACCACCGTCAAAGTAAGTGGTTCATGGAAAATCATGGCAATGCAATTTTGGTGCGGATTTTACAGTGGGTTGTCTATAGCACGATTTGAGAGTGACCTAATTTCACTGTAGCACAACTAAAGTTTTATGGCTCCACTTATGTTGTTCCTTTTTTCTAGAGTTATGTCATGACTAGCTCTGTCAGCCTTCCAGGAATATTGGGTTGTTGGAGTTGCATGGTGGCTAGCTACTTCGTCATCGATGAGAACGATGCCTTTGGCATCAAAGGAGAGATGAAGATAATGGATCTTTTTCACATTATTTTCCATGGCTTCGACTATGCATGGACCAGGTTATTTTCGTTGGCTGAAAAACCACCCACTCACAGAAAAACGAACCTAGAACAAGAATTTAATCAATGCTTTAGTTATGTGGATACCCTCTCCATTCAAGCAGCCTACAACACTCGTGGTCATGAATATTGGTCGGCTTTGTCGTTGAAATAGAACCAAACACATGCATTCATGGGTTTTCTATTCCCTTAAGAAATACTCACTTGAAAGAGATGTAGGGAGATATATGTAGAGGGAAAATATGTGCAGAAGTTTACCTTGTTCACATTGATTTTTACACAACATGATTTTCTCAGATGCCTTTATATCAAAGTTGTTATAACTTTTATAAACCATTTTACCCCTTCATCATGGTTGAGGAGGGGTTAAAAGAACATATCTACGATCAAAGATCTTTTCGGTTCGGTCTTTGGGATGCATGGCCAATCCCATATGTTCTTATGTAATTCAAAACCTAGATCCATGGAAAAGAGGACCAGGAGGAGTTTTTCCATTTTTTTTTAGTTAAAACCCTTAGCAAGAAATCAACCCTTTTTGGGGTTCAAGGTTTGGATCTTGTGGAAAAATTAAAGAAAGACATATAGAATACCCTGCGCAAGCCAATGTTTTTACAAATTCTGATTTTCGAGGGGAAATTGTGTTAAGATGACATTCAGATGAAAGTATATGAAATCGAAACGAACTCTACTATAATATCAAATATGAGGATAAGGGGCATATATTCAAGTATCAAAAAATCCAATGGACTAGCCTCATTCAAGGATGTAATGAAAGGGTAGGTTGTAACTCATATTGATCAGATCCAAAATTTTCTAGGGCCTTACCTAGTTGAATAAGAAAAAAAGTCGCTAATGATGGTTGTTGATCCCCAGAGGTAGAATTGATATTTTCTAATCTACAATCTACAACATTAATTTGTATATTTAATGGATTTTAGCTAGGAAATCAAGACTTACATCAATTGTTATATTCTTTTTGCACACCCAAATGTGAAATTATTTGTGTTCCAAGGGGTTCTTCATAGTACAATTGGGCACACATGAAGAGAGGGAGAATGTCCTAAATTCTGGGCCATGGTTTTAGGGTAGAGATGGAATTTTAATTACTCCAAATGTGGTCACTACAATGTCGGTTTGGGTGAGATTACCAAATATCTCACTCTCTTTTTTTCATCATCAATTCTTGTAAGGTATGAAGAATACTCTTGGAAAATTAAAAAAAATGGACATTGACCAAACATAGAAAGGTCCCTTTACATTTTCCATAATTTGTGTGGAGATATACCTTAGTAACATCCTACTTCATCATATCCATCTAAAAAACTAAAATTTTCAATGGAGCCATGATTTAGATGATGAGAATACAACATTTAGATGATTAATCTTCTTTCAAACAAGATACCCATAAAACACATGGGCACAAGGAAAAGGATCCCCCAAAAAAAAAGAAATGGGCCATAAGACAAATGGGTGGAAGGTACTCTATAGTTTTAAGGATGAAGAATAAGAGACCATGAAAAATACTCCAAATGTGAATTCTCAAACACAACATGGTAGCCAAGAAGACAAAGCTCAGGACCAATTAGGAATAGTGGCTCATATCTAGAAGGGTACAAAATTAGCAGAAAGTAATTCTCTAGAGCAATAGAAAGAGGAAACACTCATTGAAAAAGGATCATGTGGTTATAAAGAGAACCCATGTCTTTGAGATTTTAGATTTAGATAAAGAATTCCCTTTACTAGAAACCTGGAATCAATTGGCAATAGTAACTATTAATCACAATTATAACAACCCCAGGTTAAAATTTCATGTAATAAAGTTAATAAAGGAAAAAGAATAAATGCCAAACTCATGGAACATGTATTCCAAGCTTAATGTTGGGAAAAACATCTTATTGTGTGTCACTTTCCATTTATTAAGGTTAAGTAAATTGGAAAAGGAATTGGCAAAGGAAAAGAGGCATTAATTGGCATTTATTTATGAAAAAGAAAATAGGATAAAAGGGAGATGAAAGTTCACAAATTTGCATGAGAGAAAAAATGAATAAAAAATAGAGGAAAATGAATAAAATATAGGCTTGAATGATAAAAAGGTTTATAAGGATAATTTAATAGCTTTTTGAGTTGATATTTTGTTGGTTTTAGTTTTTATCAATTCAGTTTTGGAGCTCTCTCTATTCTCTCATACTATTTCACACATAGAGCATTATTGGAGTACTCTAGCATTAGAGAAATGAAGGGAAAGGAAGTACAAGGGAATCAAAGGACATGCACGGAAGGTTGGATCAAGCAACTTCAACAAGAAGACTGTGCAATAAAAAGTTGCATGTGTGATTTTCTAGCTAGTTTGTGAATGCATGGTACATGCATTTGTGTATTTGGTTATTTTGTTGTCATTGGCATGGGTTTTTGTTGGTTTGACAGTGGTTTCAACCTTGCATTTCCATTTTTGTATAGTCATGATATGATGGGATTATTTTCTCGGTTACGCTTTAGATTGTCAGAAGGTTTTGGAACCGAGTGAGGTGGTCTCAACAAAATTCCCAAGGGTTGGGGGTGGAGGTGGTCTAATCTCTAAGAAGCCCTCAACAAGTGGGTGGAGATAGAAAATTTCCTTAAGGTATCAGTAAAGAAACTCTGAGACATCCAATCTTGTTTTAGGTATTGTGATATCTTGACCGGTTTTGGCGAGATCATGGTAGCCTAAGGGTGGAGGTGGTTTAATATTCGAGAAGCACTGATTTTTTATGTCTTGAGATCCCACATTCATGCTTGGAATATGGCATGGATATGATCAGTTTAAAGACATATTTTTTCAACCCAATCTATGGTCAATTGATACGTGGAAGTCCCTGACTTGGTTGTCTTTTGCATAAGATAAAATGAGCTAATTTCCTATTGTAATCTAGGAGCACTCATATTTTTCATTATGGTGATTTTATGGATATTATGTCATAGTTAATAATCTAGCTATACGTTGGTTATAAAAATGGATTTGAAATGTACTATATCTATGTCTTGTTCATTATTTGATAAGTATTTAATGGTTAATGAATGCATGGGATTACAATTTTTATTGCATCTATTATGAGATGGCATTATACCTTTTTGGTGTTTCTAAGATAAGTTTTTAGACTCCTATGTACAGATATGTATTCATGACCTGTAAATTACATGTTCACCATATGTTTAAAAAAATGACTATCATGGTTAGGAATGGCTAGGTCAAGTCCTTGATCAAGTTTTATATGATTAGAATTGTATCTAAGTAATTTATCATTCTGTAAAGTCTCTCAAAGTTACAGGAGATTGGCCTATAATTGTGCCTCATATCTCAGGACTGCAGAAAAGAAAGTGAGCAATTTAGGTCACAACCTCATGGAGCAAGTCTTGTGAGTACATATGGAGACCTTAAACCCCATGTAGGAAATGTCATGGGTGCATTTGGGAGTCTAGGTCACTAAAAAAATTATCCATCTCAGGGTTGGGTCACCTAGGGTGGTTCTTTGACCATTGAGTGTCTTGTAAGCCTTGTAGGATGTCAGGATTTGGTCAGTAAGTCTCATTTGTCATCCCCACTTCCATAACTAAACATTGGAGGTCAGGTCATGTCATAGTAACTCTTCATGTCATGTTTACCCTGACAGACTGGTGAAATTAGGTAAATGTGGGAGGGGTGGTTACATATTGGTATCAGAGTGAGGTTGTAGCACTGGAACTTGGGGTAAAAGTGACAGTCATATGTGCATGCCATTTCTATGTGGTTTATGCATTTATTTCCATGGTTATTGTTTTCGTGCATGAGGTAATTGAATGGAGTTAGTGTTATCATGCATGATGTTTATATATTGATATGATTATGTATATACATGTTTCCTACTAATATGAATTGATTTCACTAACGAGATAGACTCCCCTAAACTTCACTAAGGTATGTTGATTATCTTTATGTTTGGTTTATGTGACATGGTATGTTTGGAGGAAGAAGAAGATCAGGGATGACTATAAAAATGGTGGATTACATTTGACGATATTCTCGTTATAGATCATATGAGTAGCAGAGAGATGAGTATTCTCATGACATAACATATACCTTGAGAAGTTTAAAGGAAAAAATCAAAAGTTGTAAGATGGATAATGACAAAATAATTCAGTCACATGAAATAATTTATAGGGAACAGGAAAAAAAAATAGAGGTTAATGCATTGATCCTTCATAGTTTGTCATATTTGTATAGACAAGGAAAACCACAAATTATTTATGGACAAGAGGACATGACTAATGGGGCATATAGTAGCAGGTCTCATGGGGGACATAGTTTGCACATTGATGACATAGTAAAATATGGTAGGTCCTTAGATATACTTGGAAAGATAGGTAGTGGTTACAGGTTCTATTCTAGTTCTGGTTCAAACATGTATTGTGATCATCATCACTGTCATCTTTATAGGATGAGTGAGAGGGGATATTTTTCTAATGAGTTCAAGAAATCGAAGACACCTACTTTGAATGGATATTTGAAGAAGCGGAGGATGCTGAGGCATGGTTGTTTAGAATGAAGAATTTCTTTGAGTTGCATAACTATACATGGAACATGAAGGCCACAATAGCTATTTTTAGCCAAAAAGGGAAATCATACATCTAGTGCGAAGATGTGAAGCATGTTAGAGGCATTAGGACAAATGAATCGAGTTGTTATGAATCTAAGAGGCACTTCAGGAAGAAGTACTTGTCAAAGAGGTAATATGATGGAAAGGAAAAGTATTTCTATGAGCTAAAGATGGGATCTATGATATATGAAGAGTACATGACTGAGTTCCTGGAGTTGTTGAGGTATGTGCCTTATATTAAGGATGGCAAGACAAAATTTTAAATATTTATCAATGGAATGGCATTAGCATTTAAGGATTATATTGAGTATGATGATCCTCAGTTGATGGAAGAATTAATTGGAAATTTGAAGCAATGTTATGAGAAATCGAAGCATAAGACCAAGCCTAATAAAGGTTGGAAAGGGAATGATAATACTAAAGGAAGGTTGCCATCGGTGTGGGGAAGATATCAAGATGCAGGTGAGAAGGAAAATGTTACTCCTTATAATAATTTTAATGCAGTAAAGGGACAGGGACCTCAACCTTGAGATAAGAAAAATAAAGGTAATGGGAGGGAATCATTGCAGTGTTAGATATGTTGCAAGAATAATTTCAAGAAGGAATTTATATTGTATCAAGGTGGTAGGCCTCATATATACAGTGTTTAGGAGGCACAAACAATTGGGGATGTGGACCAAATCATTCCTTGGATTTATGCCATTTGATAATAAGCACGTGGATCACCATACATTATTTATTGATATTGAAGGTAAGTTTTTTTAGGGTGTAAATGCGAAGGTGGGTTACAGTTTTGTGAGAAACGCACCCGCAAATTTCACTCTCCCAAACGTTCGACCAAACTTTCTAAAAGTTCGACCGAGCATTTGAAATTAGTTTGGCCAAAATTTTTCCATCATTTACCGAAATTATTCCATTATCTATGTTGAAGATGTCGAAAACTGAATGTTTTACATGAGATTGAAAAACTGATGTCAAAATTTTGGTGAAACTATTAGCTTTGGCCAAACTTTTAGTTTGGCCAAACTTTTAGTTTGGCTAAACTTTTGTTTATAAATATAGTGGCCTACGGACCGCATAAATATTTACCACAATTTCAGTTGAATGTTACCGTTGTCTAACCTTTGGAGAGTAGGTAGGTAAGCAATGTTGTTGCAGGTCTATTTTTGTTTGTATTTTTGGTATTAATTTAGTTTTTTGGTAGTAATTTAGTTTTTTTTAGTAGTCTATGTGCAGGATTCCTCGGCATCCTCTGTGTCCATGAAATCCTCTACATCCTTGGCATCCTCGGATTCCTTTGCATCCTCGGCTTCCTCTGCATCCTCGACTTCCTTTGTCTCCTATTCTAGGCAAGTAGAAATTATCTTCTGCAAGCCTCTCAAGTAAATTTTGCGGCAAAAGGGTCATATTTATATTACAAATTTGAGAATGATTTGTCAATATAGGAAATGATCAAATATAAAAAATAACCAAATTGTTTTTTTTTTGTGTAATGCTGAGAAGGTTCTACATTTGAATAACAACAAATCAATTGTATTCTATGTGTGTCTCTACGCTACACCTATGTACCACTGCCTTGTTAATATTTTATTAAACACTGATATTTTATTGAAATTTGTGTTCGAATGTCTTCTAGTTTTCTTGTCCACTAATGAGATATGAATTAGAAAATATACCAGCCACTGGAATATTTTGAACCAAAGAACATGTGAATTACTGCAACTTTATTAAAAAAAGTTGTCGAATTGGAAACTATGTTTTATAATTTTTCAAACCGTTCATTTCAACATAAATGGGATGTAAATTTTATTTGGTAAAGTCTATATGGGTGGTGTGTGATAGATTAGTTGTAACAATAGAATTTAGAAATAAATAAATAAATGATTAGAAGGACATATTCTATGAAAACTCCTTGTCATCAAGAGACATACTTGCTGCCTGTGCTCAGGTTTTGTAGTATTATGTAGGAGGAAGATCTGTTTGTTATTTCCCAGTCTAAAATTTATTATGTTTTTTGGGAGTTACTTATAGCACATCCTTATCCCTATTTTCGTGTGGCATGAAAATATGGTGCATGCTAACACTGCAGTACAAGATAACAATTGTTAAAACTGATCATAACCCAATTCAAGGAAAAAATGCAAGTTAAGAGTCCAAAACCTGAAGGCACCATTTAAAATAAAAAATTAAAAAAAAATAGTATTTTCACAAGTAAATTTGTAATATTTTAAATTATATTTCTCTCTATTATTGGTTTAGAATCTGACATTAAAGCCTAATAGTTAAATTCACATGACTTTTTCAAAGAGGAATGGAGAATAAATATTAAACATATTTTCACAAATTCTAATGACTTCTTTAATCATCGTTCTATGTACAAAAGTATTGTATATGTTCTAGTATAAAGGAGTGAGTAGATAATAAAGGATGGCAATGGTTTTCTGGTTTTATTTTATCATATTTTAAAAAACACTCTATTATAGTATAAAGGAGTGACCGGATAATAAAGGATGAGAATGGTTTTCTGATTTTCTTTTATCATATGTTAAAAAACACCATAAAAAATAATTAATAACATATGAAATAGAATACATATGAACCAAATAAAAATAAAATAATTGGCTAGATTGACATATTGATTTAGTGCAATATTTCTAGCTTTTGTCAAGTGCAGCCAAGGAATTAACACAGTGAACTTAGATTTTGTGAATGTATTACATGGAGTGAACAAGAATATTTGAGTATTTTTCATCTATCCTTTCACTCACTTTACTTCACTAACCGACCTTCTTGCTCCTATAGAAACTCCACACTGGGGATATTTCTGACTTATGCTCTAAATTTGAGAAATAACTTCAACATAACACACAAAAAGTTATTTATCAATGTGTTTAATTACTTCAAGAACATGTAAGGACCAAGCGATTTTCCATTAGTAAAGCCTAATATATATGAAATAGCGATTTTTGAGATAAAACAATTCCCCACAAATTTGAAAATTACAAGATCTCCCCCCGAGTTCAAGTTTTTAATAACAAAATTGTCTTCCTCAATTTCATAAATGTTTTCCTGTCCATTATTGTTGCCACAAAAGTTTTTATTTTGGGCCTATGATTTGGGATGACTACGTGTCAGCTTATACCATTCAACAACTTCAAAATCTTTCTATATTTACTAAAAGATATCCCTCATCTTCTTGGTTTTCATGTCACTAATTTTTTGGATAGAAAGCATGAGAATATGGTCTAAACCGAACATGGGTTTACCACACAAGCACTCTACATATGAATATTGGTTTACAACACTAGAACTCTACATATTCATTTGAAATATGTTTAAATCCTCAATAATATAATCCAAAATTTCTTTTCAATTAGCTTCCTTGGCATTGCATCCACAATATTAAAAAATATTAGTGGGTTGCACTTGTTGCAGATCTGTGGTAATTATCTCTTCCACCTATATTCATGGTGGCCTTAAATTTTGTAATAAATAAGGTTTTCTTCTTCAAATTCAACAATGTTTTCCTCTCCATTATTATTGCCACAAAAGTGTTATTTTGGGCCTATGATTTTGGATGACTACGTGTCAACTACCATTCAAAAACTTCAACATTTTTTCTATCTTTACTTCAAGATATCCCTCATCTTCTTATTTTTCATGTCATTATTTTGTTTGGATAGCAAGCATGAGAATATGGTATAAAAATAATATGGGTTTACCACACACGAACTCTACATACGAAGATGGGTTTACCACACAAGCACTCTACATATTCATTTGAAAGATGTTTAAATATTCAATAAGCTAGAATCCAAAATTACTTTTTGATTAGTTTCCTTGCAATTTCAACCACAATATTCAAAAATATTATGGGATTGCACTTGTTGCAGATCTGTGGTAATTCTCTACTTCAAGATATCCCTCATCTTATTGGTTTTCATGTCACTGTTTTTTTTAGATATAAATCATGAGAACATGGTCTAAACCAAAGATGGGTTTACCACACAAGAAATCTACATATTCATTTGAAATCTATGTTTATCCTCAATTATATAGTCCAAAATTACTTTTAGATTACACATCATACACCTCATAGGGGTCCAATATCACCTCACCAACCATAAAAACAAATCCCAAACTATGCTTCCTACTACCATGAAGGCATAGTCAACACATAAATTCTTTTATGCATGGTATATGCTAGAAGTGGAATGCTCACCATTTAATTAATAATAACACATCCTAAACTATCATGACTAGATGCCTTAATGTATGCATTAAATATTGATCTACCTATGATGTAGTTAGGCTAGGATGTGTTGTTACTCATTTTCATAGGTGGTAAACTACTATAAAACATTTAGCTAAATGTAGGGATGGTCCTAGTGTTTTTGGAAGCCATGTATGTCATTTAACTCATAAACCAAAGCATTTAAAATTAATGAATTTAATATTTTATTGAATTTTTTTTTTTTGGGATCACAAATCCCACTAAACATGGTTGAAAAATGGACATTATGCATAGATGATTCTTGTTATCCCAATCCATGGCATGAAATGATTACATATGTGGTATGAAATATTGCGACGAACAAAGCCATCCAAAGGAAAATGAATATACCTGGAAGGCTTAGAAATAACTAGGGAGTATGGATCCAATGGAATTGTAGTTTCTGCCAATTCTGAATTTGTGTGCAACCAGATGAAAGGCATGTACCAAGATAAGAATGAGAGCCTAAAACAACTGCATGGAAAAGCAAACAATATTGTTAGACAATTTCAATCATTTAGTATAAGACATTGTGCAAATATTAATAGGACGTCTAGTGATCTATTGTATGGGGCAATGCCAATTGAAGTGTTTTGTGTCAAAGATGAATTAGTGTTAAGAAGTTTCTCTCCATCAAAATTTATTGATGGACATTGTAATATATCTTTGATATGTGTGTGTTTTTTAGTTATAAATGTGTCTTTTTTAATGACCATGTGTTTTTTTTCAATTATATACCAAGTGTGCCCCCACTATGTAAGCACAACTTGGTGAACTTAATGTTTTAGAAAATTTTGTATTTAATTTTCAAAATGTGCACGACTTCATCAAATTTGTGTTTAAATAGTCCAGTGAATTTTACACATCAATTTGTGCTTCAAGTTTTGTGTTTTACATTTGTGTTCAAGTTGTGCTCCAACATTTGTGTAAATTACATCAATTTTTTGAATTATTTTTAAATAGTATTTTAAAAAAAAATTGCAAATGCATGAGGTACATTTTTAAAAATAATGTATCTATGTATCTATATGTATCCATATATACTATGGATGATCATTTTCCACGTGATTCTTCGAGGCGAACATCAATAGAGTCTCATGCATCTACAAGAGAGGGGGATCATGGTGTTGATGTCCAGAGGTGGCTTATTATAGACAACTCTAGTGCTTTTCATTTAATTATCAACCCAGAGTAAGTCTTCTTATTTCAAGAGTGTTGGCACAATATATGTGAGTGATCTTGACTAACAGTTACTCCATGTTGCTTATGAGGAAGAATTAGCTAGCCTCCCGAATTTAATTAACCTAGCGAGGAGTGACTTGGTTGATTCTTAGCCTAAGATTGAACAACAGGACTACAGTTTAAACAACAAGTTTAATGGATCGAACAACTATCTAATTGCATCAAACAACAATCTAAATGAATTGAACAATAATTGAATTGAATTGAATATCATTCTAATTGAATGAAATAGTAATTGAAGTGAACATCAGTCTAATTGAATGAAGCAGCAGTTGAATTGAACATCAGTCTAATTGAATGAAACAACAATTGAATTGAATTGAACAACAGTCTAATTGAATGAAACACTAATTGAATTGAACAAAAGTCTAATTGAATGAAGAAACAATTGAGTTGAACAATAGTCTAATCGAATGAAACATCAATTGAATTGAAAAACAATCTAATTGAATTTGTACAGTAATTACATATATCATTTTGAAATGGAATTCTCTTGTAACCTAATTAATCGACATTCATCAACGATTGAACACTTCACTGTGCCGGAGGAATAATTTAATCTATAACATCGAATGAAATCTATTCTATATTCTGTAAATAAATTTCGATGACATTGTAAGAAACTAGAACCATCTATTGATAACGAAGCATTATTGTAAAAAGGAAAATACAATTGCGATTATCCTAACTAAAGAACATGATTAATAATTATTCTGAGGAAAGAGGTGTTGTAACTTTATTGAATGGAAATGTTCTTTACAACTGCATCAAATAATTAGACATTTGTTCTGTGACTACACATGGTATAGGAATTTGCGAGGAACTTCTAGGGGTTGGGCCCAAACCACCAGAAGCTCTAGCGTAGTGAAAAATTTAAAAGATTGTTGTTCAGAGCTCTATATTACATCTAGTGATACAAAAATACAATTAGACAAATTGATTCTGATACATGGATTGCAGAATCAATTTCCTCCTCCCGTTCTTGTTCGTCTCTCGTCCTTTTAAAGGCGATTTCACAAAATGAGAAGGTATTTTTCAAATGACAACTCGCTACACATGGCTGTCGTTTGAGTTCTTGGGTTCACATTCGTCTGTCTACCTTCTGTTGGTTGCTGGGCGTTACCGAGATATCACATATTTGCACTGGTTGGTTAGCTTACATTTTCTACCGGTTTAGCTACTCTGCCTTCCTGCATATGGAGATAAAAGAAGTCATTTTTCTATTATAAAAACATCCATTTTGTCATTATCCTAGTTGTTCTAGTTTTCATAAATCTTTTCTTTCTTTATTTTTAGGATGAAGGAGAATTCCTAAGGATTATAGCATAATTTGAAGTAATTACAGGGTGAGAACATACCTTAATTTGGGCCCAAAATACTCCCCTGCTTACCTAATTTCATGTCCTCAGGTAAACAAATGGTTGAGATGTAACTGTGTTAAGGAGTAGGTAGGGTAAACCTTTTCTTTATAGGCTCTGAAGCCATTTTTTTGTTTCATGATTGCAAAGGCAGCACTGGTGGATCCTTCTGGTAATTCGTAATTGTGATTGTAGTCCTCGGGAGGATACCAGAGGAGAGGGATTCTATATCTGCAACCTAACCAGGCAGGCCCCATGCTGTAGACCAGGCCACTATATGAGAGGAATCTGGAGGTAGTGGCCTTGAAATTCCTATAACTGAATGGCTCCCTATTCTTCAAGCTGTTCATGGAGACCATCCATATTTGATTAGTTGCTACTAAGGCTGCTTCATGAATGTCCTCAAAGTATTCTTGTCCATTTTCTATGATGTCCTTATGGATGGGCCCTAGTCTAGACCTCACACCTCGCCTTCTTATGAATATTTTGTGTTGGATGAACAGTTGCAAGGGTTTTGTAGGTTCCCCTCGACTGACCCATAAATCTAGGCCATGCTCTCTTTTCTGGAAGATGTTGTAGGCCTTGGCCCACCTGATCTGGTTCTTAACAAATGAAAGGAAGGCTTGTAGTTGAACATCTCCTATAAAGGGACTAGGGTTGTTATCCATGTCTTCTTCTAAAAAGAAATTATGCATGTACAGCTCACATAGCAGGCACTGGACCTTCTCATCTTGATCGTTACAACAATGGAAAAATTATTCTATAGTCCTAAAAGTAGTGGACTTCCCTGCTGTGACAGCTTTGACTTTTAGGAGTAAATATAATTATGTTAGGAACAAGGCATAGTTGGTTGTTGAAGCTTTGCATGATAGCACATCATTATATAGAAAGAAAATTGTAGAGATTTGTTTCTTAGCTCGCTCTACCTGTTCTTGTGCCATTTTTACCTTTTCTTGTTCCCCTATGAGCTAGGAAATTTTTTCGTCTTCTGTGGAGGAAAGGTCTGTGAACTTTTTCAGTAGTGCTTGATATTCTTGTAATGGCACCACCTCCTTCCTGCACTGTGCTAGTTCTTGCTATGTTCGCACTAGTTCATTGCGTAGTTTCTGGTTGACAGCTTTTTCTACCAGATGGGCATAGGCAGGTGCTTCCTCTGTTTGGGTCCCCTTTTCTTCCATAACTTTTTTCTTGGTTTTAGTAGAGGCTTCACTGGTGGTTGCTAGTTTTGTTTGAATTTCAGCCTCAGTGGTGTCTGCTAAGTTGGTTTGCACCTCAACTTCTATAGTGGCTACCAAGTCAGTTTGCATTCCAGTCTCAACGATGTCAGCTAAGTCAGTTTGCATCTCGTCTTCAACGGTATTAACCAATTCTGTTTGGGTTCCTGCAGTGGTGGTTTCCTTCTTTGGCTTCTAGGCCCTTCTTTCTTCCTTCAATTGTTTCCTCAGATATTTCACCAATTTCTTTAGCCTTCTACAGGCCCTATTCAATTTCTTAATTTTATTTTCATTTGAGTTTTCTCCTGTCTTGATTTCAACAGGTAGTGGAGTAGTATTCCCATTTTCAAGGATGGTGTTTCCAACCGCTGGGTTTCCTAGAGTGGTGTTCCTGATTAGATCTTCAGATTTTACCTCAATGTGAGGTTCCTGATTGGGAGGAGCGATGCTACCTCCTAGTGTCAAAGGGGTTTTTTCTGTGTGTGTTCTTTGTTCCACAGGGATAGTGTCACATGACTAGTTTTTTTATTCCATTCTCTCCTTTGTCCACCTTTCACTGTATACCTCATAATTCTCAAGAGGGGACAGAGCCTCCTCATCTTGTGGTTCTTCTTAGTCAAGTAGGATGTTTGTTTGACCAAAACTATTGGGGGTGACAGATTTATCAACAAGTTCCTCTTGGTCTTCTGCTCCCAATGGATTTCTAGATTCGTAGTTTGTCCTTATTTATCCTAGGACTCAAGCCATTTCTTCCTCGAAATCTTGCAAGGGTGCATGGGATGGTCCTTCTTCCTCCATAAGGTTTGAGGTTCCTTGGAGTGTTTTGGACCATTTTTTCCTACTTGGTTCTGAAGTTGTGGTTCAGGTCCTTTTTCTTCTTGGTGTATTTACCCTGGGGGGTTTAATTTCAGTTCCGTCAGGGTTTAATTCAGGTTCTTTTACATCAAGGTTGACGAAATGGTCCCAGGCTATCTGCTGCTTATCTAGTTCATGAATGATGACTAATTTAATTAACCCATGGTGACTGACTACTATTTGGGGATTTTTGGATTTTCTTAATTGGACAGCAGTATCATGCAATATGGAGTTCAAGAAAGCAGGCAGATTAATTAAATCTTTTGCTTAAGCACAACTAAAAGTTTTAGCTATCGAGGTTTTACCACATTCCATCGTCCTTCGCATGTAATGAAATTTTTGATGAATGCTACTAGCTCCTGCCATGGCTGGTGTAGAGAGGTAGGGTTAATCCCTCTCCCTTTTCATTCCAACGACTCCTCCGGGTCCTGATATGATGCTACTGCCTCTCATAGGAGGAGATGCTTCTATGCCCATCTTTCTCCTTCTTCTAGTATTCCAGAAATTTCAGTAATAATTTCCTCTGTGAATGGTATAATTATACCTTTAACTATGGTTTTCCCTTCTTGCAAATTTTTCAGAAATTAAATTGTGATTTCCATGTCAAATCCTTGTAATCGGTGTACATATGTCAGCCAACCAGCTTGCTGGAGGATGGCATTGGCTGCATCTCAAATTAGAAAGTTTACAGGCTCCTTTTGAAGGGAATTCCCACCCATAGCTGATATTATTTCTTCTTCTGATTGTATTTCCTCTCGGATCTATTGTTAGGACTGACTGTTGTATGCAAGTGAAAGAGAAATTGAGGTTCCACGTAGGTAAATTCATGCCTTAATTGCAGTGTTCCTCTGGTCTTATCGATGTGTCTAATGGGATTTGTGCAAATATCTCACATGATTTGTAATTTAAGACCAATTACATCCCCTCCATCGAAGAAAGGGTGCCCACGCCCTCAAGTACAGAAGAGATTTGGCCAATGATGAATGCAGGCAGGGGAATGCCAGTATTTGGTAATAATGATCTGTACGTGAAGGAGCAGGTCGAGCTTCAGGTAGCTGAGTAATTACTAGCATATGAAGTGTAAAGGTTGGTTTTGGAAGTTGCTCATAATTGCATCTTTGTGCGGAAGTGATCGGAAAGGGAGAGGGAATGGTATAATCATTATTATGATATGATGTCCTCCTTCAATGAAAAGCTATGACAGAAGCATGAATAAGTCAAGTAATGATTGGTGTTGTCATCCCGAAATTCACATATGTACGCATATCTCTTGATAGTTATTTTTGTGGTAGGTTGTATTTATCACTTATTTGAGTAATAGCTTGCGGAAGAAGGATTGAGGATAAGGTGTATATAAAAGAAATTGGCTATTGAAGGAGCATATTTTCATACCATAAGCAGAGCCACTGCTGCTAGCAGGCATTCATAGCCTCGACAAGGTTGCTATTTCAACCTGAAAGAATGAGCCAAGAGCCTTATGTAAAAACAGTTATTCTACCAATTTTATGGAGAGATCACCATGTTGGTATGGTGGTCAGATAACCATGGTGCCACTCACTAGAGTTGTAGCAAAGTGATCAGGCTAGCTCGTGATGAGACCTCCTGTACTTCAAGCAGTTAAGAAGGTCATTAACTTGGTGTGGTGGCCATTGTGGGCATGTCACTTGCTACGCTTTTATGAACATGGTAGGCTGGCTCGTGATGAGACCCCCCATCCTCTCTTAAGAATTTGCATATAAGCGTAGTACTTCTTTTTGAATTGTAACATCTTGATTTGTAAGGAGGTAACTATGCTAGTGTGATAGTTAGATAGTCACAGTGCCATTCACTAAGATTGTAAAAAAGTGATCAGGGCGGCTTGTGATGAGACCTCTTGTCCTTCAAGTAGTTAAGAAGGTAATTACCCTATTGTGGTGGCCATTGTGGTCATTTCACTTTTTAAATCCCTATGATCATGGTAGGATAGCTTGTGATGAGAACCCCTATCCTCTTAAAAATTTGCATGAACACATAATATATACTCTTTATACATGAAGGGAGGCTCATTAACTCCTTAAGAGTGAGGGATGGTGAAAGAAGCGAAAGAATGCTAATACAATTAATACCCCTTATTCCCATTCCTTCATGTTGGAAGGACATATTACTCGAATAGTGTAGAAAGATATACCATCATAAGGTCATATATTGTATGATAACATATTTGAACTGGGGATGAATTAGCCTTTCATTTCATGTATGCATGATGTCAGCTTCCTGTTTACGGATTATAGTGCCAGGGAGTTATCATACTTGTGATTTTACCATTTCCCTCTCATTTTCAACTGCCATTATCTACTCAGAGATGTTTTTTCGAGTACAATGGCAGTGTAAAGGAGGGGTCCTAGATAAAGGGAAAATCACAAGGTTATTCAATTTGAACAGTAAGATAAAGCAAAAGCGAGAAAAAGAAGAAAAAAATGGCTGTTTAATTTGATTGAATGACAGTCGTTCCAAGATTGAACAACAGTTGTTCACAAATTGAACAACAAAAATAAAAACACCAAAAAAACGGTCGTTCAATTCGAATGAACAGCAACTATTCAAAGATCGAACAATAGTTGTTCACAAATTGAACAGCAAAAATAAAACGTCAAAAAACGGTTGTTCAATTTGACTAACCAGCAGCCTTTCAAATATTGAACAATAGTTTTTCACAAATTGAACAACAAAAATAAAAACACAAAAAGTGGTTATTCAATTCGACTAAACATCAGTCGTTCAAAGAGTGAACAAAATTTTTTCACAAATTGGATAGCAAAAATAAAAACACAAAAAGCGGCTTTTCAATTCGACTGAACAACAGTCATTCAACGAGTGAACAACAGCTATTAAAAAATTGAACAAAAAAAATAAAAACACCAAATACGGTTGTTCAATTCAATTGAACAACATCCATTCAAAAATTGAACAGTAGCCATTCAAAAATTGAATAGCAGTTGTTCACAAATTGAACAATAAAAGTAAAAAAAACACAAAAACAGTTGTTCAATTTGATTAACCAGCAACCATTCAAAGATTGAACAACAGTTGTTCATGAATTGAACAACAAAATAAAAAACACAAAAAAAGGCTATTCAATTCGATTGACTAGCAGCTATGCAAAGATTGACTAGAAGTTGTTCATAAATTGAACAAAAAAAAATAAAACGCTAGAAATGAATGTTCAATTCAACTGAACAACAACCGTTCAAAAATTGAACAACAACTGTTCACAAATTGAACAATAAAAATAAAAAACACAAAAATTAGATGTTCAATTCGACTGAACAATAGTCGTTCAAAGAGTGAACATCAGTTGTTTGAAAATTGAATAGAAAAAATAAAAACGCCAGATACGATTGTTCAATTCGACTGAACAACAGTCGTTCAAAAATTGAACAACAACTATTCACAAATTGAACAACAGAAATAAAAAAAAAAAAAAAAAATGATTGTTCAATTCGATTGACCAGCAACCATTCAAAGATTGAACAGATGTTCACGAATTGAACCGAAAAATAAAAAAACACAAAAAATGGTTGTTCAATTCGATTGACCAGCAACCGTTCAGAGATTGAACAACAACTGTTCATAAATTGAACAGCAGAAAATAAAACGCCAAAAAATGTTGTTCAATTCAACTGAACAGTAGCCATTCAAAAATTGAATAGTAGCTGTTCACAAATTGAACAACAAAAATAAAAAACACGAAAAAATGGCTGTTCAATTTGATTGACCAGCAGCTGTTCAAAAATTGAATAGCAGTTGTTCACGAATTGAGCAGTAAAAATAAAAAACACAAAAACAATTGTTCAATTCGATTGACCAGTAGCCATTCAAATATTGAACAACAGATGTTCACGAATGGAACAACAAAATAAAAATGCCAAAAATGGTCATTCAATTCGACTAAACAACAACCGTTCAAAGATTGAACATCAGCTGCTAAAAAATTGAACAGAAAAAATAAAAATGCAACTCATAAGGGGAAGAAATTACAAACATGAAGAATGTACAAGAAAATAAGACATCTATGTACAATATTTACAAATGAAGGCAGAAAACCTCTCATGTACTTGAGTTTGTGGGGTTGTCACCCCCTTGTGCCACAACTTGGATGATGGGATTGTTTCATATCTGCTGGAAAAAATATTCTCTTGTGAGAGGCTTGTGATAGAGGCACACTCTGTGTCCATTAATGTGGTATTTTGAACTAGACCCATCTATGGTGGTCAGGGTGAGTGTGCCATTGTCGTGTACTTCCTGAATCTCGTATGGACCGAGCCACCTTGTTTGTAGTTTTCCCGGAAAATTTTGGAATTTGGATTCATAGAGGAGGGCTCAATCTCCTTTTTGAAATACCTTCTTCTTGATAAGGTTATCATTCCATTTAGCTCATTTTTGTTGGATGATCGATGTATGCTGCAGGGCTAGCAATCATATTTCATCTAATTTATTTATTTGTTGGAGTCTTCTAACTTGGGCTTCTGTTAAGTCCAATCCTACTTCCTCGGTTGTTCTTAAAGTTTTGATTTAGAACTCAATAGGGAAGATAGGTTCTCTCCCAAATATTAGCTAATATGGTGAGTATCAAGTGGTGTTTCACCAGGTTGTACGATAAGCCCATAAGGTTTCTGGAAATCTAGTGGACCAATCCTGACGTTGTGCTGCTATAGTTTTAGTAAGGATTGCTTCCAAAACTTTATTAGTGTTCTCAACTTGCCCATTTTCCTGAGGGTGGTAAGGAGACGTAATCCTATGGGTGACATGGTGATTTCTTAGAGTGGCTGAAATTTTATTACCTATGAATTGCGCCCCTCCATCGGTTATCACTTCCCGTGACAAACCGTATCGTACGAATAGCTCAAAAAGAAACTTAATTACTAATTCTTCTGTGGCTTTTGCCAAGGCCACTGCTTCTACCCATTTGGTTACATAATCTGTGGCAACTAATATGTGGAATTTCTGGTTTGATGGTGGGTTGAATGGCCCAATGAAGTCTAGCGCCCATTGTTTGAATGGTTCTACCATCAATTGTGGTTGCAACGAAATTTCATCAACTTGGCCTGGGCAGCCCATTCTTTGGAAGCTATCGTAGGCCTGGACATATTTTTTTGTGTCTTTGAAAATTTTAGGCCAATAATAGCCTAATTGCAACACTTTATGCCCCGTTTTTCATTCTACAAAATGGCCGCCACAAGGTCCATCGTGGCAGGCTTGTAGGATGTCATAGATTTCATCCTCTTTGATGCATCTGCGTATGTGCATATCGGCTCCTGTGTGGAAGAGGTAGCCGCCGATCCAGGAGAACCTTGCGCTACATTGTACAATTAATTTCCATTATTTTGGTGTTAAATTTTTGGGTAGCTTCCTGACTACCAAGTAATTTGCGACGTCTACATACCATGGTGTTTTTGCTGTTACAACAAAAAAATGTTCGTCAGGGAACTAATCATTGACTACTAGTGTGTCGTTTGTTTAGGGAATTCTAGATAGGAAGTCTATGACCACATTTTCCTTTCTTAGACGATCTTTGATTGTTATATCGAATTCCTGCAACAACAGCAACCATCAAGTTATTCTCCCATTCATGATTGGTTTATTGGCTAGATATCTAATAGCAAAGTGATCAGTATACAGGAGTACTTGATAACCGGTTATATAGTGCCTAAATTTATTAATAGCATAAATGACAACTAGGAATTCTTTCTTGGTCAAAGTGTAATTCAATTCGACAAGAGTGAGGTTTTCTATCTTCTTCTTGGCCAAGAACTACTCTAATTACTGTGTCGGAGGCATCTGAAGAGATGTGAAAAGGTAGTCTCCAGTTAGGCCCTTGTAGGATTGGTGCTGTCGAGACCAGTTTCTTCAAATCTGCAAAAGCGGTGTCACATTTATCAGTCCAATGAAATTCAACGTTTCCAATTAATGCATACAAAGGAGTGGCTATTTGTGAGAATTTATTTATAAATCTACAGTAATACCCTTCATATCCCAAAAAAATGCATACCTTAGCCTGTGTACGAGGTGTAGGTAATAGAAGGATTACCTCTATCTTAGCTTGATCTACCTGTATCCCAGCTGCAAAAATGTAATGACCTAGGATCAATCCTTTTGTCATCATCATGTGACACTTTGCATCGCTTAGACATAGCCTAGTAGCAATACATCGCTTCAACACCTTTTCTAGCATTTCTAAGGCTTGATCAAAGTCTTCCCCATACGGTGTGAAGTCATCCATATAAATTTCAAGCCCTTCATTCATTAAATCAGATAAAATGCTAATTATGGCCCTTTGAAATGTTGTTGGGGCATTGCACAATCCGAATGGTAAAACTCTATAAGAAAAAGTACCCCATGGGCAGGTAAAGGTTGTCTTATCCTGATCTTTGGGAGCTATTTGGATTTGATTGTAGCTGTTGAACCTATCAAGGAAGGAAAATAACCGTTTCCCTATGAGTGTGTCAAGGACTTGGTCAATGAAGGGAAGGGGGAAATGGTCTTTTGGGGTTTCTTTATTCAGTTCTCTGTAATCTATGCAGATTATCCATTTCCCATTATTTTTAGGGACGAATACCAGGGTGGAGACCCATTTTCTGTCTGAAATAGGATAGATGAAATTTACGTCTAACAGTTTTTGCAGCTCCTCTTTTACAATATCTTTTAAGCACGGGTTTAGCCTTCGTTGAGGTTGCCTAATGTGGTGTGCTTCCCTATCAGTATATATGTGGTGGGTGCATAGTTGTGGGTCTAAACCCTTCATGTCTTAGTAATCCCAAGAAAATTCCCCTTGATGCTTCCGTAGGATTTCTATGAGCCTTTGCTTTTGGTCATCATCCAAATTTCCTTTAATATTCAGAACTTTTCCTGGCTCAATCTCAATAGGTATGCTGTTACATATAGTAGTTGTGGAAACATGATGACCTTCAAGATCTTTCATAGGGTCTCCTTGATCTTCATTTTTAAGGATTGTTTTCAACATCTGGCATTTTAAATTTCTAGTTGCGGGTGACTAATTCATAAAGTTATTAATTACATCATCTTTAGTCTAATCCTTAAATTTGAGAGCTTCTACTAATGTCAAGGGTGGGATAATGTTTTGTTCCCAATATGTACATGGATGGTTGTGAATTTTTACCATGGGTAAGCTTGGTTAGGCAGGTGGATAAATAATGATATTTTTTATGGAATCTCCTCTCATGATAGTCATGCTACCTACTTGGCAGCCTATGTAAGCATCTGTTGTGGCTAGCCAAGGCTGCTCAAGAATCAATGGGTGCCCTTCCATCCTGTTTTTTGGGTTAATAACTAAAAAATCAGCTGGGTATTCCCATGAGTCCACAGAGACCAAGATGTCCTACACTATTCCTTCTGGTTTAATAACAGATTCTTCAGCCAGTTCCAATAGTGTAGTTGTCGGTTCTAAAGTTGATATGCCCAGCTTTTCACAAGCCCCAGTAGTGAGGATGTTAATGGATACCCCCAAGTCGACCAATGTGTTTGGAAATGAGTGGCCGAATATTTGTACTATTACAATGGGGTTTCCTGGGTCCTCATATTTCACTGGCGGTTCCCTACCCAATAACAAGTCAGATATTAATCCTACTACATGAACGGTGGGTGCAGCCTTTGTTTTCTTGACTTGATTTTTTCCACATAATTTTTTAATTGTTTTTTCATAAATGGGGATGTCTTGGATATCTTGGAGGAGAGGAAATTTGATACAACGGTTTCTTAATTCCCCCAGGATGTCAAAATCTGGAGATATTATAGGTTTGGGCAGAGTTAATCTTTCAGGAAATGGCAGTGGAGTCACCCAAAGTTCTTCAGGACTTTGTTGATAAATTTCTTTCTTATCTTTACCTGTTTTTGTTTTCGTTATGTTTGTTAGGCTAGGTTCAGTTGGGGTTTCAATTTGGGGTTGAGGTGGAGTCATAGCTTCTATAGGTAAGATGGTACGTTCTAACCTCAACCTTAGTTCATTGCACTGTTTCTTTTCAGTGTCGGAATTTGGATTTTCTATGATCTGAATTAGTTGAACTAGTCTGTTGTTGGGATTAGGATTGGGTTGATTTGGCCATTGAGGGTGTATGACATGTTACTGGTTGTGCTGGGCCGGGTATGGCACTGGTAGCGTAGGTTTATTTTGGGTCCCTGCTCCTATTGGTAGTTAGTCATTCCCATGCCAATTCTAGTTAGTGTTTTGAGGAGGGGTGTTTGGCCACTGGGTTTGATATGGAACATTTTGCCAATGAGGGGGAGAATAAGGAAATTTTGGCCAATTATTCCCTGATGAAGGTTGTATACGTCAGGGTGGCATAGGAAACGATGGGTTTGGCCAAGAAGGAAAATGATTTTGAGTCTTCCATGTTGTTGCTAGGTTTTACTGGTTAAACTGTGAAGAAGGAAAGAACTGAGGCAGGTCTGGTGGCATACCTGGTCTTGCTTGCCATTGTCGACGTTGATTCATTAAATAGACTAGTTTTATTTCTTCCTTTGCTTCCTCATAGATTGCTTTTAGCCCGAGAAGTGAACGACATTGGTCCATAGCATGATCCTTAGTGAAGATGGCACAAGTTTTAACCATGTCTAATGGACATTTCCTCTGGCTGTGCTTCTTTCGACATCTTGGGCAAAAGACGGCCAAGTTCTGCTTCGCTATAACTTGCTTCTGCTTGGCTTGTAAAACATCAAAATGCGTTGTCAAAGTTCCCAATATGTCAGTTTTGAAATCCTCCAACATATTGCCAAATTTTTTTCTAGTTACATTTCCATCTTTAAGGCTTTTTTTTATAGAATCCCACCCACTTGGTCGATTTTGCATACTACCCTGGGAGCATCTAATGCATAGGGAAATAATCTTATCATATTCTTCCTGGTAAATATCTCCTTTTCCAATTATGTTAAGTGTTTCCACCCATTCCTCTTTCATTCCTTTAATCATTGTGGCTTTTAAGATGTCCTTGGATAGCGTGGTATATGGAGACCTTTATAAATTGTATTGAAATATTTCTACGTATTCTTCTAATGTTTCATTGTCTTTTGCGGACATATTGAAGATCTCATATTTTAGATCTTGAGTTCAATAATAGTCTTGGTATTTGGTAAGGAATATGTTCTTCATCTGGTCCCAATTATTTATAGTCCCCCCACCTAATCTCATGAACCAGTGTAGCGCAGACCCTTTTAAGGTAGAGGGAAATAGCTTAAGTTTCTGAGGATCAGTGGTGGAGTCATATCCCTTACATAAGACATCAAATTCAAATAGGAATGCATTAGGATCCTCTGTGTTCAATCCATGAAAGGTGGGAATGTTGTGTAAGGGAATATATTTCGTAGGGGCATTGGCAGCATGATAAACAATGGGGTATTCTAATGTCAATGTCTGCCTTTGATTCTGGTTTTTATTATTTTCCATTTGATCAAAGAGGTGCCATAAATATTTGGGGATTTCCTGATCTGGAGGAGTAATTCTAATGGCTATAGGAGGCGAATGGGGTGGAGATTTTACAACACTTCCCTAATCTGGGATCCTAAGTACTTCTATTTCGATTACTCCTTTAGGGGACTTGGGTTCTGATATTTCTATGTGAATTCCTCCACTAGTCTCTCCCCCCCACCCTTCCTGTAAGTTGCAAGAACCTCCCTCTTTTGAAGGGTTAATGCCGATATGATTGGTAGTATGAAGGCTTCACTCAAACCCTTCTGTCTCACAATGAATCTCAACATAGGCTACAGATGGTGAGGCTGCCGCCTGAGGGAGTATGATAGGACTTTGAATGGAAATAATTTTGGGTCCTATAGATGACTGGGATTAAGCTTTCTTAATGATTTCTTCTATATATTTTGCTCTTCCAAGGGTCACCAGTCCTTTGGATTGTGAGGATTTTTGTGAATGATTTCGAATTGTTTCTATCTTTTTCTTCTTAGTCATAAAACAAGAGCACCTATTCTACTGGTCTTTGTACGACTTGCTGGGAAGCGGGCTAGAGGGTGAGCATGTTGCGTGCCAGCACGCAAGTTCTTACCTCTCATTTTCAATACCAAATTCTTCACAACAACGGATAAATATGAATGAAGGAGATCACTCTTAACACTCTCCCCAACAACGACACCAAAATGTTGGTGTCCAGAGGTGTCTTATTATAGACAAATCTAGTGCTTTTCATTTAATTATCAATTTGAGGTAAGTCTTCTTATTTCAAGGGTGTTGGCACAATATATGTGAGTGAGCTTGACTAACAGTTACTCTATGCTGCTTATGAGGAAGAATTAGCTAGCCTCCTGAATTTAACTAATCTAGCGAGGAGTGACTTGGTTGATTCTTAGCCTAAGATTGAATAGCAGGACTACAGTTTAAACAATAAGTTTAATGGATTAAACGAATATCTAATTGCATTAAAAAACAGTCTAAATGAATTGAAAGGTAATTGAATTGAATTGAATAGTAGTCTAATTTAATGAAACAATAATCGAATTGAACAATAGTCTAATTGAATGAAGCATCAATTGAATTGAACAACAGTCTAATAGAATGAAACAAAAATTGAATGGAATGAACAATAGTCCAATTGAATGAAACAACAATTGAATTGAACAACAATCTAATTGAATGAAGTAGCAATTTAATTGAACAACGGCCTAATCGAATGAAGCAACAGTTGAATTGAACATCAATCTAATTGAATTTGTACAGTAATTACATATATCATTTTGCAATGGAATTCTCTTGTAACCTAATTAATCGACATTCATCAACGATTGAATGCTTCACTATACCGGAGGAATAATGTAATCTATAACATCGAAAGAAATATATTCTATGATTTGTAAATCAATTATGATGACATTGTGAGAAACTAGAACCATCTATTGATAATGAAGCATTATTGTAAAACGGAAAATACAATTGCGATTATCCTAACTCAAGAAGATGATTACTAACAGTTATGAGGAAAGAGGTGTTGTAACTTTATTGAATGGAAATTTTCTTTACAATTGCATCAAATACTTAGACATTGGTTCTGTGGCTACACACGGTATAGGAATTTGCGAGGAAATTCCAGGGGTTGGGCCCAGACCACCAGAAGCTCTAGCGTAGTAAAAAATTCAAAATATTGTTGTTCATAGCTCTATATTACAACCAGTGATACAAAAATACAACTAGACAAATTGATTTTGATACATGGATTGTAGAATTAATTTCCTCCTCTCGTTATTGTTTGTCTCTTGTCCTTTTAAAGGTGATTTCACAAAATGAGAAGGTATTCTCCAAAGGATAGCTCGCTGCGCATGGCTATCGTTTGAGTTCTTGGGTTCACATTCGTCTGTCTGCCTTCTTCCAGCCGCTAGGCGTTACTGAGATCTCACATATTTGTGTTGGTTGGTTAGCTTCTGTTTTTTACTGGTCTAGCTACTTTTCCTTCCTGCATGCGAAGATAAAAGAAGTCAATTTTCTATTATAAAAACATCCCTTTTGTCGTTATCCTAGTTGTTCTAGTTTTCATAAATCTTTTCTTTCTTCATTGTTAGGATGAAGGAGAATTCCCCATAATTATAACATAATTTGAAGTAATTATAGGGTGAGAACATACCTTAATTTGGGCTCAACACATGGATCGGGGGATGTCCATCATGATCGTGGTATTTATATTAAATGTGCAAGTTTTTAAATGATATTTGAATATAACATTATGCACGTACATGTTTATACATATGGAATAGGTTTTTTTATCAATTTAGTGAATTAAATTAATTTCTAATAAATTTTATTGTTTTAGGAGTTCGGAGGAAAAGAGTATCTACTTAGACAATGCAGGGCCATGGTTCACATAGTTGTGGTATATATATATATATATTAGAAATTATATTTTTTTTATGAAGCTTCGCTCTCGTCGTGTGAGGGTGATGGTGGTGGTACACATTCCCCTAGTGGCCAATCAATGGGTGGTCATGCTAGTTATCAACCAATGGGTGGTGCCCAACCAATTGGTGATCATGTTGGTTCTCAACCATATTTGGGTGGGCATGATGGTGCTCAGCCATCTCGAGGTGGCCATCAATCTCAATCTTATTATCATGATCATCATTTTGTTAAATTATTTATATATTTTTTTCTTTTCTATGTTAAAAAATAAATTTGTACATTTTTTCACATGTTTTTTTATTTATACATAATTTTCATATTGATGCAGAGGGTGAAAATGTTGCTCGAAAAAGACGTAGGCAAAATCACGTAATTGAAGAAGAAGGTTGTACACAAAATACAACTTATCCATCTGAAATTCCCTATTATTTACCTTGGGAAACAAACATCCAACAATGCACATTACAAAAGTGTGAAAGTATTTATTTAAAATTGAGAAAAGATCTTGGGAGTTTGGAGCTCCTTGCAGAGAGTCGGGAAAGCTTAGAAGTAATTACACACTTTCTAAGCACACTCGTAGATCTTTAAAAAAATATTGGGCCAACCACGAATAGATTTGTAGAAATTATGAGGCAAAGAGAGGAAGTAGTAATGGGTCCTGATACGTGCGCTGATGTTAAAAACAGGGTTACAAAACAAATGGAAAAATGTATGTTTAATTTCAAAGAAGGGTCGAAAAGAAAGATGTTGAAGGTGAAATATTTCAAGCACCCTAATATATCCTACCATTTGTATTATAGGAACCTTTTATCCTATGGAAAACTTCCATGCAATGACGAGGTTCCCGTTTATTTTAAAAAATTATTTCATGCAGAATTTGTTTTAGATATGAAACCCAATTATAATGACATTCCTTCTGAATTTTTTGGTCATGGAAAAGGTCAATTATGTGATCGTAAGGGCACTAAGCATGATACTAATTTGCCTCACCCTGGGCCTCCTTTGTTAAGTCGACCTCCTTGTGTGAAAAATTTGTGGTCAAATATGGATTCCACTTCTCAAATTATTCGAGAAGAAAGGGATGCCATCATAAACAACATTCAAAATGGACTTGGTGGAAATGATCTTGGTATGAATTGACAAAGAGCACGAGATAATGCATGTGCTAATTTTGCATATAATATAGATGAGGAGATAAGCAACATGAATATTTATGAGCTTAGAAAACATGCAAAGAATTGTCACAATGGTTGGCGGGACTTAATTCTTCATGAAGAAGAGGGCATGGGATCAGTGTATGTTAATGGTTAGGGTGGATATTTCATTGTAATTTGTATTTTACATATATACATGCTTGCATGTATGTGTTATTCTAGAATAAATGTATCATATGTTCACCATTTATAGTTTACATGCATGTTGAATGAAACTTTTGATAATATCACAGTCCAAGGTTTAGGGTCTTGCAATCAAAATGATATTTTCGAAAATTTTAGTGTTTTTTTAAGAGTTCATGATGTTGATGTACACTTATTATTCTATTATTATACCGGTATCATGAGGGCATATTTTTAAAATAAATACTTATGTGTACACATTTATATAATTAAATGTTAACAGATTTCGCTTATGTCCGATGTTTTCATAATGGATCTACCATCTTCTTCTGTGTTAGGCGATGTGCCAAATAATCCACTATCACAAGTATTCTATTTTTCACATATGTTTCAAGTTATAAATTGAAGTGCAAGTTTCATTAAAAAAATGAGATAAATTTTGAGTTATTTTATAGTTTTAAAATTTTTTAATTTTAGGTTTGTGGAGATGATTTATGTTCTCCAAGGACTTTAGCAATGGAGTCGGCGATGGGGATAGGAACGTCCAAACAATTTGAAGAAGTTCTCTAACATTTTTTTAATAAATTGCACGATTTTATGCATTTTCATTTGCAAAATTTTAAAATTTTAATATATATACTTGTAAATGTGTATTGTACAGTTTATCAAGGAGGATATGATGCAGGGCAAACACGAGACAATGGAGGGGGAACTACATGAGGTATTGCATGAAATTTTATTTATTTTATTTTTATTTTGTTTTTGTATGAAGTTCTACATTCTCATTCAATTGTAGAAGATTAAATTTTAATTTTTATACATACATAAATTTCTTATACATGTATATATATGCAATTACACATGTTGTGCAGGTCTCCCATTCTTCATATGAGAGCACAAGGAGGCTGCTGGAAAATATATTTCAAGCCAAATTCTCTAAATTGATGCACAACATTTTATTTGATAGTATTTTTATAGTACATGTTCTATTTAGTTTTCAATAACTTATGCAAAATTTTATTTCATATTATTTTTATATCTAGTACATGTTATATTTAATTTTATTGAATGATATAAATTTTGGACATATTTTAAATCTAGAATTATTTAAATTATGATTTAGCACATGCTAATTTGGGAGTTTATGTACTTTTTTCATGGTAAAATTTGATGCATGGTTTGACGCTTAAAACATGGTTTTACATATTTAAGTTCATCAATATGTAGAAATCATTCAAGTAAATTTTCATTTATTCCACTACATTTTACATGACCATGTTGTTATAATGTTAGTAGATGATTCTTATGTTTTATATAAAGTTGTTTTGTCACTTTTTATTTAAAATGAATCTAGATTGAAATTGAAAATTACAAAACACATGTGGTACATTATGCATTTGAACATGAACCTTATAATTAGGTGTAGATGTCTATTAAAGGAGATATTTAGGTACATTTTGCATGATCATGTCATTTAAAACAATCATAGATGGTTTTACATATTTAATTTCATGAATATGTAGCAATGATTCAAGTGCATTTGCATTTAGTTGGTACATTTTGCATGTGATCATGTTGTTATAATGTTAGTAGATGTTTATTATGTTTTTTTTGACTTTTTTTTTTGTCACTTATTATTTAAAATGAATCTAGATTGAAATTGAAAATTACATAACACATGTGGTACATTATGAATTTTAACATGAATCATACAATTAGGTGTATATGTCTATTAAAGGTGATATTTAGGTACATTTTTCATGATCATGTCATTTAAAACAATCATAGATGGTTTTACATATTTAAGTTCATGAATATGTAGCAATGATTCAAGTACACTTTCATTTAGTTGGTACATTTTGTATGTGATCATGTTGTTATAATGTTAGTATATGATAAGATTATGTTTTGTTTAACTTGTTGTTTTGTCAGTTGTTATTTAAAATGAATATAAATTGAAATTGAAAATTACAAAACACATGTGGTACATTATGCATTTGAACATGAATCTTATAATTAGGTGTAGATATCTATTAAAGGTGATATTTAAATTTTAATATAAAGTTTTAAATGAACATGCATAAACATACTATAAAATTTCATTATAAAACATGACCATACAATTTGCATGATGTGAATGTGGTTTGATGCTTTTAAAGGTAAAATACATATTTAATTTCATGAATATATAGCAATGAAAGTAAATTTTCATTTAATTCGTACATTTTGCATTTGAAATCATTATTATAATGTTAATATACAATACATATATTTCTAAAAACAATCATAAAATTTTAGGTACGTAGCTATCTAAAAAAATCATAAAATTTTAAAATTACATTAAAAAATATGGTTTACAACATTTTGCATTAATGTACATAGAAATGCTACTATGGATGTGAGTTGATAATTAACTTTTAATATAAAGTTGTTTGAATATACACAAACAAGTACTAGATAAAATTTCATTATAAAACATGGCCCACAATTTGCATTCAATGTATGGTTTGATGCTTTCAAAGGTTTCACATATTTCAGTTCATGAATATGTGACAATGAAAGTAAATTTGTTAGTATATGATTCTTAGGTTTTGTTTAAAGTTTTGTCAATTTATTTAAAATTTGAATATAGTAAAACTGGAAATTACAAAACATGGTACACATTTTGCATTTGAATGAATATTATAATTTGTTGTAGATGTATAAAATAATCATAACCTAAAATTTAATTATCAAATATGTTAGATACATACATTTTTCATTCATGACATAAAATTAACTAATGTATTAAAAATTGCATTCATGTATGAAATCGTTTAAGACCAGAGAAAGTATATATGTATATAAATTATTTATTGTGTACATGCAAACGTAATATCAATATAATCAAATCCTCAATACACTTTTACATAACATGAAATATACATATAACTTTGTATCTCAATACATTATTAAGAATGTACAACTTAAGAGTGCACAAAAAGAAAGGCTAACAATTTGTACTTGAACTGTAAGTTATCAAAGATGAATCCAAGGAGAAGAAATTGTTGGGCAGTTCAATTTAAAAAATTCTAATGGAATGCCATCCTCAATGATACATTCATGGTCAGATTTTGAAATTTTCCATTTCTTAACTTTCAATTTTTTCTTTGATTGAACTTCTATCAACTTTATGCACGATTCACACACCAAGTGACTATATTGACAATTTATGACATCAAGTTGATAGTCTTGAAAGTAAACAACATGCTCACTTTTATGAGTTTGTTGGAAAAATAACCTTTCAGTATAATAGACCCTATTTCATATATAAACCCATTATCATCATTCGAGTCTTCCAATAATTTCATCTTTCATTCAGTGCACCACATCAAATAATAATTGACATTTTCTAGGTTGTTAGCAGGTGAAACTACAACAAAAACATCTGCTACACAATAAAATGAGTGCATAAATTTAGATCATAATTAACATGAAAAATTAACTTTAACATTAATATATACTTGATTTTATTATCTATTTCTAGATCTCTATCATTTTAAATCAATTGAACTGTTACCTTCTTTAATAGGATCAAAAGCTCGATCACCTTCAGATGATACTATAGTCTGCTCTGATTCCATCTCTTCAAAGATTACAACTGACATTTTCCCCTTTATATTTAGTTTTTTATGTTGCCAAAATTTTACATACATATTATTTTCACAAACATCATTGGATTTTGTAACCTCTATGCAAACATGAAAAAAAAAAAATATTTTCTTTTATCAAATGCAAACACATTTTGATACTCCTTTGTTTGAATTGAATGAAATTTTCGAGTCCCTTTTACCGTTTCAACGTCATTTTCAATTTTATCCATATGCATCTTGGAATCCAATATGCCAAAAAGAACTATATGGAAAATTCAGACAAGAATATAAATATGTTATTTAAAATAAAATTTATATGTGATAAACGATAATCATTGTGATAAATAATGTTTAAAATTATAAAATTAATAAAACTTTTATCATATATTAAAGTTCTATATATATGCAAGTTTATTTGTATATATATACATGCACCTTCATACTTCACTTGATGGGTTAGTCTCATGGCTTAGTGAAATGATGCACCATTGAACAACTTATTCAAGTGAGACAACTCTGGTTGCAAAGTGGTCCATTTGATATCTTCGAAGTGCTCCTTTTATGCATGCCCCTGCACCATCATGTTCTCATTTTCCATGACCAGTCTGAAATAAATTCCAACAATGTTTAATGTAGGTTTTCATATGAAGATGACACAACCAAAAGAATGATCATGAGGATTTGAATTTAATTTCGTATCCATATGAACATATCCAATGTTCATTGAATTTTATTCCACGACCTTTCAATAAGTCATAAATCTTATCAAAGCAATGTTATACAAAATGTGTATCATGTGTACGATAATCACTGATATAAAAGTGATATTCTTTAATAACATATCAGTTTTCACTGGGGATTTCTATATGATCAACATTTTGTTCAGCGTGTCTATATAGAATATGGAAAAGCATAGAGACTTGGTTATAATGATAGTATTCACTATGCATTTCATTTTGTGAAAAAAATGTGTAATTCTCTACAAAATCAACTATTGAAAAACTGGTTCCTTGTGGAAAAAAATAACTAGAATTTTTGAATTACAAGTCCTACCATCGAGCTCTATGGGAATGCTTGGTGTATTTATAAAATTCTACCTCAAACTTCTTCAAAAACTCTCACAAAATTTCTTCTTGTAAATGAATCCTTTTATTACTTGTAGTACTACTTGAACCAATCAATGTGTGAATATATTCATATCTTTTCCATTTATGTTGAACAATGATTGATCATTTATATCAATAGGATATTTGTTGTGAGATAAAGTGAAATTTCCACAATGATCACATGTTTTACCACCAACGCATTCCTTTTGGTAAAATAATTCATGACTTTCTTTTGCACATAGAATTTGGGATATGAAATCATGGACAGTGGAAGGAGGAGGTTAATTTTTCCAAAATATTTTACCAAAATTAAGGAATGTTTCATAATATAACTGAAATTCCACATGATAATGACCCCAAGTGCCACACATAGTCATAGGTTTAAAATACCATGGTTTTTGTTGCACAAAAGTACTAATTGAGACATTAATTCCACAATTCTCTTCTATGAACTTATTGAAAAACTCTATCTGAGTGGTTTCCAAGATATGTTTTTCATGTTCTTCGTAATTATTTCATGTTATTCTTCACTGCATCACATCCCTTTCTATTGGTTAAACACGTCAATTGTTCATATAATATTAATATATTATTTTTTAACATCTTCTCCAAGTCTATCTTTGTATGTTTTCCTACAAAAAATTGTTCAACAAGCGAGCTCATCATTTACATCTATTTGCAATTGAAATTTCTGATGTTTTTGCAATGTTTTTCATGAGGTCCCTTATGTTTTTTCCATAGATTTTACCAAACGATTTTCTTTGGTACTTGATGAAACCACTTCCATTTTTATTGCTCTATGTGCATCTAAATCACTTTTCTTTCTATATCTTCCAATTGATTTTAGAACACTATTTATATTGTTTATCACATTTTCTTTCATTTCTTAAATCTTTTATTGATTTTTGAATACCCAATAGAGTTGTAGCTTCTTTTAATTTATTTGATGTTAAGAGACTTCTCAAAAATTGGGCTTGAACTTCCACATTTTCATCTTTGAAGAACATATCAATAATGTGCTTAACGTGATATCATATAACATGGTCAACTTTTTTATCTCCATATGTTGTGTTAGTGTCAACATTTTCTCACATCTCATCATCTATATTGATTTCATCTGTACATATGAATATTAAATGTACAAAATGGGTATAAATATTCAATAAATAATTAAATTAAAAATTATTCAATGAAATTGAAATTTTAAATATGTATAATTTCTATAATACGCATCACACACACACACACACACACACATACATACCTAGTGATTCAATTTCTTCACTTTAATTTATCTCAACATCTTCAACAATGTCATCTGTCATTGGTTCATTATCTTGTTGACTTTGTCTTTCAACATTTCCAATCTCATCATGAACGTTATGAGGAATATCTCTCTGCTTACATTGCAAAATATTTTTCAAATTAGTTCATCAATTAAAAATTAAGTTTCATAATACACTAGTTAAATTTTAAATATCATTTATAATATTTATATTTAAATACCTACGTCAAATTCTAGTTGAAGTTGATTTTCCCTTTCAATATTTGAGCTTTCATCTCTCCTTTTTTTGTAGTATTATTTCTCGTATTCTATACGATCCTCAAGGCTTATTGTTCGATCATATTTTCTCATGCAATTTCTTTGATTTCCCATGAAAATTTAGTATGAAGCTCAAAATATTTCCTTCAAAATCCTACAAAAAAAATTCACTATCAAAATTTAGAAAAAAAAATCACTTTAAAATTTCATAATAAAAGATATAATTTTAAAAAAATCACTTAAAAAATTCAGCACAAAAGGCTTACTTCAACCCAAAACACTTACTTTTAAAAAAGTCACTTTAAAAAGTCCTCTAAAAAAATGTCCTTAAAAAATGAAGCTAAAAATATTTCCTTCAAAATACTACAAAAAAAAATCACTTAAAATATACTTTACAAATGACTTAATTTAAAAAAAACTCACTTTAAAAAGTATTCACGATAGACTTACTTCAACCTAGAACACTTAGTTTAAAAAAAAGTCACTTTAAAAATTCTGCCAAAAAAATGTCTTTTAAAAATGAAGCTAAAAACTTTTCCTTCAAAATCCTGCAAAAAAAACTCATTTTCAAAATTTAGACAAACACTCACTTTAAAAATTTAGCATAAAAGATTTACTTCAGCCCAAAATAATTACTTTAAAAAAAAAGTCACTTTCTAAAGTCCACCAAAAAATGTATTTTAAAAATTCAGCCCAAAAGATTTAGTTTCCAAATTCAGTCCAAATAAAAAAATGTGAGAAAATAATGTTCTAGTTTCATTTATTTATAGAGCTTCGCAAAATTTGTATTTTGGAGGGGTCTCATCTTTTTTTTTTGCATCTGATGGAATGAACAACCAAAATTTCAGCCAAAGTTTTGAAAAAAATTTCGGCCAAAATTTTTTGTCGTATATTGATGGAACTCAATATCGAAAAAAGTTTGGTATAATTACTAAAAAAATTCGGTCAAATTAAAATGCCTACATCTACGTTGTAGCTCTACTCTGATCACATTTATTCAACTTCAAAATTCTTAAAATCCATCAAATTTTATGAATTAAATTTCATAACTAAGACTAACATTTGCATAATTGAATCTACTTTCAACAGATATAATTTTTATGGAATTTCATAAATATTTACTAATTTTAATTGATTTTCTAATAAAATGGGCGCAAAAATTTTCTAAAGGTCTTTATTATTCAGTAAAATTAAAATTATGTATCTTCCAAAATGCACTTGAAAAATTTGTTGAGCATTACATTGGTTCATCGTCTGTAATGGATAGTTTTTGTATTTTTAGTTTATAACTAATATGTTGAAAAACTTGACACTAAACTAAACATAATAAAAAACTCTAGTTTTTTCATATTGGTTCAGTTCAAAAAATTCTTGTAATTATGAAATGCATCAATTGGTTTCGTAAATATAACGACACCGAAGTAGAGTCTATCTAGATTGGTGCAACAAATTTATTTTTCTAACAAACACCAAGTTAAAAAAGAATACAATAGTGCTAAAAAACATGGCCTTTTATAAATCCCTTGATAGTTAAAGAACACACACTCAAATAATTGCTAAGTTGACATATCAAATGTGAATAAAAAAATTCCAAAAATAATTAATAGAAAGCTAATTAAAACTCTGACAAGTTTTTTTTCATTGTAAAAATAAATTCTAAACAGAAAAAATTGTTTTGGCTTGCAGAAAATTGAAGAACTTCTAAAAATGATATATTTTTCTCAAAAAAGGGAAAAAAGTGTAACCCAACTTCACATTTTCATAGATCACATTGTTTCTATACCTAGATCTAATTATAGTTATGTTAACCCTGACATAGTGGATAAGTGTGGTTTGAGAAAATAAGTGCTTGCAAAGTCTTGGTTGTTGTAGTTGGCTATAGGTGTTGACACCTAATCCTAAGGGATTGGGTGAAATTATATAATAGTGTAAATTAGGAAATAAGGAAGTCTAAGAGACATTGGGAAATGAATCCCAACATTCTCACCTCCATGTATAATTCATGCACACCCTCCATCAAATTGATATTCTATTTTTGTGGAGTTACCTCCTGGCTTGACATGGTATCAGAGCCAAGTCCATTATTGGCTTCCTTCCTCTTCTAACTCCTTTCTCCATTATGAAAATTGGCTTTGCAAATTTTGTAGACTGTCACCTCTATCATTGCACCAAAATCCTGCGAGAATTACTGATTTGATGATTTGTTGTTTTTTTTTGTCGTTAGGATACCTGTTGATTTGTTGTATTCTTCTCCCACACTCTGCTCCAATATCTATGCACGCTCACTCCCACACTTTGCTCCATCTCTCTGCATAGTCCCACGTCTCACCATTCCCACATACCATCCCCCTCATCTCTAGCTCCCCCGTCCCCCTCACCTTCCCCACGACTCTCCCGCGGTCCTACATCAGTCTCACATATCCGCACCACAAACCCTCCTCCTCCCACTCATTCCTCATCCCCATCCCCATCACCTCTCTACGTAGTCTCGCATCTCTCATCCCCTCTCACTTTGCCCTCACCACTCTACCATCCCTGCTAACTCCCCCTACCCCCTTATTACTTTCCCCCTCCCACTCACTCCCCCTCCCCCCTCACAGCTCTCACGTCGTCACTCACTCCCCCCCCCCTCCTCCCCTCATCGCTCTCTCGTCCTTGCTCACTCCCCCTCCCCCCTCACATCTCTCTCATCCCGGCTCACTCCCACTCCCCCCTCACCGCTCTCACGTACTCACTCACACCCCCTCCCCGTCCCCTTCACTATAGCCTGTCCCCCTCACCACATCCCCTCCCCCCACCATCACGCTCATTGTTCACTAAGTTCCCCTCCCCACTTTCGCCTCCCCCTAAGCCACCTCCCCTAGGTCGACCTCCCAAGGTATGACCCTCCCCAGGTCAACCTCCCCCAGGTCTGACCTTCCCCACGTCTGACCACCACACACAAAAAAAAAAATCACAAAAAAAAAAAATTACACAACCCATTTTTTTTACAGTAATTAAGTTATTTTTACAACAGAGTACATTTTACACCATAATTGAATTTTTTCCCCTCCAGCAATTTTTTTTTTCCCAAGAGTCACAATGCATTTTCTCATATCTATTGTGGGAGTTATTCTCTCTGATAAGGAGAATTATCCTGAATGGTCTCAAAAAATGAAGCACACTCTCATTTTTAATGAGTTGTGGAGAGGAATTTGTGAAGGAGAAGGAGGCAATCCACCTACAAAGATCACATTAGACAAGGATATATCCATTTTGGAAAAAAATAATTGCAAGGCCTATGCCTTGATTGCAGCTTCTATAAATGAAGAGGTGAGTAGCCATATTACACCTTTTTCAAATGCCTATGAAGCCTTAAGAAAATTAAAATAACTCTATGACTCACATTCATAACTTGAAATTGTTCAATTAATGATTAAGTTGTTCAACCTTGAATTTAAAAATGATGACCCTCTTGCTTTAGCATCAAAAATAAGATCTATCATGCATGGCATTAAGAATACTGGTGTATAAGTTGACGTACCTCTCATATATTATGCTAAGGCTTTGTATCCCACTTACTCAGATTAAATTGAGTCATTGCAAGCAAGTGGAAACCTCATGAAAATCACCTTTGATTCCCTTGAGAAAAAGTTTGTAGAAAGAGAGAAGGCTTTTGGAAAGTTGAAAACCCCTCTGTCTTCTAAATAGGCTGCATGTTTCGCACATAGAGAGAAGAATCATGCTCAATATTATTCTAGAGGAAGAGGTGGCTGAAGAGGAAGAGGAAGAAGGAATTTTAGAGGAAGGGGGGGCAGGCAAACTCAAACTGAAAAATCTGATCTTCATTGCACACACTGCAATAAATATTGTCATGATGCATCTACATGTAAGTTTCCTTGGGATAAAATTGAACATCAAAAAAATCAAGTAAAAGGTAAAACTCATGACAGAGACAAAGGTAAATCACATGAAAATGCTCATTATGTTGTAGCACATTGTAACAATGGAGTAACTGAAGACTTGTTTGATGTTTCATTTACTTCTTGGAGAAATGATTGGTTGCTAGATTCAGGAGCAACATGTCACATGAATTTTAGAAAATATTTTTTTGAAGAATTTACTGATAAGGTTGATGGAGAATTATACTTTTCAGATAAATCTAAACTCAAGCCATCTTGGCTTGGCACAATCAGCCTGAAGTTTTTCGGTCTTCCAGATCATCTTCTACATGAAGTTCTATACCTCTCTGAGTTGAGGAGAAAATTGTTTTCCTTGGTCCACATCCACCATCAAGGAGACTCCATTCACATGTTTGATGGCAAGGTTGAGGTAAAAAAAGAATCATATCACTCACTTGTCATGGAGGGAATAGAAGAAGGAAGACTCCTAAATCTGCAAGGTACCTCTGCTCATGCAGAAAACTTTGCACTCGATTCTCATCATGATGAAGGTAGATTCCCATCAAGTCTTTTATGTCATGGTACATTTAGACACTTAAAATATAACAACATTCAATTTTTGAAGAAAAATGGTGTTACTGGATTGCCTACAATTCCTAGGAAACTTAAGCAATGTGATGTTTGTATTCTAGGAAAGCATAGAAAACAGTCCTTTCATGATTCACATTCCAAAGCACATAGAAAACTTGAGCTTATTCATTCAGATTTATGTAGCCAAATGCATTTTTCTTCTGCAAATGGAAGTAAATATATGATGACATTTACTGATTATTACACCATAATGTGTTAGGTTTACTTATTGAAGAACAAATCTAATGCTTTTCAAACATTCAATAATTTTCATGCATGGATTGAAAATGATGCACAAACTCATATTGGATCTTTGCACAATGATAATGGAAAATAATAAACCTCAAATGAATTTTAAAACTATCTTCACCAACATGGGATCAAACATCAAACAACTATGCCCTATAATCCCCGACAGAACGGTGTAGTTGAAAGAATGAACGAGGCAATTTTAAATATGTTTTGCTCCATGATATTTTTTAAGAATGTAAAACTGATGTTTTTGGCTAATGTAGTTCTATGTGTTGTGTACAAAAAGTATAGGTGTCCTTCTAATTCAATGAGAAACAAAACTCATGAAATTTGGCATGTCCACATTCCTTTGGTAAAGCATTTTAGGGTCTTTGGTTCCACCTGTTATGCTTTGATACCTAAGGTACAAAGGAATAAACTTGGTGCTAGAAGTAAAAAATGTATCTTCTTGGGGTATTCCAATACCTCCAAAGGATATCGTCTCTATGATTAAGTCAATAAGAAGTTTGTAGTATCTAGAGATGTCATATTCCTTGAATCTTCCAAGACTGACAAGATTTTTGAGCGACAAATTGATCACTTGGATATATTCACACATGAAAAGTTATTTCAAGAATTTGATAATCAAATTCCACATCTTGAAGGGGGGATTCCTATATTGAATCAATGTGTGGAATCATATTTTGAATCACTCTGTCCCCCACATGAAGAACCAACCACGGATGACACCTTGAACTATGTGATTGACAGAATTGGGAGATTGAATCTTGATTCAGTTCCAACTCAGTCAAATGAGCAGCCTGGGCCATCTCAGAAAGGTCCCCCATAATGGCTGGTAAAGACCATAGAAAATGTTCGTCTCGATGAGGTTGGAAAGCAGGAATAAGAAGTTCCACCAGAAAAAATGGAGGTGACATAGATAATTTCGATTCACCTATTGATATGGATATTTCTTATAACTGTGAATTGAATTTGTCTACAGATCTTGAACCAACTTCCTTCAAATAATTTTCTTCTCATGATGAATGGAATGAAGCGATGCAAAAGGAGTATGATTCCTTGATAAATAATGGCACTTCGAAGTTGGTTGATCCTCCTTTGGGAACCAAACCAATTGGCTCAAGAACAAGTAAAAAGTGGATGTCTCACTATTATGGAGGAAAGTCCTCTTTGCGGACATAGACGATCCCTCTAGCCCTAGAGTGGGTCTAGTAACAACAAGGAACAATTCGAAACCTACTTTCCTGGATTTTAAATGCATATAGATTTCGAATAGATCACCCACCTCAATCTGATGTTAATTCTCATTTGAATCCCTTGGTCCTTTGCGTTCCGTGGTCAAATCTTCGCCTCTACCAGTGCTTGGTTACTTGCAAGAAAAATAAAACTGACAGAAAACATGAAATCGTAACATATATAATGCATATACAACCTACTTAGCTGATCAAGGAAAACTAATAATCTAGTCACACATTAAGACAAGAATGGAAATCAGAACCAATCGTATAATATTAAAATAGAGAGGGGGAGTTACAACCTGCACCTTGATGTCATAACTCCCCTTTGACGGGTCCTGATCCAGGCACGTCTCCAAATCTCTCATTAAACTTGATATTGGGGTAGAAGGTACCAAATCTCACTCTGTGTCTATAGCGACAAAGGGTCTCTCTGATGTTCTTCTATCTCTGTTCTAACTAGAAGATCTAGGGGAGATTGTCCATTATATAGCAAAGGAGGAGGGAGCATGGATCCAATTTAGGTGGGGAAATGGGTTATCCCTTTGGGTGGTTTCACTTTAGTAGGAACAAAGAGGCCAAAGGGAGAAACTCGTCTCTATCCTCAAGAACAAACAACCAAGTATCCACCATGAAGCTTCCAGATATTGAAGCTTGACTTACATTTTTAGAAAAATTCCCAGAAGGGGATCAATGCAAGAATGAGCTTCATTCCAGCGTCGATCAGTGCAACCCTTGACCAAAAACATGCCATCAACATGAGCAAGACACGGAGAGGGCACGCTGCTCCAGATAACTAGGTTTACAAGGAGTTGCTCTAGGAATTTCCAACAGTGTTTTTTTTCATTGTGCTAAAGAGGACATGAAGGCATATTTTCATGATGGAAAACATGCACATAGGTTATTGTTAAGGGTCTCCGGGATCAGGAACTGAGAGTACAGGTACAATGACAAATTTTTTTCTAACATACGCCCCCTACGGCATGAAGGTCGAATGAGAGTGAGGGGTGAAATTCTTTACAAATAAGTTCGAGGACCAAGACTATGTAGTCGAAAAACCTGTTCAAACAAGCACACATATACATAAATTGATATCTTTGAAATAACCACATGACATAAGGTATGGACACAACCATCCATAGAAGTAATCATGAAACAAGATCCAAGGTATGGACACAACCATATGAAATAAAGAGGATCACGAATATAGACTCAAGGTATGGTCGCAGCCATCCAAATGAAGGATTCATGAGTAAAATCATGAATAATATGTATTTCCTTGTAGCATAGGTTTTATTAGACAAAACCTAGGGTATTTCACTTTGTTACGACCCGATCAAGTAAAAATTCAAACATGCAAATAAATGAGTTGAAGTTGAACCTGCAAGAAAATACCCTGATTACTAGTCAATGATGTAAACCATTAACATGCATGAGAGAAACCACCAATAATGACAATGGATCTCAAGGTACCAACAGTACAATCCACGAGATGTGAATAAGGAGCTATTGTCGAGCATTCACAGAATCACCCAACTGAGAGCTAATGATGTAAGCCTATGGTCGGATGTGAAAACCTACCATTAAGGCATGCAGGCTCTAAGGTATTGAAAAGGGGATCTCTAGTTAAACTTCTCAGATAATGTGCCAAAGCTAACAAGAAGTGATCCATCGAAGGAGGGACATAATGTATCCCACATCATCGACATGAGATGAAGGAAATAAGATGATAATGAGAGTGATCAGAGAACGAGGAAATGAATAAGGTGCAAAAGGAACTTTTCTTGAACATATCAGAGACATGACTCCAGATTTGGAAGTATTTGACTCAAATGTGATCAAATGTCATGCTCGAAAAAAATGGTGATTGCATAAGAGGAAAAAAATATTTCCCAAACCCATTGAGGCAAAGTAACGAAGGAAGGATATTCCAAACCCGACATGAAACACAGGATGTGCCATGTTCAAGAGCGACATACTAACAACACAAATGATTATTGCTTTCCATTTTCCCCCACCATTTCTGGCAAGTACCCCAATTATTTTGGTATACAAGCTTGAAGGGGATAGCATATGCTTGTGATATAAGTTTGTCCTTCGAACAAATCCATCATAGTACATTTTATGAGCCCTAGGAAGGAGGAACTGGATCTCGTCATGATGACAGATCCAATGTCATTAAATTTTAATGAGCCCAACAAAGGTGAAACTCGGCGTCCTTTCATATTTAGAGAGTTTTAGAAGAAGTGAAAAGAAAACTCCAGATGAATCTTTTCATAAATAGTCCTTCATACCGGAAATGGTAGAAAATAAACAGTGAGAGAACCTCTTAGTTGCGATTGGCTAAGGTATTCATTTTTCGTAAATAATTTATGCCAGTGCAAAAAAGGGGTAAACGTATACTAGGTAAATGACGTTTCGTGCACTTTAATGAGCTCAAAACGACAAGAACTCAGCAATATTTTCACGTTTAGAGAGTCAGAAAAGAGTTGAAAGATGACTCCAAGGGGGTTACTTTTTCATTTGTTTTTAATCGATTCTGAAAAAGTATTAAACTAGAACTCGTAAATGTGTCATCCATGAAGAAATAGAACCAGTCACTGCATAAGAACAAACCATAGGCTGTTTTTGAGGCAAAATCATTAAAATATTATTAAAATTATGGAAAAAACCCTAAAATGTCATTATGCCTTTCTAAAATATGAAGAAAGTAAAAAACAATTTACTTTTTACTTTCACTTGTTTGAGAAAGATTTTTTAACCCTATTTTACCTTCAATCTTCAAGAGTTCATTGTGGGAGATCTAGGAGGTCAATCAGCGAGCCGCTTGTGCCTGGTAAGAGGCGCTTTCCTTGCCTGCATTTTAATATTCTTTATAGTATATTTTAGGGCTTATTTGATTTTTGGGGAGAGGAATTCAATTGGGAAATTTTGTGGATCGGCGTGACTCTCCACTGTTGGGACCACGCCGACCTGCCCTTTTTAGAATGGGCATTTCACCGATTGGTGCAGCTATTTTTAAAACAACTGCGTCGACCGCAGGATGGAAAAAAGAATAGAAACTCCAAATAAAACAAGCTTTTAATCCAATTTTTCATGCCAAAATACTGACAAGGTTTTTGCTAAATGTTTTTGTAGGGAAGAGAAATCATCTGTAATGGTGATTGAGTGGAAATAACAAGATCATGATGAATTTGATAAGGCATCTATGCAAAACCGAGCTTGCATGGACGTAATGAAGAACTGCAGGCTCCTAAAGTTCTTTATGACCCCTAGGATAAGAGCTCAACTAGATATTCTAGAGTATCTGGTCAGTATCTGGGACACAGACTGAGAGAGATTTATCCTTGGTGACCACGAACTAGAAATCGAAGTGGCATACATCTAATTCATCACTAGCCTCTCGTGTAGAGGGGAAAGAGCACAATTTTTTGGAGCCTAGATTATTGGCAAGAGTATGGACATGCTCATTGGGAGAGCATGCTCCAAAGAAAAATGATCCTTGAGTGGAAAAATAGCCATAAGTACCATAAATGATCTAGCACTCAAGGTAGTGCTCTACACTATTACACGTATGGCTGGGGTGCAAGCACCACATTTGGCCACTAAGGTGCAACTGCAGATGGTGGTGGATTGCATGGCACCCACCATATTCAACTGGTGTGAGGCCGTAGTGGAAAACATGAAGAAACAACTCACGAAGTGAAAAAACAACAAAATGAAGCAGTTTGGGTATGGGTATATTTTGACAGCCTTCTTCTTAGAGTGAGTGCCTCTATTTTAGTACTAGTGGATAAAGATAGATGCACTAGTGCCACAAGAGCCACTATTGGCAAGGTGGGCAACATTGATGCCTCGTGGAGGAGGTGGGCAGAGCATGTCGTTCAGGCATGCCTTCTTCACATGGTTGAGGCATCAGCTTATCATGGTGGATGAATCGCCGTACTCTAGGATAGACTTCCAGGGTGACCCTGACATGCCACTTCCAAGGGGTGAGCACTGGGATGATAGAGGTAAAAACATGTTTGTGTTATCTTTGCATGTTTTTATATAATTTTTTTTTATATATGAACTGATATGAAGCTTTATGTATCACAGATGTTGGACCATAGAGGCTAACGGGGATGTCACCCATCGCCAGGATGGTGACAAGAGATTTCAAGGGTGGCCATTATGTGGAGGGAGTGTACCCTAAAGAGGAGATTGTGAGGAACCTAGGTGGCTTGACCACTAGGATTCTGGAATATGCACAGATGGGAGACATTCCCTGCCAATACCAGTGACACACTGTCAGGGTATCAAATCGCATAAATCGGCTACTGAATCGAATGATTCGAGAAGTAGCTTGTTATCGTGATCACCACATGGATTAGATTAGATTTTTTCTTTTTTGCAGTTTTTCTGAGACCTGCGAGTCTCGCTATGTATCAGAACATATATTATTTTTTTATGGGGTTATGATGTACATGTAAACACTATTTTCAAACCAATTGATATATATATATATATATGTTATTTTCTTATTCCATGTTATGTTATGATGATTATAAATTCCACAAATTTTTATCTAGAGCATGATTAGCCAATGCATATGTTAATGTATTCGTGCGTCGTGGAATATTATAATATGTGATTTAATCAAAAATTATTTCTAAAAAATGAATAGGAAGATAAATTCTCAATATTTCAAGGTGTCTAATGGAATATTACCTGTTGAGCTGTAGAACAACAAGTTTTGAATCCATGTCAACAACCAGTTCTCTAATGTTGAGAGAGATTGCTTCGAACAGAAGCTCAATAATCACACTGTATTCAGTGATATTATTGGTTTTACGACCTAAAAATATGCCTTGCATATCTACTAACTTACCATTAGGATCATAGATAACCCAGGCCGTAGAAGATAAATTTCAGGTACTACAGCAAGCACCATCAACGAAATTGACGTAAGGAGCCAAAGACATATGCAAATCAAGTAAAAAAAAGATAAGCAAGAAAAATGCTTGCAAACGCACACCAAACCAAAAATGTATAAAAATGAAAAGCACAGTAATGTACAAGAATAGATACATAAGGAAATCATGCATAATATCTCTTTCGATAAAGCCCATTCTGAGGTTTATCTAAAGGATTACCTTCATAATCAATTAGCTCATAGGCCCATTTTTGTAAAATACATTTCACAATATACGACCCATGCCACATTGGTTTGAATTTTCCTGCCCCCAATTTTTCATGTGCTTGGTCATAGAGAGGGACCAAGTCTCCTTAATAGAAGGTACGTGGAGAAAATGTTTGATCGAAATGATCTTTGACTCATTTTTTTTCTGTGCTTCGGTAACCAAAGCGGCGAGTTTCATCAATTTGTTTCAAGTACAAAAGGCGTTCCTATTCTGGAAAGGTTTTCAGAAGTAATTCGATAGCTAATTTGAGCAAAGGAATTTTGCATTCGATCGGCAAGGTTGCTTAAAGGCCATATACTAACTAAAATGGAGTGAATCCAGTAGAATTTTTGGCTAAAGTTTGGTATGCCTAGAGAGCTTAAAACAACATGAGATGTGAGTTTTATTTGTGCATCCCAATAGTGTGTTGAAGCATAGTAACTAATACTTTATTTACTGCTTCAACTTAGCCGTTGTCTTGGGGGTAATACGGAGTTGAGCTGTTACGCAAGCCCAACTGTGAAGTCAAATAAACCATCATATAATGGCAAAAATGAGAGCCATGGTCGATGACAATGGCTTGAGGAACACTAAATCTTGTGATAACATGCTTAAAAGGAAATTGAGACACGTTTTTACCGTCAGTAGCAAGTGTAAGCATCACCTCGACCCATTTAGTGAAATATTCCACAACGATAATGATATAAGCATGTCCCCTGGTCAAGTTAGGGTTACATGTCATGAATTCAATGCCCCATTTGGTGAATGGGCTGATAATAATAACCAAGTGTAAGGGTGCAAGCGGGGCACACAACTTTCGCTAGTAAATATGGCAAGCATAGCATTTGCAGATGGCAAGGATGCAGTCTTAGAAAATAGAAGGCCATAAATAACTAGCACGAAGGACTTTTTGAGTTGTTTCATAGCTAGACATATGATCACCACATGCCATGGAGTGGCAGTCATTGAGCACTCTCTCAACTTATTTGAAAGTAAGATAGCGGCGAAGAATCAAATCGACACTGACTCGGTATAAAGTACCTCCAATGATATGATATAGTTGAGAATGATGTCAAATCCATCTATGATTAAATTTTTCCAACTCATACTGGAAGTTTTGGGTTTGGAGATACACGATGATAGCACTGCACCATGAATTGACAATTCTGATTAAGAAGAGAGTCTTATTTGGGATGTGCTCATGGAGACCAGATGGAGCAAAGGCAGAGGGAAGGGAGCATATTAATTCAGCAAAAACCAATGAATTCTTTGATTTGGCAGTAGTGAATTCTAAATCAAATTCCTGTAAAATTAAAATCCATTTTGAATTTTCTCTCCAACTGGCGAGTCAAGATATAAGTCATAGGATTGCAGTCGGATATCACGGTAGTCATAAGTAAGAAAATATAATGCTGAAAGTTATGAACATCCTGTAATGTAGCTAAAGCCAATTTCTCAACATGGGCATATCTAGTTTCCTTATCCATCAGGTTACGGTAGAGGCAATAGATGGCATTTTCAGTACCATCGTCGTTGTCTTGAATGAGTACCATAGCTATGGTACTATAAGAAGCTGCTAAGTATAAAAAATAGTCATGATGATAATTGGGGGGATGCAGTAAAGGAGCATTAATGAGAACCTTATTTAGAGTGTCGAAGGAGTGTTGAGCAACTTCATCCCACAAAAATGGGATCCCTTGTTTTAGTAATCATGTAAAACCTTTAGCAAGTTTTGCATAATTGGGAACGAAATGACGTAGGAAATTAGCTTTCCCTTGTAGACTCTACCATTGCAATAAAGAGGAGGGAGGGGGAAATTGATGATAGCCTCGACTTTCAAAGGACTGAGATGTATTCCTTCTTTAGAGATGAGAAACCCAAGGATTCTACCAATTCTACGTAGAAAACACACTTATGTAGATTCAAACAAATATTGTATTGATGATAGTGTAGAAAAATCTCTCGAAGTTGCGCAGAATGGTCACGACGCTTAGCTGAATGAGTAGGGAGGTCATCGAGATAAGGCTGCACAATGTGTTTAATATCATGAAAATAATAGGAAATTGCGCACTGGAAAGTAGCACTGAGGTTCTTGAGACCTAAAGGGAGATTTTTATAAGCAAAGGTTCCCAATGGAAAGATAAAGGTAGTCTTGTGCTGATCAGAGGGTAAGATGTTGATCTGGTTGTAGCCAGAAAAACCATCCATAAAGGAGAATATCTCACTCCCAGTTCATTCATTGATGATATGGTCAATAAACGGGGTGGGATAGTTATCCTTCGGGCAGGCCCGATTAATATCTCGGTAATCAACACAAATGGGAATGGTACCATATTTTTTTTATTTATGGGGACAATATTGGACAACCAATCTGTCAATGGGATAGGATAAATTAATCTAGACTAAAGAATTTTTTTAGCCTCTCCCTTAATGGCGACTGCCTTTCTAGGTTCGACCGAGAAAATTCGCTGAAAAATGGGCTTCACATCAAGATAATTAGGTATTTCATGCACCATTATACTCGGGTCGATGCCAGGCATTTCCTCTTAGGACCATGTGAAACTAGTAATTGTCGAGAACATTTACGTTGAGGTGACTTGCGCTCCAGAACCAAGTCTTTCAATATTAAGAGGGATGGAAGTGGGCAGGGGAGGAGTAGGAGTGTTTGTGATTTCTTTCCCCATCGCTAGATGTGGTTCCACATAATATTTAGATCTGGTAGTAATAGATATCAATGCAACACCATTCATCATGAAAAATTGAGAGCTAAAAGGGGTGGAGGACTGAGGTTGCTCCACCATTTGAGTTCACTATGATGGGAACGGTTCTTTAAGAACATCTGGAGTTCCTTGGGAACCTTTGATAAATCGGCTCACTCCGGTCCATCATGGAAAATCCATCATGTAATGCTCATCATCACATATCAGGCAAGGATACTTCAGTTTGCATTTAGCTCCATCATCAAGTTGAGGTTTGGAGGAATCCTGTTTTGGGGCATCGGATTTGAATTTTCATTTTCCCTTCTTCTTTCCTTTAGAGGATTTGTCGACATGCATAAGATTGAACGACGTTGACTTCTGAAGTTTTTCTAGGATTCGAGGGATTCTGAGGAACATAATCAGAGAAGGAAGACAATTTCTACTTAGAAGCAGAAGAAGACTTCCGCAAATTCTGGGAGATAGTACCAATGATTTTTTCTATCAGTGGTGTCAACATATATTTTCAGGTTGAAGACTGAGAATTCGGGCACATGGTATCAGGCAAGATATCATATAACGTGTCGGGCTGAGAGTAAACTAGATAGAGAAACTGGGCATGAGCTCTGGCTTTCTCTTTTGTGAAAGCTTCCCCCATAGAGATATCCTTAGCAATATGATTGACGAGTGATTTGGTAAACCATTTTGTCAACAACTGATCAAGAATGTCAAATTTTGTCAAATAGCAACGCCTTATCCATTCATGAATATGATCAGAGATGTGCATAATAGTGTTTTAGTATAAGGATGTCAGGAGGTGGGTTCCTGTTTCATAACGAACATGCAACTGTAAATGCATGAGAAAAGCCATGGCTAAGGAATTGAAATCCTAAAAATTCTCACGTGGAAGTTCAATGTACTACTTTTCAACAACACCAGTCAACGTTCTTTGAAAGAGACATCAACGGACAGAATCGTCGACCCAGGAATTGGAGGAGCATCAAATATGGTACATCATAACACACACCTAGGGGTCTGCCTAAGATTTTCTTTCAAAATTAGGGAAATCGCTCAGAATTTTAGTTGGAATGGGGAACCAATATGAATTGTGAAGAATTGCATCGTTGGTTAATCTCGACACATTAGGAAGTTCCAACGTTGGGAGAAATGGTAATTGCGGATTGAAAGGCATGGTGTTGGGTCTTTGATACATGCCCATTTGTGGATGCCAACCGAGTTGGGAGTAATTTTTACCCTGAGGGTTTTGCCTCGAAGGGTTTTTCCCATAAGGATTGTAACCTTGTTACTCTCCATAAGGGATGAAACCTTTTGGATTCAGACCATATCCTAGTTGATGACCCAAAAACGGATTCTAACCTATAACATACCACTAAGATCTAGGTTTTCCATAGAGCACAACATACAGATTTTGTGCCTGCAAGAAGGTTTCATACAGTTTTCCCTAGGGTTTTCCTTGGGTTTTCCCCTAGGTTTGTCCCTGGGGTTGTCCTTGGGGTTGTCCCTGGGGTTGCTAGATCATACCCTGATGTTGCTAAGGTTGACCAGGTTGTGGTTGAGGACTAGGTTGTACCTGAGGACCAGGTTTTTCCTAAGGACCAAGTTGTACTTGAGGACCAGGGTGTGCTTGAGGACTAGGTTGTACCTCGGGGCCAAGTTTTACCTGAGGGCTTGGATGAAAAAAGACCAGATTTGGTTGAATGGAGGGTTGTATTTACTGGACAAAAGGCTGACCCTATTGAAGTTGGGGTTGTCCTGGTTGACCAGAAGATTGTCCCTGATGAAAATAGTAAAATTGGATTTAATGGAAAAAGGGTTCATGATGTTATACATAAGGCGTCGCCAGTTCTGTGAAAGGTTTCCCTTATGGTCCATAAGGTCAATTTTGACCGTAGTTAAAACCCTGCTGATAGACAAAACTCGTTGACTAGCCGCTGGGTTTCCCTTGAAATCCTTAAGGACTTACAAGAGGAGTTTGGAGTTATTGGGAACCATATGGGAGATAATGTTGCTGGTTGAGACTTTAAAAAAATTGCAGATATTGATCATATTCTAGTCTTGCAGGGTGGGACGATCTGACAGTCATAGGAATGTTGCTAGCGGCCTAAGAATAATTTAGAATGTAAGCCAAAGATCCACTCGTGGATGGCCCAATAGTAGGTTGTGAAACATTTGACAGGGTAGGACCTCCTCCAGAAACTAAAGTCGAAGGAATCGACACTGGATTACTGACAAGAGGCACTGAAACACCTACACAAATAGTTAGCCTCATAGAAGTAGGTGTGACTATGTTTTGAGTAGGCATGGAAACAACTATGTTGGAAACACTTAGACCAAGGGTGGATATACCATCATTCTGCCACATAGTACTATAGTATAAAGGTGTACCACTCGTCCTACTCAAAATTAGCTATCCCAAGGTGTAATTATGTGGAATGGATGGCTAGGAGGAAGGCTGAGTAGTCACATAAGGAAAGCCTTCGGGAGGGAATGGAGGTCCCTCATATTTAGCCTCATATAATCCACTAATGGTGCTTGAAACCTCTACGGGGGATGAAACTTCTCCTTTAGAAGCCATCGGAAATAACTAATGGGCATCACTCCTAAATGGATGCTGAAAATTCACAAACGGCACACCAAGTGTATCGTATGGACTATAATGCTGCTAAGGGGAAATTTCAATGGGATCAAGTAATGGATTCAGAGGGTAGGCAATGTAGCCTACTAGCACATCAGGTGGATATTGAGAGGCAAGAGGTTGAATACTTAGAAAGAGGCCAAACTCATCAGTTTGAGTCATAGTTGAGGGTAAAGAATTAGAAGAGACAAGTGACAATGTCTCCTCGGAAGGAGTGGATGGAGAAGAAACTGAACTTGGTGGTTCAACCACGATTATCTTATCTCAAAAATAAAAAGAGGATAAATATGATTAATTCAAGGCTTTAAACAATATATTTAAGGAGTTACTCATAATGAGGCCCATAAATGTTCTAACAGGTAAGCCATGTGATTGTGGGAAATTAATTCTAGAAAAAAAATTGAAATAAATAAAAAAAGGGGTAAAATAGGAAAAAATGATTACCAGGTAGCCGTGAACTACAATATACACCTTGGTGATCAAATGAAAGAGAAATGACCAAGGAATTAATGTACGATAGCAAATCTCCCCGAATGCTTTGTTCGGTATATCACATCTACAAGGCAGTCAACTCAATTACCTATGGCAGGTTTGCAGCCTAATGGTGTCTCCCAAAATATACTTGTAGAAATTATATAACTTATGTGTTATATGTCCAAGATTCTCCTGATCTCACACTATTTTAACTTCATGCAAAATACACATTCTATTCCACCATTGATCATTTGCGGAAATTAAAGCAAGATTGCAATGCACACATAAAACAATAAAAATTCACACACAGTAACACAGTTGTTTAACGGGAAAGCCTGAAGCTGAAAACCCCAACTATATGTATATAATATATGTCATAGATATCATGTAACAATCCTCATACAAAGTTGATCATATCAAGCTCTCAGTACAATACAATCACTACACACTAATCAGGCCCGATCTTGCAAATCCATGCACCGATCTTTGCCACCTACTAGCCTACCTCTACTGCGCAATCCCTGCTGAAGAATGGCTCTGAATGAGTTTGAATTACTCCAGCCTTGCTTACACAATCCTCATTGGCATCTCCACTGAGTTTTGGATGCAATAAATGCATCACTATAGTCACAACTGATAGTCACACTTGCCTTTTCACCTATCTCTCCACTGGTCTCCACTGAAACTGCCATGCAATGTAGTTAACTGATGTATTCTTAAGTTGATTAATGAGTTATTATTTGTGAATTAATTCACTCCACTCTCACTATTTTATCATTCAGTTAGACTAGATACAACTAGCTCAACTAAGTCTAACTGAGTTAAACTAAATACAACTCCACCAACTACTTCTCCAACTCCACCAAAATCTGCCACTTGAGTTCTAACTGAGTCCTCCATGAAATAACTCCAGTAAACCCTTAGGAATATCTTAATTCATTTTTTCAGTTGTTGTGCCACATATGTGCACTTAACTAAAGTGCTTCAAGAGAATAAGATAATGTTTAGAGTCCAAATATTATTAAGAGCTAATAATATTTGACATATCTATTTTTAGCCTGACAGTCTAAAAATAGACTCTGCCCAATATGTCTAAAAATAGAAGTCCATATATTTTTCCAACTTGACCAACCATCCACAAATAGCATCCTGAAACTCATAGAATATGATCAACATGTCTAAAAATAGACATAGTTTAAAAATAGACTTTGCGCCAAAAATAGCCTGCGGGCCCACTTAGTGAAGGCGACTCTTTTCACTAAGCTCATCATCTTGTTGAATATCAACACTCCCTCTCAACAAGATAGGGATTATTTTCCACCCCGATCCTGTCTCTATGGTATTCTAATTTTCTCCTGGTGAGCACCTTCATCAGAATATCTGCATCTTGATCTTCCGTAGGAATGTAAGAAAGCAACATGATCTTCCGCTGCACACAATCTCTAATATGATGGTACTGGATGTAAATATTTTGATATCTATCATGAAATACTGGATTAACAGAGAGTTTAATGAAACTCTGATTATCACAATATATCATAGTAGGATCTAAATGAGAACTGAACAAACTGACCAGGATCTTCCTCATCCATATAGCCTTGCATGTAGCCAAACTTGATGCCATGTACTCAGCCTCCGCTGAACTGATTGCCACAGATTTTTGTTTCCTACTGTACCAAGAAACTGCTATAGATATGATACTGAAAATCCCTCTAGATGTGATATTTTCGTCTGTTGGGCTTCCTGCCCAATCTGCATCCGTGAAGCCATGCAGCGTCACCTCATCCGACAGTATGTACCACAATCCATACCCAGATGTGCCCCTAAGATACCTTAGGACATGCTTGCCTACCTTCCAAAAGAGCTTGGTAGGCTTCACTAATTTTAATTTGGAATTTTCTTTGATCACGTGCTTGGTTTCCATTTGTTGTGCCACATCACAGCGAATTCATACATCCCGAAGCTGATGGCCTTCACATGCGACGCATGGCGAGAAGTGCTTCAAGAGAATAAGATAATGTTTAGAGTCCAAATATTATTAAGAGCTAATAATACTCGACATATCTAGTTTTAGACTAGCAGTCTAAAAATAGACTCTGCCCAATATGTCTAAAAATAGAAGTCCATCTATTTTTCCTACTTGACCAACCATCCACAAATAACATCCTGCAACTCATATAATATGTTCGACATGTCTAAAAATAGACTTTGTACCAAAAATAGCCTGCAGGCCCACTTAGTGAAGGCGACTCTTTTCACTAAGCTCATCATCTTGTTGAATCTCAACAATAATCGATGGTATGTGGGATTCCAATTCCGTACTAGTGTTGTTTGATGCATAACCATTCGATGAGAGCATCCCAAAATATACTTTTCATACATCAATATAGTTCCATATGCAGAACGGGATATCACCTCAGGGTTGTAATGCAGACTGTTAGTGACAGCTCCTATTCTTAACAATGCCAGAACACGTCTTTAGCCTAGACCTATAAATGTGATTCGTTAGGTTCCAAATGCTCCTTAGGTGAATTCAATCAATTTTACGGTTGATCTTGAATTATGTCTCGGTTTCAAAGCCCTACCAATGTCATCTGAATCCTTAAAATGAAACTAAATGAGAAAATAACCATTCATTTCGATGAATATACACTAATGAGGGAGAGAGAAACCCACACAATCAACGCAGAAACAAAACAAATGCCTGAAATGGCACTTATTTTTGGCTTCAAGTGCAAAATTTTAAAGCGATTTTTTTTTTACAAGTTTATTCCTTTCACTACATGCACTAAGAAGCGAATCGAAACAGAATTTTCATTTTCTAAAGAAAATGAAACAAAAATATTTTTGTATTTTTCATATAAGCACAATGCGAAATGTAGGATGCAGATGAATTAACAATACTCTGAGTACTAATGAAATCTCTCAAACATGCATACAAGAGGAAAAAGATTTCAAAAATCAAAGAGAGATGTGAATAATTTTCTTCAAAACAAAGCACTTATTCATTCACACATTGATCAACTACTTAAAGAAAACCAACTTCAGCTGAAACACAAGCAATTGTGATCTATTCTTGATGGTGAATATAGACTCAAATCCATTCAAAAATGACACTCGAAAAACACTATCCGTGAGAACAGACCAAAAAGTAAAAACCAATCAAATGCGAAGCCTGAAAGGTATGACAAGACTTGATTCAATGAGAATTATGGAGGTCATCAAAGCAATCAACAACTTAGATGGCCCAAGGACACCTAGAAGCCCTAGGAAGACAAGGATGTAATCAGCTTTGCAAGAGAGGGAACCAAAGGCTTGAAACTTGAACCAAAAATGTCACTGAATAAAGGAGGAATAGATCTAATCAAACAGGAAAAAGAATTCAGAAGGATAAGACTCACTGGCTAATTAAAATAAGGAAAAACCATAAAATTCATACACATGAATCAATGTGACTATCTAGTTCGAAACCCACAATGGAGAGGTAAAAGCGCAACAGTGTAAACTACAAAACACGTTGCTCGGCGCGACTGTCAAAGTCAAAACAACGCTGACTGAGGAAAATATTGAAAAAATAAAAGGTTTTCCAAACTAACACTAGGCTTATCACTTCAGCGGAGAGATGAGGGTCCGTAATCAATTACACGAGCTACAGAGACAAGGATATAGACCTTTGATGAAAATTGAAGAGAAGACAAGAAATCAAAAAATCAAAAATAGGAGAATGAAAGGCTAGCACTCCCTAGTGGAGTCGCCAATTTGTTATGCAGGAAAATCCTCTCTACGGACAGAGACAATCCCTCTAGCCCTAGAGTGAGTCTAATAACAATAGGGAACAATTAGAAACCTACTTTCCTATATTGTAAATGCATACAGATTGCGAATAGATCACCTACCTCAATCTGATGCTAATTCTCGTTTGAATCCTTTGGTCGTTTTCATTCCGTGGTCATATTTTCGCTGCTATCGGTGCTTGGTTACCTGTAAGAAGGATCAAAATGATAGCAAACATGAAAGCATAATATATATAATACATATACAACCTACATATTTTATCAAGGAAAACTAAGAATGCAGTTACACATTAAGACAAGAATGTAAAACACGAGCCAATTGTATTAAATTAAAATAGAGATGGGGAGTTACAACCTGTGCCTTGATGCCGTGGCTCTCCTTCGACAGGTCTTGATCCAGGCATGTCTCCAAATCTCTCTTTCAACTTGACATGAGGGTAGATGGTCTCAACTCTCACTCGGTGTCTATAGCGACAAAGGGTCTCTCTATTGTTCTTCTATCTATGTTCTAACTAGCAGAGCTATGGGATATTGTCCATTATATATCAAAGGAGGAGGGATCATGGATCCACTTTAAGTGGGGAAATGGGTTATCCCTTTGGGTGGTTCCACTTTAGTAGGAACAAAGAGGCCAAAAGGGAGAAACTTGGCTCTATCCTCAGGAACAAACAACCAGGTCTCTGCTACGAAGCTTCTAGATTTTGAAGCTTGACTTCCATTTTAAAAATATTCCTAGAAAGGGATTGACGTGAGTATGAGCTTCATTTGAGCGCCGATCAGTGCAACCCTAGACAAAAAATAGGTCATCGACACGAGAAAGACACACAGAGGGTGCACCACTCTAGATAACTAGGTTTACAAGGAGCTGTTCCAAAATGGTTGATAGAGAGTTTGTTCATTGTGTTGAAGAGTACATGAAGGCATATTTTCATGATGGAAAACAGGCACATGGGTCACTGTTAAGGGTCTCCAGGATCAGGAATGGGGAGTATAGGTACAGTGAAAATTTTTTGTGTAACACTCATTTGACAAGCACAAAGCCATGCTTGTGGAAAAAAAAAATTCACAGAAAGAAGGTGTCGATTATGAGGAAAATGTTTCCCCCATGGAAAAATGGGAAACCATCCAGACACTCTTTGCCCTAGTAGCTCAGAAGGGATGGAAAGTCCATCAGACGGATGTAAAAACAATCTTTTTGAATTGAGATCTAAAGGAGAAGGTTTTTATGTCCTAGCCAGAAGGATTTGTTGTGAAGGGCCAAGAACACAAAGTATGCAGGCTTATTAAATCCTTGTATGGCCTCAAGCAAGCACCATGAGCCTGGTATGAGAAATTAGCTGAAAATATTTTGAAACTTAACTTCAAACATTTATATCTTGATTATGCAACTTTGTTTGTTAAGAAAGTTGGGAGAATAGTTTTATATCTTATGGTGTGTGTGTATAATATTTTGATGATGGGGAACAATGAGAGTTATATTGCATCTATAAAGAAATAATTGAAGAAAGGTTTTGAAATATCTGATTTGGGCTATGTTCACTACTATCTTGGTATTGAAGTAACTCAACATCCTAAATTTATATTCCTTTCTCAAAAAAATTACAATGGAGATCTTTCGAACAAGTTTGGCATGAATGAATGTAATCATTTGACCACTCCAATGGAACAAAACTTGAATCTCACATCCATTGAAGGGAAGGAATTCGAGGATGCAATGAAGTATAGATAACTTCTAGGAAGTCTCATCTACCTGACTACTACCATACCAGACATCTCATTTGTTGTTGGAATCTTGTCGAGGTTTATGAAAAAACCTTTTGAAGGACATTGGTCTGTTGCAAAAAAAATCTCTAAAGTACTTGAATGGGACTCAAGACTTTGGACTGAAATATACATAGGTGGGCGACTTCATCTTGATCAAATATTATGATTCATACGTTGATGGGGACAAAGAAACTTGGGTATCTACTTTAGGTTATACCATGACTCTTGGATCAAGATATGTCTCATGGAGATCATGCAAACAGTTAGTTCCAACAGATTCCACAACTGAGGCAGAATATGTGTCAATAGATGAAGAAACAAAGGAAATTGTGTGTCTCAGGAAAATCCTATAATATTTGCAGATAAAACAAATTCATTCAACTCCACTCATGATCAACAACACTTCTGCAATAAATTTGGCCAAGAACCCAAAGTTCCATAATCAAACGAAGCATATCAATAAAAAATACCATCTGATTCGACATCATTTTGAGGCCAAAACTATCCATCTACACCATTGTTCCACAAATTAGAAAGCTGCAGACATATTCACCAAAGCGCTTGGAAGAGAAAAGTTTGAAAAATTCAGAATGATGCTTGGACTCACCAACATCCCTTCAGATTAAGGGGGGGAATGTTGACACCTAATCCTAAGGGATTGGGTGAAATTTTATAATAGTGTAAAGTATGAAATAAGGAAGTCTAAGAGACATTGAGAAATGAATCCCAACATTCTCACCTCCATGTATAAATTCATGCACACCCTCCATCAAATTCATATTCAATTTATGAGGAGTTACCTCTTGGCCTGACAATAGGTACTAAGAAAAGATTCGATCATTGGCTAAGAGCTTGTGCATTTGAGCTAAATGGTATGCCTACATCAACATATCTAAATGTGATTCCATTGCGTGCTACAATATGTTATTGGGTATGTATTGGTTGTACCTTCACAGGACTAAGGTGGATTGTTATGAGAAGATTATCGAGTGCTTGCATGATGGTGGAGATAAGAGAATCGTTTAGGGAAAGAATAAGCTTGCATTAGTAAGAATAGTTACAGATATGTATGCTAGGTGCAGTTACAACTATGCATGCTAAGCACAATTATAGCTATGCAAGCTAATTGCAGTTGCAAGAAAGGGTGTGTATTATTCGCAGTGCATGTTTCCAGTGATAAAAGGTGAGGATGTTGAAGATACATATGTATTGAAGAGGTACCCACTTTTGCAGCAGTTTTAGGATGTATTTCTAACAAATATTTCAGAGTTAACACCTCACAGGGAAGTGTATTTCTCTATTTAGTTCGTACTAGGGGAAACACCAACATCAAAGTAACCTTACAGGATGAGCATTCCATATTTAATGGAACTATAATTTCATTTGAAGGAAATTCTTGACAAAGGATATATTAGGCCATGTGTATCACCTTTGGGTGCACTAGTGTTGTTTGTGAAGAAGAAGGATGGTACTCTCAGGTTGTGTTTTGGTTATATGTATCTAAACAAGGTGAAAATAAATAACAACTACCCATCATAGAGGATTTTTTATTTGTTTTATCAGTTGAAGGGAGTAGAATTGTTCTTCAAGATTTATTTGAGATCAATATAACATCTGGTAAGCATTGAAGAAGATGAAATATACAAGACTGATTTTCGAACTAGGTATGTGCACTATGAGTTTGTTATGGTTCCTTATTGTTTGACTAATTCTCCATCTACTTTCATGTGTTTGATGAATAATGTGTTGCATCCTTATTTGGACAAGTTTGTGATAATATTCATTGATGACATATTTATATATTCTAAAAGTGAGGAACAAAATCCAAAACACTTGGTAGCAGTATTGATATTGCTAAGAGAGCATAAGTTGTATGCCAAGCTTATTAAGTGCAATTTATTTCATACAAAGGTTTATTATTTGGGGAATGTGGTTTCCAAGGAAGGTATAACAGTGGATTTGGGAAAGATCACAACTATCATGGACTGGGAAACTTTTAGGAATGTGGATGAGGTCATATCATTTATGGGACTAGTAGGTTACTATAATTGGTTCATCAATAACTTCTCATGTATTATGTATCCTACTACATATTTGTAGAGGGAGGGAAATAAATTTGAATGCACAAAATAATGTGAAGCTATTTTGGAGCAGTTGAAGCAGTTGCTTACGAATTATCTAGATAAAGAGTTTATGGTGTGTACAAGTGATTGCAATGGAGGACTTGGTGGAGTCCAGATGCAGGAGGGAAAAGTGGTATGCTATGAGTCAAGGAAACTGAATGAGCACACGTATAACTATGTGACTTGTGATCTTGATTTGGAAATGATCATCCATGCCTTAAAGATGTGGAGACACTATCCTCTTGGAAAGAGGTTTTTTTTTATGAGTGATCACAGTGGGATGAGATACTTGTTTGGCCAACCTAATCTAAATTCCAAGGAAACTAGATGGTTAGCTACACTTAGTGAGTTTGAATTAGAGATCTGGTACAGTAAGTGTAAATAGAACATGGTTGCAGATGCTCTTAGCAAGAGAGTGCAAGTAAACCACATTTTAGTTATGAGTCCATATGGGACAAATTTACAGGATTGAATATGAAAAGAAGCGTAGTAGGATGGCATGTACCAACAACTTAAGCATAAGTTACAATAGTAAGGTATAGGTGAACATGATGTGGATGATCATCTCATGGCAGATGGGTTTGTGAGATTTAAGGACAGGATCTATGTGACTTACAACAGTGAGCTCAAGACTTATCTTGAGGGAATTTTATGGTAAGTCGTATTTAGGTCATTCATGATATTAGAAGACTCTACCAGTTATGAAGTTATACTATTGGCTAAATCTAAAGTAAGAGATAGCTAAATTTGTCGCAAGGTGTTTGGATTATTAATAGGTAAAAGAAGAGTTCAACCATCCATGTCATATATTTAAGCCGATTATGATTCTACAATGGAAATGGGAGGTCAGTGCCATGGATTTCATCACTGGTTTTACAAGGACATCTAGACAACATGATTCCATCATGGTGGTGGTTGACAGGTTGACCAAGGTATCTTAATTCATTCCAATGAAATTCAGCTAGTGAGGTAGATCAGGTCTTCATCAAGGACATAGTGAAATTTCATGGTATTCCTTAGAAGATTGTATCCAACAAAGATGCCAAGTTCACTTATTGGTTTTGGAAGGAGTTGTTTGCAGGTTTTGGGACAAAGTTGGATTTTAGTACAAATTATCATCCACATACATATAGATATAAATACAGGGTTACCTTGATGCTAGAGGACATGTTATGGATGTATGTCATGCATTAGGAATGGAAGTGGGAAGATTACCTTCCATTGTTAGAGTTTGCGTATAATAATGGGCATTGAGAATATTTTAGGACTATTCCATTTGAGGCACTTTGTGGGTAGAGTTGTAATACTCCCATCAGCTGGTGTGATGTAATGGTGTGATGTTATGCTACTGGTATGTTGTGTAGATTGTTTTTGAAACCTGATACCACTAGGTTTTTCGTAGATTGGGTCCCATTAATTGACGCAATCGTCAATTCCTTAATTTTGAATTGGGAAAATATCCTATCTGATAATTTAGTCAAACACATCATGGAGTATATGAATAAAAGGAGTGTTTCATCTAGAGAAATACCTCCCTTTTATATGAGTTCCTATGCCATGGACACAATCTTCTTTTCTTCTAGTTTTCCTACTATGGGATGGAAATGAACTACCCAAGACCCTACCCCAATCCACATTTACCACAGAGCCCTTTGGGATTCAAAATTCCATCTGCATTTTTACAAAATTTTCCATGGGGTCATATTTCCTATGCACCAAATGATATTCAATGAGAAAGCCCCTAGGTTTTCCAAAAAAACTAGTACAAATATTCTTTCTGTGGCTATATGGTTTGCAGAGGAGAGTTTTACATATGTCAGAGTATTTGGGAGTTATGCTTCTCCCCACGTCCTACCATATTATGTTCCTAATAAGTTACTTGCAAGAGAGATAGCCTACCAACTTTTTAATGGTATTACTAAACAACTAAAGATGCTAAGAAGGCCGTTTGGCCTAATTTCCCTTTACAATGCGGTAATTTTGCACTTTTTTATATTGGCCATACCTACAAGGAGGTTTCAAAGATTAATATATTGAATTTGGCATTAATGCAAAAGAGGCTTTATGATCCAAATGATGTAATTAAAAACTACATCAAAGAGCTCAAAATGAAGCCTTTTTAAAAGGAAATAGATGGATTTGATGATCTCTTCCAAGGCATGGAAAATTTTTCAAATATAATTAAGTTTTCATCCATTCAACTCAACCAAGATGATTTGGAAGCCTCCCAAACATACTGAAATAAGAGACTAGAGAAAATTCCTCTTGACTTATTAACTATTGAAGATGTCAACAAACCTACTCCAAGTATTATCTTGGATAATGAAGCAAAAGATATGTTTGACGATGAGTCAGGACAACCAGAGCATCAATCTCACAATTCGGCTCATTTTGAAAATGAATCTAAATCCAAAAAGGATAGCCCATAAAATATAATTGATCAATTAATCCAAGAGATAGAGATACAAGGAGAAAAGAGAAAGTAATGGAACATAGTCAACTTCTCAAGAAATTCAGCACAAACAAGATACACTTGATTAGTTAGAAAAGTCCCAACCAAAGAATTAGGTTAGTGAATGGAATGAATTTTCTGAAGAAATAAAAACTCCTAAAACCAATCCCAATACTGATCAAGCTACTATTTTTCAGAAACCTGAACATTCCTAGAAGTTATCAGAAATTTTTCTTCCACTACAACAAGTTCCAGAAACTCATGATCAAGAGATATTACCGGCCTACCCTACAAAACAAATAGTTTTACAAGTTGAGGAAATACCTTCGATGGATATATTCTATAGTCCTATTCATAAGGTTGTAGTCAAGAGAAACACAAGGACAAGAATTAATGAGACAGTCTCAGATCTCACAAATGAATCTATTGACGTTTTATGGAAGGATCCCTTAGCTGATCCTACTAAAAATTTCACCAAACTATCACAGTTTGCAGGGGCATATGCTACCGCCACTATTGATAAAGCTACTAAGGTTAAAAATTTTATGAAGTAGAAGGAAGACAGAATACAAGAACTAGAGAGACTGTTAGCTAAGGAAAAATCTGACTCCAACAAGCAAATGAAATCGAAGATGGCCCAATTTCAAAAGGATTTCGAAAAGCTTAATCTACAGCATCAGGTACAAATCACTGAGAATCATGCACAAATGGAAGTTGTAATGACCAAATTACAAAGCCAGCCACAATCAGAGCAATTCATAAAAGAAGCATTAGATGTAAATGATAAGTTAAAGTAACAACAGGAAATATTTTTCCAACAAGCTTCTGTTATTGACTATTGCTGTGACTCAAATAAAATATTGATCCAACAAGTAGCTATCAAGAAACTTGAATGTGAAAAGCTTGAGAAGAAAATCAATGAACACATTCAATGGCAAGAATCAGACTTGGGCAAGGAAGCTAATACACCCCAGGTAGATAATTTCCAGAAGGAGATCTTATTCAAATATTGGGAAGCACAAATAAAGAAGGCAAAGAAAGCAGCAGCAAAATCATCAAGATTATCAAAGTAAATTACTAAATCTGTATGTGAATAGCTGGTGAAAGAAAAACTTATTAAAGAGTACATGTCTGAAGTGTTCTCAGAAGTCAAACAGCTAGAAACACAATGGAAGAAAAAGGCAGAAACACAGGATGAAACAATTAAAAATTTAAATAATTTTGATCAAGAAAATTATTGGAATTTTCATATCAAACCTTATCATCAATACCAGATCCTGCAGTCTTTGATAGATTCAACAAGAACATTAGAGCCGATACTCTCAAAAGCAGTATTCAAGGGACAGGTCAAATCGAGGATTTCACAGCCAGCTCAACTCAAGCCCATGCTAGATATTTGTCAACCTTGTGATCAAATCCAAAAGAAAGGGCGGAATTCATAAATCATATTGTTACTTTATTTTTCTAGATTGTAGTTTAAGTCAGTCTTACGAGGATAGTTGTTTGAAACCTCCTCTATATTTTTGTAATAATCTATTTTAGAGCATAGTTAGTTTAGTATTTAAACCCCTCTCATGCATTTAGAGAAGGGACCAGAAATTTGTCAAAAACATTTGCAAAGAATGCACTATTGTAAGTTTGTGAATTCTTTGATGAATGGATGGAACACAATCTGTTATCTTTTGACAATTAAATTTGTTTAACTAATGTTGCACTATTGTACTCTTTAAATTTCTTGAAAGTGAAGAGGAGCATATTGATTATTGTCAATTTACATGAGTAGAACTTCGTACATATGGTACTTCTATTCACTTGTATTAATTCTTGCTTTATAGGCTGACAGTGATCTTTTTATTGCATTATATATTTGAAACGTTATTATAGATGAATGTTACATGTACTTCAGTTCCAATATTTATCTTTGATTTCTTATTGAATATATAATCACACATATGAATGCAATATATTTTTCACAATTATTCTAATCAAACTATTTTATTAGAATAATCATTTTACATAATTTTCATCTCTTTCAATTGTTAAATGATCTATATTATTAATAGTTGAATGATATCTCTTTAGATCGCATCAAGGAAGAAACACCCCAGGTATATATTAGAATAAATGGTTTAGATAGATGCATATGATAGATTAAAATCATTCTCCATTTGCATGTTGTATAATCAAAACACCCTCAAAATCATCCTTATTGGGAAACTAGTCCCATTATCCCCAGTCAAAGCCACTACACCAAATGGAAAAGGAGTTTCTTTAAGGTCTAGACTGGGTGGTTTTCCCCCATGTTTTGGCAGTGGAATTCCAAGGCCTCGACACAAGGTCATGGGAAATGTATTCCAAGTTGAATGTTGTGCAAAACATCCTAATGGGTGTCAATTTTGTTTTATTATGATTAAGGAAATTTGAAAAGGAAAAGAGACATTAATTGGTATTTATTTATGAAAATAAAGGAAAATAGGAGAAAACAGATATTAAAGGTCACAGATTTGCATGAGAGTAAAATTGAAGAAAAAATAGAGGAAAATTTAAAAAATAGGCCCCTCACCTATAAAAGGCTTATGTGGATTAGTTCATGGCTTTTTTGAGTTGAGATTTTACTAGTTTTAGCTTTTTTCAGTTCCATTTTGGAGCTATCTCTATTATCTCATACTATTTCACACTTAGATCATTCTTGGAGCACCATAGAATTAGAGAAAGGAACACAAAGAAAGACATGGAATCAAGGGAGAAGCAAGGAAGATTGGATCAAGAAACTTCAGTAGGAAGAATTTTTAGGAAATAGGATACATGTGTAATTTCCTAAAGAGTTTGTGAATGCATGGTACATGCATCTTTTTTTTGGTTAAAGTTATCTCATTGGCATGGGTTTTTCTACGTTTGATACTGGTTTTGGACTTTCCTTACCGTTTACAGATATTCATGGTGTGATGGGATTATTTTATCGGTTGAGCTTTGGATTTCCAGAAGGTGTTGGAACCAGGTGAGGTAGTCTCAGCAAAATTCCCAATGGCTGGGGGTGGAGGTGGTTTAATCTCTGAGAAGCCCTCAATAAGTGGGTGGAGACAATTAAATTCCTTAAGGTATTGGTGAAGAAAATTTGAGGCATCCAAGCTTATTTTTGTGATTGTGATCTCCTGGCCAGTTTTTGCGAGATCACAATAGATTAAGGGTGGAGGTGGTTTAATATATGGAAAACCCTGGTCATTTGTGTCTTGATATCCCACATTCATGCTTATAATATGGCACGAGGGTGATTGGATGAAAGAAAGACTTGGTTCAACCTAATCTATGGTCAAGTGGTATGTGGAAGTCCTTGACTTGGTTGGCTTTTTCATAAGATAATAAGAGTTACTTTCCTATTTTAATCTAAGGGAACTTGTACTTTTTATTATGGGAATTTGATGGTTGTTATATCATGGTTAATAATTTGGTTATAAGCGTGGATTTTCAATGTACTCTAGTTATGTTTTGTTCAGAATTTGATAAGTATTTGATGGTTGATGGATGCATGGGCTAACAAGTGTTATTGTGGCTATAATGAGAGGGAATTAGGCTTTCTTAGTGATTCTCAGATAATGTTTTAGACTCTTATGTTTAGATATGCATTCATGAGTTGTAGATTACATGTTCACCATATGTTTGACAAAATGATTGTCATGGTTAGGCCTAGTTATGTCAATTCCTTAATCAAGTTTTGTATGATAAGCATTTTCTTTAAGTCCTTTATCTTGTTGGAAAGTCCTGGAAAGTTTTGGGTACTGGTCTAGAGGATATCATGTAATTTTGACTCAGATCTTGGGTCCACAAAGACTGAACTAAGCATTTTAGGTCACAACAGCATGGAGAAAGGCTTGTGAGTGCATATGGAGGGTTTCAACTACATACAAGAAGTGTCATGGGTGTGGTTGGGAGTCTAGGTCAGTAAAAAAGCTATCCACTTCAGGTTTGGGTCACTTGGGGTGGTTCTTTGACACCTGAGTGTCTTGTAAATATTGTAGGATGTTGGGATGTGGTGACTAAGTATTATTTGTTGGCCCCACTTCCATAACTGAAGCTTGGAAGCTACATCATGTCATAGTAACTCTTTTTCTCATGTTTACCCTGACAAACCGGTAAAATTGGGTAAATGTGGGAGGGGTGGTTACAACAATTATGGGGTTTTGAAAAAAGTTAAGAGAAAATAAAAGAAAAAAGGGAAAGTTAAGTGATTATTATAACACTTATTCCATAGAAAAATTATGTAATTTTTTACACTTTTTTTCTTTTATTGTGCATTAATTGAAAGGATAACATGATCGATGCATTTGCAGAATGAAATTGTTTTCCTTAGTTTACGATTTTTTCCTAGGAAAAATAATTTCCTTAATTAATGTTATTAATGTTATTAATAATTATTTAAGAAACCTTCTAACTTATAGACCAAATAACCTTTTTTCACATAAGTCCAACAATACAATTTTAAGCAAGATTGTGATTTTTTTTTGTCTAAAATACATTTTTGAAGGCCTCAATGAATTTAGTGTCATGAAAATCCATGGATCACTTGATCTATATATTAAACAAATTAAAATTAAGAATATATGATTTTTTTAACATTATACTATTTCACCAATTTAAAATTATTTTTACCAAATTGAAACCTAAAAACTAATTTTCCTTTTTTCAACATTTTATGTTTTTTTTAACTGTTTAATCTAATTAAATAAATTGGGAAAAATTTTAAAATGAAATAATCATAATTTTTATTGCATGAAGAGGAGATCTACAACAAAACATGGAGGAGATGTTTTAGTGGTAGATTAAATAAATCGTTAAATACAAAAATAGTAATAAAAAATCATAATGTTTGTTAAATCAAAAAATTAATAAAAGGTAAAAAAATAATAAAAACAATAAATCAATTAAATTCAATTTTGTTATATTATAGTATATATTTTTTAAGAGCTTGTGGGGCTTGGACTAGTGGTTAGGAACATTCTGTTAAGGCGTTCATGCTGTTAAGCAGGTCATGAGTTCAATCCCCGACCTCGGTCGATAACTCAGGAAGCATTCGTGCAGGCCTGGCATTCTCCCCTAGGGGTATAGTGGTATTCGGGGGGATTTGACCCCATGTTACGCAAGTACGATACCTCCGCCATTGTCGATTCCTCTAGTCACTATATATATATATCTTTTTGTCTCTTAAATTTTGACTACTACCATTATACCTCGTTATACCTTTGGAAACCTGCAACCTATTCTCGTGGATATCTTGGTTTGCAATATTTCACATAGCATCGATCACCAATTGAGCTTCCTCCTTAGGACTATAGTATATATTTATTTAATTAATAACATTATGAACAATTAATAAGATGCATATCATTGAAATAAATTTAAATAACAATGATCCATATTACTAATTATAATATTTCAAAAAATATAAACTGACCTACATCTGTCTTAACTCAAAATCTACCAAGGTTGGAGAGGGATCAAATATATTTTCACTAGAAAAGAGATTTCATCCCTCTTAGTACCTAGTAAATATAAAGTTAGGATAAATATTAATTTCAAGTAATAAAATAAAATCGAGCACTTTTATCTATATTTTAAAAGTAGATAAATATCTTTCGGATTAATCACATCATTAGGATTTTGTCAACATTTCGAACCAACTAATGTGGTTCATCCTCAGAACAAGGTGAAAGAACTAATCGATATTCATGAATAAATAGTATGGATGCATCATTGTTGTCTAAAATATTATCCGTTAGTGAATTAGTTAATTAGTTATAAATGTAACAATATTGAAATTGGTTGTTAGGAAATATTTATTGAATAGGTTAATTTTAATAAATAATGCTTAAATAATACCAAAGAATTTAAAAAAATATATTTATAAATAAAGGGTTATTATAATAATAATAATAAAATAAATAAAATAAAAGGATTAATATTTTTTATTATCTATATCATATAACCATTCATAAATGTTAATAATCGTTAAAAATTAGGGGTTATTAGGAGTATATATATTTTAACCATATAAATTAAAGGAAAGAATAAAGAATAAGGGTTTAGAATAGGATCAACATATTATAAATTAATAAAGAAGTTAGGAATTTATATGAAAATATTATAATAATAAGGATATAGGTTTAAGGATGGATAAATAATATTAATAATAACCAAAGGAATTGGTAGTGGTTATTATTAAAATAAGGAAATAAATACAAAATAAATGGAACAAAATATAAGGGAAATAAAACCAGGAAATAAACTCAAAGACCTAACTCTAGGAAAATTCACATAGTGTCGTGATGAACTTGGTAGGGTCACTATTACTGTTCCAGATGAAGATATGGTAGCTCTATCTCTATTAGGTCTTCCCAAGGGTTGTCACATTTATTAGTATTTTGTGAATGGTAGAGACAAACTATCCAGTTGGTAGTGGCTATGGTCTGATCTCATGCAGGAAGAGATCAGGTAGAGTAATAGAGATGGAACTTCATCCAAGGTTGAGGATGAGGATAACTATGCCTTGGCTAGAAAGGAAAATAAAGGGAAAGGGAATAAATCCTAATCCAAAGGATATTCTAGTCAGGAATGCAAGAAGAAAGAATTGTCAAAGATTAAATGCTTTCATTGCTATGAGTTGGGACACTATGCAACGAAGTGTACACACAAGAAGGCCGACAAGAATCCCTCGAGAGGAGCGGCATGTGAAGCTCTACCTTCATGATTCAAGTTGGATTTCATGCTCATTGCATGCATGGTGACATTTGTGATGGGTAGTGCGTAGTATTTTGATAGTGTAGACTCATTCCATATGATGGGAAACAAAGTAATTTTCATTGAATTAGAGGAGAAGGACCTCCATATGCACATTAATATGGGAGATGATAGAAGGTATAGCACGGATGGTATCAGCACAATTAATTTTCAGAGGGATTTTGGTTCTCCTCTCACATTAAAATATGTCATGTATTTTTTGGGCCTAAAGAAGAATTTAGTTTCAGTTGCTATGTTGGAAGATCGTGGCGATGATGTGTTATTTAACAAAGCCTAAAGAATCTCCTTAGACATATCACCATAGGACGAGTGAAGTGGATTAGGGTTCGGGTGAATAATATCCACAAATTGGATGTATAATATTATGTTGCTTTGATCATGAAACCAGAGAAGGTGCATAGCTAATACATCATTGAATTATGGCATATGATACTTAGCCATTTGCACCATGGAGCTTTGAAGATCATGCAACAGATTTCTACAGTACTTATCAAGGGTGCACTAGAGTAGCGAGATAGATGTAAAGGGTGTAAACTGGGAAAGTACACCAAAGTCAGTTAAAATAGTACCAACTGCTGGAGGAACTAGTAGGAGGTATAGCAGTGGGGTGCAGTTTCAGTGTTCAACTAGTTAACTGATAAATCAACCATAATTAACTCATGCATGCTTGAAACACGAGTTACCCAATTGAGATTGGATTTCAAGGGTTGATCCAAACTTAAATAGGAACACAACCAAATAAATATATAACCATAAATATAGAGATGAAAAAAAATAACATTTCATTTCATTAATATCAAAGAGTTGAAATATGCTTACATACGGAATGGAAATAAACTAGCTCGGGTGATGGTAGCTTATCTCTGCAAAGAGATGTGGCATCTAAATTGCAATGAAATCTGTTAAAATTTGGCTCAAGGGGCATTCTATTATTGAAAAACAAGGGAAAAACCCAAACAGCCAAAACCCTAATCCAACCATTAGGGGAATTTTGAGGTCTAAAATGGGCCTCCTAAGGAAATTATAAAATAATAGTGGAAATAATAAAATAAGATTTGATTACATCATCAAATTTTAGAGGGAAAAATGAAAAAACTACTTTTTCAACTCATATTTTCAACTTATCTCCCTATAGGTTTACTCAAATTTCGAGTGGGAATACTTGTTGGATGCATAATTTGATTCCTTATCCAAAGAGTACCCATGTTGCATAATTTTGATCGACCCTACTACATGAAAAATGAGAAATACATGAAAAACATGATTCCAATCACGTTTTTTCCTGTATTTATCATTTTTCTTGTAGCAGGGTCCATTGAAAGTGTGTAACATGAGTACTCCTTGGATGAGGAATTAAATTTTGCATCCAACGAATACTACCACTTGAAATTTGAGTAAAACCTTAGGGAGATAATTTGAAAATACAAGTTGAAAAAGTAGTTTTATTATTTTATTATTCTTTTATCCTTTTACTTTTTTACCCCAAAAATTGTGAATCATCCCCCATGGTTGACATCATCATATTGAATCCTATTGGTTCTTATAAAGTTTATTTTGGTTTTACATTTTTCTTAGGAGGCCCATTTTAGACCTCAAAAGTTCTCTACTAGATACGGAACGCCAAGAGTTTATTGGCCCCGTTGGGATTAGTTGGGAAACCAACTTCTCGAGGTCGTAACTTGGTCATATTATCTATGTTTGGAGTGTATAGTACCTCGTTGGAAATATATCTCCAAGTACTAAAATATTTTCCATAGGCATATGTATAGGCATGTTTTGGACCTAAAAAAAAACTATTTACTGGGGTCAAAACTTCTCCGGAAGTTCAAGACCCGAAAAAATGGTATAAATAATAAATGTTTCTATAAACAAGGAAATTGATGAAACCAACTAGAGGTATATGGGGAATAGGTGGGTGGCCACCAATATCCACCTATATCAATCCTCCCTCCTTTGGAAGTAATGATCCCCATTGCATGCAGAGACGCCATAAGGTGAGGAAATTTCTGTTGAGCCTGGTATCGAGTGAACCACTTTCCTAGTGAAGGAGTTGGCATGATTTGACAACTTGATATAGTTGGATCCTCTGTTAGTGAGTGTTCTTGATATATGTTTCCATGAACTAATCAATCTTGGCCTATTCCATGTAGTTCGGGTTTAATTCTATTAGTGTGAGATTTTCTTCAATGTTGGATGTTTCCAGTAATGGTGGAAAGTGTGACCGACCGTGGTCCACATTGAACACTGGGTGTAGGCCAAGGAATGGTGGAATGTTGAGCTTGAAGGCATTGTCCCCTATAGCCTTGGTGATTGTGTACAACCCATATTGGAGTGAAAGAAGCTTGCGGTGAGGCCCAGTGAGGCACTTCCTCTACAAATGTATCCAAACTTTTTGGCCCACCTGAAACTTGTGTGGCACCAGATTTTGATGATGTCACTACCTGTACTTAGCATTTTCTTTGTCTAATATGTCATGGACCTCCTAGTGGATGTTATGAATGTGCTTAATGAAGGTATTATCCTTGTCATCTTCATAAGAGACATGAGTTGAATCTTCGTGAGTAGATGCAAATGGTATGACCACATCAATGGGACATAGTGGCTGGAATCCCAACCCCACCTAAAAGGGGTTGTATCCATTTGAGTGATGGAGAGCTCTATTGTAGCTATGTTGGAAACAGGGGATGATTTCATCTCATGTGCATAGATTATTCGAGTTTTACATGCACATAATGTGTACAATCATTCGATTTACAACCTCTATTTGGCCATTAGTTTGGGGGTGGAAAGCTGTCGAATTAGTGAGCTAGGTACCCAAAATTGACTAGAGAATTGAAAAAAATGTACGTAGGAACTTACTATCCCAATATGAGATAATGGATGGTGGAATCCCAAATTGTACCTACACTCGTTCAAAGAAGATCTTAGTAGTGGATTATGTTGTGATACTCTTATTGTAGGCCACCAAAATGACCATATTAGAGAATTTGTCAATGACCAAGAAAATGCAGTCGTTGCCATGTTTAGTAGAAGGAAGGCTTGACATGTAATATATGGAGATGGATTCTCAATGTCAACTAGGTGTAGTCAGAGGAGTATATATGCCTTTCTCCTTGATAGTCAGTTTGGAAATGACATAGGTAGTGCATGATACAATGTACTTCCCAACATCTTGCCAAAGGTTCGACCAATAAAAATACTTCTGGAGCACTGCCATAGTTTTCCCTACTCCAAAACATATAGCGACCCGACAGTAGTGTGCCTTCCAAATCATCTTGGTGCGCTTGCTTGAACACAAAGGTGTCCCAGGTGGAATAAAAATGCATTATGGAGGGGAAATTTTGGAACTTTCTTTCCACTCAGGAGTGTTTAGTATGTGTTTCTGAATTATATTGGATCTCTCTTGTAAATATGCGGCCACCCTGAAGTCTCATGCCCATAAGGGTAGAGCATAGTGGTTAGTGACATGACCAATAATCCTACTGTGGTGCGTATGCAACATTATTAGTGTTTTCCTTCTTGTAATTTATGCTAATATTGAACTGTTGTAGGTACATGGACCATTTTATATGGCGATTGTTCTACAAATTCCCTTATTTCTATAAGAACTACAGGGGTTGGTGGTTTATGTGGATTATCGTTTCCTTCCCAAAAATGTAACACTTTAATTTTTGAAAGGCATGCACAATGGAATACATATATTTTTAATAGGTGGGATACTTTTAGATGGTATCTGAAAGTGTCTCACTGTTATATGAAATTGAATGCCCCTGGTGAGTAATAACTACACCAATAGCTTAGTTGAAGGCATATTTCTCAATCCTAAATGGTTTTTGCAGGTCTGGTAATGTGAGCACTAATGCAGAGTAGAGACGATGCTTAATTGGAAAACTCCTATTTTGATTCAGAACAAAATAAATTTTCTTTCACTCCACCCTTAGTGCCTTGAATTAAATGCCAAGTGATATGAGAGAACCCCAACATGAACATGTGTTAGAAATTGGCGAGACCTAGAAAGCCATGGAGCTCTGTTAGAGTGGTTGGGGCTGCACAATCCCGAATGACTTGTATCTTGGTTGGATCCATATGAACACCCTGCTCATCAATGATGTACCTCAAATATTGAACTTGGGTCATAACAAAAGTGAATTTCTCCAAAGTGGCACACAACTTGTGTTTTCATAGGGTTTGTAGGACCTGCTGAATATGGTGGAGATGTTCTTCACAACTCTGATTGAAGATTAGGATATCATCCAAATACACCACTATGAGTGAGTTGTTGAAGGGTCACAAGATGTCGTCCATCAGCCTCATGAAGGTTACAGGGGAATTCATCAACTTGAAATGCATATCTAGCCATTCAAAAAGGCCCTCCATATATTTGTAGGAATTTTTGCACACATCATAGAGTTCAATTGATACCTAGTGATAAAATAACTTCAAGTCAATATTCCTGAAATATTTCCCCCCCTTGAGCTAGTCTCAAAGTTCATCAATTTGTGGGATTAGATACTTATTTTGGATAATAATCTTGTCAACACCTGATAGTCAATACAGAGTCTCCAAAACCTATCCTTCTTCTATACCAACACAATCAGGCTCCCATAGGGAGATGAACTTGGCCTGATGTGCATTTTATTCAATAGCTCCCAAATTTGCCTCTTGATTTCATCATTCTCCAAAATAGAGCATCGATAGATCGACCCATTGGGTAGCGGCATGCCTAGGGTTAGATCGATGGAGTGCTTGACATAACGATGTATAGGTAACACTATGGGTGATGTGAAGATGTCCCTGTATTCCTACACAACCTTTTTCGTATGTTGTTTTCGTTCATAGGAACCCTTTCTAGAGGTCATGTCCACAATGTCATGCTTTCCTTGAGGGTGAATCATAAGGGAAAAAAAAATTCCTAGTCTAGGAAATGATCTTACTGCATTGCTTCATAGTGATTAAAGAGATGGTGGTAGGCAATGCTACCTTTGGTATCTTGTACAAATTATTTCTCAAAGTAATAATAATAGTGTGAGGCCTAGACTCATACAAAACATGTCACTTCCACAAGTATGGTTGGCCTAATAATACATCACAAATTTCAAGAGGTGAAACATCATAAAGCAACTCATTTTTTAAGGGCTTGATGTTGTATGGACGGTGACACTGTTAGCTGACACGAAGATCTCATCCTTGGTGAAGCCAATCGATGGTGTACGGTTGTAGGTGTGTTTTGGTCAGTAGGCCCAGCTGCTCAAAACACCTACTGAAATTATGTCCTTTTGGCTCCTATTTTCAACAATGAACTACAAAAAAGAACCCTTCACCCACATCTATGAGTGGAAGAGGCTCTCCCCCTCCTCAAGAGCTTCTGACTCATTCTTTTGGATCTTGGTGGTGACAACGGTGGCACTGAGCTACAAGTCAATAATATGCTTCCCCTTATGATCTCCATTGTCAAGTTTTGACTCAGAGTAGGAACATGCATCTAATTTGGAAGCCTCTAGCTTGGTCACGAGTGAATGCTTGGCCCAAAAATCACTTGTTTTGTGAGTGGGGCTCTTATGGAACTCACACAATTTTCCTGTGCCCTTATTTGTATTCATGGTGTTTCTCTTTTTCTATGGCTTCGACGAGATGTCTTGGGTTGCCTCACCTTGGCTCAGTCCTTTGTTTTGCAGTTTGGGAGTGCCTTTCCCTTGCTTTGGATTTGCATATCCAGAGTCTCGCTCATTTCGTTTAATTTTTTTATTGATCTTGACAGCATATTGATAACCAGTTCCAAGTGAGGATATATCCAATAAGTCCATCTCATCTTGGATGTACTTGTGTAGGTAGTCATGGTAATTGAGTACCAAATGTTTCTTAGAATCCTTGATATCCAACTTTGTGGTAAGGGTATGAAAATTATTTGTGAACTCTGGCGCATTTTGGTCCCTTCCCTGCCACAACATGGTCCACTTTATGTATTTACCCTCATAGCACCCAACAGGGTAATAATTTCTCCTTCATGGCATCCCAAAAATAATTCCAAGTGGGTGCAACTGAAAATAATGAGGGTTCACTCTTATCCCTCTTCTCACAATAGTTTTCCCACCAGTCCTTGACATGAGGGGCGACTTTAAGGAGTGAAAAATTAATATTTTCCCAGTTAGGAAAATCATGAATGAAAAAATATCCTTCTAGCATATTTAACCATTTATCTAAGACATACACATCTATATGACCTTTGAATATGGGGATCTCAAAGTTAACTTGTACCTTAAAGGGAGTAGTGCTTCTAGAGTGGTTGTTGGAGGAATATGTGTTGCCTATAATGGGTAGACATTGAAGGATATGGACAAATATGTCCATCATCGCATTCCTATGTCACTTGAGGGCTTCTTTGGCTTGCATCACACATACCTTCCACATCAACAAAAAGACTCCTAGAAGCCAACCCCACCATTCAGGAATCCAGAACCTAGGTCCCACTAAGTTTTTATGCCTTCAAAACCCCAAACACGACCACAATATAGGCATGGGTATGTATGGGAGGCTCTGGTCGCTCCCATATCATATGCAAGAATGTTTCCAGGGACTCTTTCCCAGACACCTATGCCAATGTCCTCATGTTTTGAGATAATTTATCATGCCCAGAGCCTAGGTCACTACCCAAATTTCAATGACAAGCTCAAACATGAAATATAATAGAGAAATAATGGTGCAGAAGAAAATAGTAAAATAAGGACTTGACTAGACCTCTATTAGCCATGATAGGAATTTCATCAAAGATGTCACAAATATGTAATATATAGGTTTAAATGACATATATGAACATAGGCATCTCATACTTATTTGAGAATCGCTAAGAATCATTGTTTTCTTACATAATTAGTTGTAGTATCATCTATTAGGTCATAGTTACATTGTTTATTCATTTAGAAATAAAAACATCGGGAGAAACATACATCATCACTTTCATAATACATGCTCATAACCAGCATAATAACAACATAAATATTTGGGATACCTTAGCCATAGGATCCACATATCAACCAATACATTTACCCATCAAATGCTAATGAAATAAACTTCTCATTAATGAATGTAGTAAAAAACCAGGGATGGGACTACCTCATTCCACCCAACCATATATTGGTTGAGCCAAATATCTCTTCATCCAATCACCCCTGTGCCATATTCCAAGCATGAATGTAGGAATCATAACCAACAAAAATAACCAAAAACTCACTTGTGTTGTGAGTGGTGATTTTATGGAACTCATACCATTTTCCCGTGTCCTTCTTTGTATTCATAGCATTTTTCCTTTCTTGTGGCTTCGATGGGATTTCTTGGGTCACCCCAACTTGGATTAGTCCTTTTTTATATGGTTTGGGGGCACCTTTACCTTTCTTCGGATTCACAAATCCAAGGTCTCGCTTCTTTTCTTTAATTTTTTGCTCGATCTTGACATCATATCGATAAGCAGTGCCAAGCAAGGGGATGGCCAAGAATTCCATCTCATCTTGGATGTACTTGTGTAGGTAGTCATTGTAATTGAGTACAAAATTTCACTTAGAATCCTTGACACCCAACTTTGTGGTAAGGGTATGAAAAATATTTATGAACTCTGGCATGTTTTGGTCCCTTCCCTACCACAACAAGGTCCACTTTATGTATTTACCCTCATAGCACCTGACAGGGTAATATGTCTCCTTCATGGCATCCCAAAAATAAGTTCAAGTGGATGCAGTTGAAAATAGTGAGGGTTCACTCTTTTCCCTCCTCTCATAATAGGTTTCCCACCAGTCCTTGACGTGGGGGGCGAATTTAAGGAGTGAAAATTAATCTTCTCCTGGTTAGAAAAATCACGAACAAAAAAATATCCTTCTAGCATATTTAACCATTTATCTACGACATCTGCATCTATATGAGTTTTGAATATGGGGATCTCGAAGTTAACTTGTACCTTAAATGGGCAGTGCTTCCAGAGTGGCTGGTGGAAGAATATGTGTTTCCTATAATGGGTAGTTGTGGAAGGATCTAGACAAATTTGTCCATAATCATGTTCCTATGTCACTTGAGGGCTTCTTCAAGAAAATTTTTAAAAGGATCTCTTTTTCCCTCATCTTTTTTTTCTTCTACCACGGGAGGAGGTCAGGGTTTGCGAGGTTGGTCTTGCAAAGTTCAAACCAGTTCAAGCCCTAGCTCCTTATACCTCGACCTCATTGGTGACATGCAACAAAAAATAGAGAAAGAGAAGATTTCTCTAATATTGTTGATCTGAACTTAAACATGAATGCAACATAATACATAAATAACCATAAATATATATATGAAACATAAATAACACTTACTTTCATTAATATCAAAGAATTGAAATATGCTAACATACAAAATGCAAATAAACTAGCTTGGGAAATGGTAGCTTATCTCTAAGAAGAGATGTGCATTAGAGAGCTTTTGAGGTCTAAAATGGGCCTCCTAAGAAAAATGTATAACTAAAATAAACTTTATAAGAACCAATAGCATTCCATATGATGATGTCAACCATGGGGATGATTCACCATTTTTAGAGTGAAAAAGTAAAAAGTTTAAAAAATAATAAAATAATAAAACTACTTTTTCAACTTGTATTTTCAACTTATCTCCCTAAGGTTTTACTCAAGTTTTGAGTGGGATTACTCGTTGGATGCAAAATTTAGTTCCTAATCCAAGGATTACCCATGTTGCATACTTTTGATGGACCCTGCTACACGAAAAATGAGAAATACATGAAAAAATGTGATTGCAATCATGTTTTCATGTATTTATTATTTTTCATATAGCAGGGTCTATTATCACTCTAGTAAATTCTTAAGTTGTGGGATTTTGGTTTTAGTCAAATAATACTAGAGGTAGCCACAAACCTACTTCAAACTCTAGGATCTAGCCTTCCTAGGTTTTAGAGAGGGCTCTCTCTTTAAAATTTATCTTTTTTTGATTTGTATATGTTAGGCTAGTTATGAATGCGCAACTTTGGTTTTGGTTTTGATTGATTTGGTGGGAATAAATCACTTGGAGGTATGGATAGAGGGAAATCTACTTGTCCATTGGGATATGGAGTCTAAATCAAGCTAACAGAACTAGGATCAAGGCCTAAAAGGTCAAATGTCTTCACGACAAGATAGATAACCCTCGGAGATCTTGGAAAGTTGTTTTTGAGGTGGTATGATCGGGATAAGGGGCACTTAAGGATCCTTTGATCCGGAAAATGGAAGTAGTAGATAGAGGTAAAATGGGAGAGGAGAAATTAAGGGTTCCCTGCACCGGAAATCAGAAGAAAACAAAGAAATGATAACTAGTTAAATACAGGGTGCTATTAACATGTCCTGTAGTAATACTTGTAGTTATACATTCAGATTTAGAATTAAAACACAGATGTATGCATGTAACAAAGAAAGATAACAATGAAAATTTTAGAGAGTACTTCACTCCAGATAGCTTATCATAGGGATCCTAAAGTATGATGCCAAATAGTTGATCCAGTCTGCTACTCAAAATCAAATACAAAGCCTTCAAGTCCAACAAAATGTCTACAACAATTTCCAACAATTTTATTCCACACAAAATACTTCAAAGAGTGAAGTATTTATACAAAATGTCTTACAAAATATCCTAGAAAACTTCTAGGAATTAACTTAGGAAAATAAAATATATTTACAACAATAAAGGGACAGTTGTTTAACAAATCAGCAAGTTGTCCTTTTTTATCCAAAAGAAATAGAACTATTTTGATGATAAGATGTTGTTGGCTACTTATGTGTCCTGCTTGCTGCCTGTTAGATATTTTTAGGAATCTAACTTGTCTTCGCTGATACTATTTCTCACTGGTACTCTTTAACCTTCAGTCAAAATGCTTTTACTGCTTGTAAAAATCTGTTTTGACAATGAAAACAGAAAATAGATTTTTCTTTTCCATTTGTTTTTCTTTCCTTATTCATAATAAGTTAGTAAGTGCTTGCCAATCCTCATTTTTAGGAATTTGAATATTTTTTAGTTTCCTAAAATTCTCGTCAGCTTCAGTATACTTAGCAAAGGTTGACTTGATGACAAATAGGTGTTTGATTTCATGCTGCAAGTAAAACAAATCTTCAAAATTCTTCAATAAGACTTTCCCTGTTGGAATGCCTCGCCCTTGTGGCTTATTTAACTGTTCTTTGGCAAACTCCCTTATCTTTTTGTCATAATCATTTTGAGGCATCAGCTTTTCATTGAGGACCATGATATTAGGCAGTTCCTTTTGTCTTAAATTTGTGAATTTAACCATGACTCTAGTTATAGCAGTATTCATAGTTTCAAATTTCTCTTCAAGTTGTCTCATTAAATTTATCTTTGTAGTAACTTTCCTAATTTCTAGGATATTTGTTGTTATGTCATTGATTTTAAGTTCTTCCAACTCTTGTCTGTTCTTGATGTTGAGGAAAGTGATCAACCTTATAGCTTGTTTTGGTTTATTAGCCAATTCACCTTGTGTATTCTGAATTTAAGCTTGTGTTGCTAGTAACAAATCTCTTTGTTCATAAATTACCTGAATTGAAGGCCATACATCATGGATGGCTTCAATAAAATTGTTCCAAAGGTAATTCTTAATGTTGGCTATTTGTTCTTTCAATGTTAACTCATCTTGTACTTTCTTTAGCTGCTCACTTAATCTAATGGATTTCTGTTCCTGTTTTTTGGCATTTATCTGAGCCAATTTATTAGAACTCTCAAGATTTTCTACCATTTTAGTCAATCTGTTGATCTCATTTGTCTTCAAAGACATCTCTTCCATTTCTTTTACTAGTTGACTGCTTTCATCTATAGGCTGCAATGATGTTGTATAAGATTCAATACCTGAAGTTGTGGAAGAAGTCACTCGCACTGCAGTGGCCAGTGGCTCTTTCACTGCCAAATTTTCACCTAAATTTGAAGGCACTGCTGTGGTGATAACTGGAATGGCTGTTATTTGAAATCTCTAGTTCTTTCACTGTCTCTTTTTCTTGGACAAGCTTGTCCATCTATATTTACATTTCTTCAATATGAACTGTCAACTGAAGAATTAAACTCATCATTTCATATTTTTCACTCTGTTCTTGGATGACTTCTTTTGTCCAAGGATGCTCACTTTGATGAAGTTTGAGTTGTTTCCTCAAAGTTTCTATATCTTTATTTTTATTTTTAATCAATAATTCAACTGATTTGATATTTGCAGGATCATATCCTACCTGTAACACTAGTTCTTCTAAGGATTTCATCCTTATATCCTTGGCATATAATGAGGCTTTGTCCATCTTCATTTGATATTGCATGTTGAAGATGGTATTTTGGAGCTTGTGAGCACTCATAGCTTTTGTTGCCACTTTGGAATCTAGCATCTCTAAACTTTGTATGTGAAACTCTATTTGATCCAATTCATGGATGGCATCTGTATCTACTTCAAGATAAACTTTCCTATAGTCTGACACTGCCTTTGGCACTACTACTTTGGGCTGTAACACTGACATAATCAATTTTTTACTTGTGTAATCAAAGGCTGATAAGAATCTGTTTTGATTACCTGGATTTTACTTTAAGAACTGAGAATATATTTTAGTTTTGATTTCATCATTCTTAAGTTTGATTTTCTTGTATTTATTTTTAATATCCAATTCCTTTTCCTCAGTTTCATGTAATATCCCAAAATAGGGAAAATCTACAATGTTAGGAATATCTTATAATATTCCCAAATTGGAGACCCAGAAATATGCAACACAATAATGGAGTAGCAGTGATAACTCAACTCATAGAATGTGAGAAAAAATCATAGCCATCTTATTAAGTTATAGCAGCAACAAATGGATACAATATCTCGAGGAATGTGTTACTCAAGATAGGAAATGATCAGCCTCAAGAAACAAGTACATAAATCATGACAAACACTGCTACACAAGTGTGCCCAAGCTATGACTGCGCAGTTTTATAAGAGCAACTACATGATAACATATGTAAAATACATAGATATACAAATGTGTGGCCCATAAAACATTTCTAATGAAGATGTTAGCTCCCAAAGACTACCTCAAGTCAATCCGGGGAGGGATTGGCTGAAATATACAAAATCCGTAAAATGTTGGAGCTACAGGGTGGTAGCTGCAACTCAAAAAATGGAAATGAATGGAGAAATTTGAAGATGCTGCATCTGATACAAGACTTCCTCCAATGGATCTTCCAAGTGAAATGCTGATCCTATCACTGAAGATATCGCCCTCTCATCAATCTACAAAGCCCCTACTGTAAATGATCACTGGAAATAATGCAATATCTGATGGAGACTGCGCTGTAGGAGCAAGGGAATGAGTTGGCCTAATGCCAAGATCTACAATAAGATATGAAACCTTCCTCACTAACCTTCCAAAGGAATGGAAGCTCCACCCTCTGAAAATCAGCTCCAGAAATGGTGTTGAGGACCTCCACTACAACACCCTACAACACAAAATTATTCTTGACAAGAAATAATGTCGTAGCTGAAGGAGGTGGCTTGGCCTTGAGCCTGAATGTCGAGAATGAAGTATAAGATCCTTAAAGAGGCCTATCTTGGAAGGATAAGGATTCCTAAATAGGAGATCCTTGTGCTAAGTAGCACTGCAACTCTGCTAAATAGCAGGATATTTCATAAAGTCTAAATAGGCCATAAAATCAATAATACATGACATGACAAACAATGGTTTCCTTGCCCTACTTTTAGATAAGTGATAACTCTCTCCCCACAGGTCCCACTCCTTAGGGTTTCGTCCACCAAGGAAACTCTCTCCCATTCACATTGCGCTGTCTCTCCAAGTGGTCTCCACCTCTTACCCCAGCGCTGTTGACTTGGTAAAACATGACCTTGTCCTCATGCAAATGTCCCCTTTCATACTTGAGGGTATGAAATACAACTCTTCTAAATATCCCTTTTCATATTGTGAGGGATTTTATTCATTCCTATGCAATGTATGGGCCTCCTTACCCATTTATTTACCTCCTATGTGTAAACAACAAAATTTAATATTCCTTTTAGCTGTGTGCTAAAGTGGGAATATTACAGTGCTCCCCTCCCAAATGTTGCTTGTCCTCAAGCAACTACAAAGATAAAACTGAGGGGCCCTCTTGAGGCATGAGGTTTGATATGAGTTTGGATCTACCATCCCCATATGAAGCTCCCATCCCCAAACAATCATCCATACAAAGTGAGTTACCTCCCAACATGGCAACTCCTGAAAATGCTCCTCCACCTTGAGCTCCGGCAATGTAGGTGGGCTGGAAATCTGATCTTGGTAGAAAAAATGGCCTACCCCACACTGTCCTCCTCTCCACTTAGGATAAGTGTAGATTATATGTTGATCTTGGGCTACAATGATATTTCCCTCAAGTGGCAAGATGAAGATTAGACCTCCAAGGATCTCTCCTCCAACATTATGAAACATGTTGGCCCAAATCATCTGATATGTGTTGAGTTGGAAGTCACCATCATATGACATCTAATCAAACATATGGCTCACCTCAAATGGAAACAATTGTTTGTTGTAGTGGCCACATACTCTCTCATGCTCCCATTAGAACATGCAATGCAAACTATATGGGAGATCTCTCCCCCAAGGGACGCATCCCACCAATGCGCCATTCCCCCAATCATGCTCCCAAAAAATATAAAACCAACAACAACATAAGGAACCATAATGAGAACCATGCTTGCTGCCATATGTAGCAAGGGAGAAGGACAATAGTCCCTTAGACGTAACCAATGCAGTTTGGCCCTCAACTGCAAAAGAGTGTGACAAAAAGTGTGTTTTCTCAACCACTTGATTATTGTCCCACTCTCCTCATATGTTTGGAGAAATTGAATGATGTATGGTGCAAAGTGAGCATGTTCTCCAAAATAAATCTCCTCCTCAAGTCCTTCTAGGGAGTGGTCACCAATAATGCTCATGGCCTCAAGTAGATCATGAGGTCTAGAAACAAGAATGCTCCTCCTTGGAGCAACATCCTACACATTTATGGTTAAGGGATGCATAGATACATTATACAAATCATTATGAAAACAAGCAATACCCTTACCATATGTCTTGCTCATGCAAATGGAGTGGCTCATATATGAGTCTCCTCTCATCCTCAAAGAGGTAAGAGGTGGCTATGCTAACTCTTCCAAATAGTTATGTATCCCCTCCATCTTCACATGATCCATGCATCTCCTCATATGCTGATATATCTCCTCCTCAAACCCCTTCCAAACATACCCCTCCATGATGGTGTGGTATGCCCTCAAAGAACAAGTGTGGCTGAAAAGGAAATCCTCATGAGATGCTTGTAGCAACTTCTCTTTGAGCTTAGAAGCTCCAGATAAGAAGATCCTACTATGATAGTAGATGACCCCATCTTTGACTGAATATCCCTCCTCATGCAACTGGTCATCCAATATCATGCAAGTGAAAATATCCTTGGAATACTCCACCAATAGCTAGGAGTTCCAATATGGATATATCCTCCATAGTGACAGCACTGATGATCTCTCATGAAGAACATTTGTCATATGGTCATCCTCTTCTTTGACATCTCCCATGCCAAAGATGAAAGTTGGAAGGCTTCTATCCTTCCCCTGCTGCTTCTTCCACAATGAAGAATCTAAAATGAGAGTGGTTAAAGATGATGTTGATAGAATGCATCTCTCCTCCTTGAGTCTACCCAAGATTCTCAGCGCTGTAAAATTACCTCCCAAGGTCTCCACTCCTCTGAAATCAATGAATGGTGCCTCAAAATGTAGAGCACCTCTCATCATCTATTGATGTGGTGGTCTCCTTGGTGAAATTTCTCCATGCAATGAGACATCATCATCAAGAGTAGACTGCATACATGAATGGATAGACTTGTCCTTTCTCTCACTGCGTAATCCAGTCTTCCTCTTAGGTGCATCAACCTCATGAAATAGACAGGGATTTTCTCTCCTCATCACATGATGTTGGTTATCCTCCCTATCTCCTCCTTGTATCTCCATAAGTTCCACCCTGTCATCAATGGCACATGTAGAACGCGAGTTGTGCCTTGATCTCCACACATGAGATCCTGGGGACTTCCTTGCAAAGATGCAAGAATCCCTCTAGCTGGAGCAAGAGCTCCTCCTTCCTCTGCATGAGGTGCTAGATCAACTCCAGATCTGATAGTGTTGTTTCCCTTAGCCTCCTCAACATAAATGGGCAACCCTCCAATGATTGGATCCTCTTTTGAAAAAGGGAACTCCTTGCCTTCTTGTGCCAAAATACAAGATGAAGATTTTGCCTCCAGAAAATTTTAATGCAATATATCAGCCTCCTCTATGGTTTTTTGAAGTGGTTTTGAGTCTATGGTTTCCTTCATCACATGCATGGGTTTTTCTTGTTTAAATTTTTTTGTCTCCTCCACATGTGTTTCAGAATTATTCCTACCAAATATTTCCACCAAAGTTTTAATGAACCTTGCATAGGAAGAAGTATTTTCATTATTTAAAGAAAAATACTCAAACATCCACCATGCATAGGCCTTACCTCCAAAATGCAGTGCTACTACTCTGGTGGCTTCATCTTCAGAAATTTGGTGCTGCTGCAAAAAGGTGTCCAACTCTTCCACCCAAGCCCTGGCTGAACATGTAGGGGAACCATCAAAGGTAGACAGAAGAAATATACCCAAATTATGCTACTTTCTCCTCCTCACCTTGATCTTTCAAAACTCCAAAAAAGTGATATGATCTCTAAACTTCTGAGTTTGAGATTCATACTTATGCAAGAAACCACTAAGAGTTCCCCTCTTAGGCATTCCTTCTTCTCATTTTTCTCTTATGGAAAAAATGGCCATGTGATTGTGTTGTGCATCATAGGGTGGGGCTGCATGCTCACACTCCCCATAATAAAATCTAGGTTTGACTTAGTTTCAAACCCTCTTGGATATTCTGTACATATCTCCCTCCTTGTCTTCTTGAAATCTTCATGAATGATCTGTACCGATATTGGAAGAAGCTTTGTAAGCCTATCTTCCTTTCTCTCTCCACATAATGGAGTATTCATCTTCTCTTTTCTTGATAGCATCATGGCTGAGATCCATAGGCTGAGCCAATATTATGCTTTCATACCACTGTAATATCCCAAAATAGGGAAAATCTACAATGTTAGGAATATCTTATAATATTCCCAAATTGGAGACCCAGCAATATGCAACAAAACAATGGAGTAGCAGTGACTAATCAACTCATAGAATGTGAGAAAAATGCATAGCCATATTATTAATTTATAGCAGCAACAAATGGATACAAGATCTCGAGGAAAGTGTTACTCAAGATAGGCAATGATCAGCGTCAAGAAACAAATACATAAATCATGACAAACACTGCTACACAAATGTGCCAAAGCTATGACTGTGTAGTTTTATAAGAGAAACTGCATGCTAACATATGTGAAATGAATATATATACAAATGTGTGGCCCATACAACATTGGGAGTGAAGATCTCAGCTCCCAAAGACTACCTCAAGTCAATACGGGGATGGATTAGCTGAAATATACAAAATCTGCAAAATGTCGGAGTTGTAGGGTAGCAGCTACAACTCAGAAACTGGAAATGAATGGAGAAACCTGAATATGATGCATCTGATGCAAGACCTCCCCCAATGGATCTTCCAAGTGAAAGGCTGATCCTATCACTGAATATCTCACCCTCTCATCAATCTGCAAAGCCGCTACTGTAAATGATCACTGGAAATAACACAGTCTCTGATGGATACTATGTTGTAGGAGCAAGAAAATGAGTTGGCCCAATGCCAAGATCTGCAGTAATATCTAAGACCTTCCTCACTAACCTTCCAAAGGAATGGAAGCTCCACCCTCTGAAAATTAGCTCTGGAAATGGTGTTGAGGACCTCCACTGCAACACCCTATAACACAACATTATTCTTGACCAGAAATAACGCTGTAGCTGAAGGAGGTGGCTTGGCCTTGAACCTGAATGTGGAGAATGAAGTACAGGATCCTTCAAGAGGCCTCTCTTGGAAGGAGAAGGATTACTAAATATGATATCCTTGTGCTACGTAGCACTACAACTCTGCTAAACAACAGGAGATTGCACAAAGTCTGAATAGACCATAAAATCAATAATACAAGACATGAGAAACAATGGATACCTTGACCTCCTTTTAAACAAGTGATAACTCACTCGCCATGGATCCCACTCCTTAGGGTTTCTTCCACCAAGTAAACTTCCTCCCATTCACACTGCACTGTCTCTCCAAGTGGTCTCCACCTCTTACCCCAGCGTTGTTGACTTGGTCAAACTTGACCTTGTCCTCGTGCAAATGTCCCCTTTCATACTCGAGGGTATGAAATCTAGCTCTTCTGAATATCCCTTTTCATAGTATGAGGGATTTTATTCATTCTTCTGCAATGTATGGGCCTCCTTACCCATTTATTTACCTCCTATGTGTAAACAACAAAATTTAATATTCTTTTTAATTGTGTACTAAAGTGGGAATATTACACTACATGTGAGGAAGATGCTTCTATACCTTGTTGCCTTTCCATTAATTGTGTATTCTCTCTATTGTTTTCTTCATTCTGATTAGGCTCATTGATAATCATAGCAGAAATATTAGTATCTAGAAAATTTGTATTGGTATTCAAAGGCTCTATGTCTTCCACATCTACTGTCACTTTTCCTTTATCTATTGAATATAATTTGGGCCTTTTGTTGTAAATTATTTTGAAATTTGTTTCTGTTGTGGTTTCTACAGTATAATCTCCCACTTCTCTGATTACTTTGGTAGATGTCTCTGGCTATTTGGCAATTTCCAAAGCTTGACTAGCATTCCTTTGGTTTACTGCCTCTGTTAAAGTGTTTTCAACCCACTCAATCTGATTGGAAAACTTCTCTATTTTTGGCTTTGACTCGTGGATAAAGGGTGTCAATTTACATTTTACCCTTAGTTTACTTAAGATCCCTTGTGGATCATAATTCCATGGGAAACATTTTTCAAATTTAAATTCCAACAATTGCTTGGTTACCTCTTTCTCTGCATCTCTGTGGTTTCATATAAATGGCCCTATTTGATTTTTTAACTTGAATTGGGTTTTCTTCTTGGCTGCCATGAAGTTAATGGAATCAGAATTAAGGATCTACCTGATGTACTCCAAGGCAAAGATCCTCATTGGAGGATGTTTGGGTAACTTTTAAGGTAAAAAAATTTCCCCAAAGACTCTGATTTCAGTGTATTTCTCATACAAATACCCACCAACTTTTCTTTGCTCTAATAGTTGCAATATCTTTTTCATCTTCTCACTTATTCTAGGCTGCTCTATTTTGGTCAACATGGTAATCACTGGATGTACAAAAAAATATGTAAACTCTGAATAACTGACGTTTGTGCATTCTTTCCTGAGCATGGTTGTCCAAAAGATGACAGATAAAGGATTCCCTTCAATATCAAGCTTTTGAAGGGAAATTGGAAATTTACCTGATTGAAAAAATAGAAACATGTGGAAAAGATAGGAGGTATATATGAAAACTCCTTCAAGATGTAAATTAGTCAATTGATAGTGAATACTATCAGCAATGAAACCAACATAGTCAAAGATAAATGAGGGTGGTTGACCTGGAGAAAAGGTGGATAAAAATCCCAAGATAGGCTCATCAGTGTGCTCATTAGTGAAATACCCAAGAATGAGGGAAAGCATAGAGACGATATGTCTTGATACTTCTGCGAATTTTTCAGTAGGATATGGAGGATTTATCTTTGGAATTTCTACATGGGAAGGCATAAATGTCTGAAAGATCATAAATCTCTTAGGAAATTCCAGGCTAAGATACAACTGGATTAAGGCCTCAATAGACAAAGGGATTGCTTGGGGGTCTATTTGGAGCTGCAAAATTTGGTTTATTGAATCTGCAGTGATGGTAAATAGGATCTCTTTATTGACATTCACAATGGATCTCTGTTCTGGAACATAGTATTGCTGACATGATCTGATAATTTCTTGACAAGGATGAGTTAATGGAACCACATACTTTGGTAAATGGGAATCCCGAAGATAGATTTCATCTTCTTTATCTACAAATTTTTCAAAACATCGGTTATGGATATCTATCAAGTTAAATTCCACAATAGGATTGGCTATCATGTAATCAGTATCACCTAGGGGAATATGTTCAATATCAACAACTGCGGGTTGTAATGGATTGACCACAATTGCAGTATTTGGAGTCATGGCAAGAGTAGGTTTAGGAGCTTTAGAAGCTACAGGCTTGCTTGTACTCTGGTTTTTAGGCATTTTTAGGCTACTTCTGCAAGTTTAAACTATTTGCGGGAGTAATTTTCTTTAGCAGAGGATCTTTTTGGGACAATTTAGACTAAGGATAGTCTCTTTTTGGGTTTTCTGCCCAATTAGGTTTATCAAAGAAGTTTTGAGGCTTTAAAACTAGTTTAAAATAGAAAACAGGAGTTTTCTAAGTTTCCTAACTGATAATTGGGGCTAAAATTCTGTTGAATTGTTTGGAGAAGCTTAAGGTACCTGCAGAGGACTTTTGGTTTGTTTCATAGCTTAAAATAGGTCATTAAACCGTGAAAAACTCACAAATTTCTTAAAAAATGGTGCGCAACAGAGAAAAGGGTTTCTAGGAAAAATTTGCCAGAGTTTGGCGTATTTTTGGGACTTTTTGGGTAGTATAATTACTCAATTTCTTAACCTAAATTTTTTTCTTTCTTTAAAAATGGTTTTCCAACTTGATTGCAGGTTGAATTCTCAGAAAAATACCTTTTTAAATGTAGGTATTGGTTTTGAAATGGTTTATATAGTTTCTGGTCGAATTGATGGCTTTATTGGCTTATCTAGAGCAAGGTGCAGCTCCTCAACAGTCTTCACAGGTATAGCTTGGAAAATTTTGGAGCTTTTGGTATCAAAATGGAAACCAAATGCTTTAGCAAGGTTTATACATTGGGGAGAGGCAATGCAATGGGCTTAAACGTGCAAATAAGCTAACAAAAGCTTTACCAAAGGTTTTATTTAAAACATATCATTTGCATTGAATGTAGGTCTTGTCCAGCAGAAGAGCGGTTTTGAAATACAATGGAAGAATACCGTGAGTGGTTATTGCACAGCTATCAGGAGGTAAGTTGTTTTGAACAAAACCCACATGATCTAATTAGGAGAGTCCACGTGGAGGGTAGGGGTCGATGGGAAACCACCCATTTCGCATGGCTTTTGTGTTTGGAGGGTCGGGCACTTTTTCTATGTGATATTGAACATCGATCATCAGATCTAGGGGTTTGATGCAAAGGGCTAAGATTGTTTTGAGAGTTACATAGAAATGGAAAGGTGGGACTGGGCTTCAGCATAGGCGGAAGGGTTAAGATGTAGTGAGGCGATACATGGTTTAAAACATATAAAATGTTTTAATCAATATAGAAAGGTGTGGGCTGTTATGCATGAGCGACTATGGTTTTTGAACCTTATAAAAATGATTTAATCGATTCAAAAACTTTGAAATATATGGTTATAAGCGGGGGTAGTAATATGGTTTTTAAAAGGTTTATGAGATGTTCTAAATAAACATATGTTGGGATGTTTTTAATTTATTATATAGTTTTTAAACTTTTTGAATAGTTTAAAGACCATAGGGGTAGGGTATTTGAATAATGATAGTTTTTAGACCAAAGGGCTTATAATTTGGGGTTTTTTATTTGCGCACAAGAATAATAGACTTTGGTCTAAAACACTATAATAGAGGGTTTTTGGGGTTTATTAAATATAAGGGAATTGATAACTAGGAAAGGGAATTTCTTAGGTATTTAATAAAATATGTTAAAGTTAGTATGAAAGGGTAATGAAATGTAAAACAAAAATACATATTATCTCTAAGTATAGTATAAAATTAAGCATTGCTCATCTTTATATTTCCTTCACTAATACTTAGGATAAATGTAATTGTGAGGGTTTTATGAATGCTTCTAAAGGGATGAAGTTAATTATATGAGATTTTAGCTTCACTAAGTGAGAATGTGTCTTTACTTAGGAAAAAGGGGTTTTAACGTATGAATCAAGGGTGAATTATGATGGAAGTGGGTTTAACATAAGAACTCAATATTTTTAACTAACTATTCATCGAGCCTTGGGTCTGGTCCCAACAAAAGTCAGAGAAATGATCTAAGCCTGTTTGACTGATAGTTTAGAATACTGAATACTTATAAGGGAGGGGAAATTAGTGCTTTTTCCCGATGATCATTTATTACATGCTTTCTCCACTGCTTTATACCTACCCAGCTTTATTATAAATTTTTTTCTGCATTTTTGCAGGTGCATTTAGGCTTGCAACCTTAAAACATTTATTCTTTCAAAGCATAAACTATCTAAATCTACCTTTTTTCATTTTTGGGCTCAGATTAAACTGTTGAGCTCCTCATTATTATCTACTTATCTACTGATTTATCAAGATTAAACTATTTGATAAATCACTATTCACTATCTAAAGCATGAATTTGAAAGCATGAAAAGTTAAGAATAAACACTTTAACTTATCATGGATTATGGCATTTAATGACACTATGCACATAATCATTATTCTTACAGTAAAAGTAAAAGTATTGGCATTTGATATTGCTCACTTTTAGGTCTTATTTTTTATCTCTTTTTTTCTTTTGGGGTCTATATTTTTTCTAAGTCCTTTTGATTTTTCTTTTAGGACTTTTTACCCTCTTTTTGATTTTTTTGATTTTTCAATTTTTTCAAAATATGGGAAAACAACTTGCAAAAAGCAAAGTATGTACATATTTACAATACTATCAAAGTCAATTCAAAATTTTATGAACCCTATTATTATAGGACCCTAACATTGGCTCCACATGGGGATGGCATTTCTTGGTGAAATGTCAAGAACTTTGAGACCCAGTAGCCTTTGACTTTTGACTATGATGTTCTTGTAATTGTCTCCTTCTTTCTGTAATAACTCATATTTATGACATTTTACCCTTCAAAGCTTAGGGCCTTCTCTCTGGGCTTCAACTCTGTAAGGAAAACATCCAATCCAATCTAAACTCTGCAATGTATATGTACAATGATCAAAGTGAATAAAAAATAACTATTTGCTAACTCAGGGGAGTAGTAGTGCTTCAACATTCTGCCATTAGCTGGTCCTTCTTGTAGATCTTTTCCATCCAATTCTTTAGAAAAGAAAGCATTATTTCCTCTATATCCATAAATCACATAAGTTCCTTTCCACAGGAAATCAAATTTACCATGTTTACCATTGTCTTCTCTCCTAGAATCCCACTTTAACACTTGGTCTCCAATGTAAAAGTCATCATATTTAGTCTTTTTATCATAGATTTTCTTTATTTGATCCTGAATGACTTGAGATTTAACATAACCTTATTCCCTTGTTTGTTGCAAGTGAATAGTCTAGTTAATCCTTCTCTGAATATCATTAGTTTCAACCTGTAGTTCTTGGATAATTTTCATCACTGGCACTCCTAAGGAGGATGGAAAAACATCCATTCCATAAACAAGCTGGTAAGGAGATGTACCAATGGAATTTTTAGTTGTAAGTCTATCTGCCCATAGGGAATTGACTAACTTTCTATTCCAAGATTTCTTGTTATCTTCCAGTAAATTTTTAATGATATTTACAATAATTTTGTTGGAGGATTTAGCTAGGCCATTACCCTTAGGGTAATATGTAGTAGAGTGGCCTAGGGTAATATGGTATTTGTGGCAAAAGGAAATCATATTTTTGGATTTGAATTTTGCTGCATTATCAATAATAATCTTCTGTGGACATCCAAATCTTGAAATAATTTTATTTTCTAGGAAGGAAATAATGACTATGTTAGTGGCTTGTCTAGAGGGTATGTCTTCAATCCACTTTGTGAAATAATTAGTGGTAGTTAAAATCCACTTGTGTTGGCCTGAAGATGGAGGGTGAATTTCACCAATGAAGTCTAAACCCCATTTTTGAAATGGAATCTCAGCTGAAATAGGCTTTAAAGGTAAGGGTAACAAGTTTTTCTTGCCTTCAAAAATTTGGCACTTGTGACAAGAAGTCACAAACTTTTTAACATCAGTGAACAAATTATAATAGTACAAACCATCTCTAAGGATCTTTTCAGTAGTAGTTTTCCAATATAAATGCCCTCCATAGTCACCTGCATGAAATTCTTCAAGTATTTTATCAGCTTCTTCCTTTAGTAAAAAATTCAGTAAGATCCCACTATGATCTCTCCAAAAGAGTACATTATCTAAGATACAAAATCTTATTGCTTTAAGTTTTAAAAATATAGCTTTAGTTCCTTAAAATCCAGGAGGATCTTGTAAATTTGATAGTAAAAAGATGATATCTGAGTACCAAGGTGAATCTGAGAAGGCTTCACTGAACGTTGGAGTCGCCATCTCTTCTTGGTCATCAACCTGGGCAATAAAATTTATATTTAAGGCATTACAATTAGATTGAGCCATAAGTTTGGCTAATCCTTGACCTTTGATGATTTTTGTGGGTTTAATTTCTATGTAATATTATAGGATGGTGGCAATCCACTTACCTCTTCTTCCATCAGGACCATCCTGAGTAAGAATTTATTTTACTACAGAATTAGGGACATAGGCAATTATGTGTGAATAGAGAATATAAACTATGAAATCTTTTATAGCCTTTACCAAAGCTAAGGTTTGTTTTTCCATAATGTTATACTTCAAAGGGGCATCTCTAAGAGTTTTACTGAAGAAAGTTATGGGTTGCTCAAATCCTTGGTCATTCTCCTGTAGTAAAACTGCAACAATGGTGTGTTCTAAAGAAAATGAAAAAATTATGAAATCTTTCGTAAAATCAGGACTTATTAGGACTAGAGTTTGGTTAAGGCTAGTTTGATGGATTTGAATGATTGTTTAGCCTCAAAATTCCATTTAAGAACTAAACATTTTTTGAGCATGTTATTCAATTCTCTAATTATCTCAGCTAGGTTAGATATGTATCTTCTTAAAAAATTTATCTTACCTAAGAAAGCTTGTAACTCTTTGATATTTCTAGATGGACTGATGTTCAAAATTGATTCTATCCTAGCAGGATCTATCCTAATTCCTTCTTTTGAGATTGTGACCTTGTAACTTGCCTTCTTCTAATCCAAATAGAATTTTCTTGGGATTTAAAGAGATGCCAAATTTCCTACATTTAATGAAAACTTGTCTCAGATGATCCATATGTTCATTATCAGTTTTGGAAAAAACAGTGATGTCATCTAAATAAATTACCAAGAAATCATGTATTTCCTTTTCAAAGGCTATGTCCATAGCCCTTTGAAAGGTTGCCCCAGCATTCATCAGACCAAAAGGCCTTTTTACATACATAAAAGTGCCCCAAGGAGTGGTGAAAGTTGTTTTAGCCTGATCTTCTTCTTGGACTTGGATCTAGTTATATCCTGAAAAACCATCTAACAAAGAAATCCTAGAAGAACCTACTACCCTTTGTAATATGTGGTCCATTTTAGGTAAAGGGTAATTATCTTTCAAGGATACCTTGTTAAGCTTTCTAAAGTCAAGACACAATCTATTTTCTCTTTTTTTCTTTCTTGTTGGGACTAGGTTGGAAACCCAATTAGAGTATCTAATTGGCGCAATGATCTGGGCATCATACATTCTTTTAACTTCTTTTTCTATCAAAGGCAACAGTACAGGGTTAATTATTCTCAACTTTTGTTTGAATGGCTTTTGATCTTCTTTTATTGGAATTTTATGTTGGATTATGTTTGTATCATAATATTTTAAATCTTCAACAAAAAACATCTTGATATTCCTTTAAAAAAGAAATATATTTATTCTTTTCTTTTTTAGGTAAGTTTTTGGAAAGTTTTATAAGTTTAGGTTTCAACTCTATACCAATATTACATTCTTCTATGTCAGATCTTACTGGCTCCATTTTTTGTTTTCTAGCTACATCACTGTAGTCAAAAATATCTTCTAAGGGGGTTAAGCCTTTAGGTAAGAAATTATCTTTGAGGTTTAAAATGTCATATTCATCATCAATAATTTCTTCAACTTCTACTTTATCTAAGTTATCTATGTTAGCTTGACTAAATCTAGTTGGTTTATCAAACTTTATTCTATTTACAGCTAAGTTATTTGAATCTATTTCACAATCCAAATATTTATCTATAGTACAATCTGTGTCTATCATACAGTTTTGAAATTCTCCTTCGTTGTTCATAAACTTGTAAATTTTTTCATCTTGAGAAATTTTTTCCAATAGTTTAGATTATTTGGAATTATTGGCCTATGGTTGAATTCAATAGTATATCTATGATTAGGTTGGAATGGTAAATTGCATGTGCTGGCAAAGGTTGAAAGACAATGAGCTTGTATATTTTGTTTTCTAGGTATAGCAACAAATTTACATTCCAATAAATCATCAGTTAAATCTAGCAGAATGTCTTTGTATTGGCTTAGTCTTGGATTTTAAACAGAATAATCGCCATTTATTTGTTTTATGATCAACTCTCCCATGATTAAAATTCTTTTTCCTCCTGAGTTCCTAATGATTTGAAGTCCTAGAATTAAGGCTTCATACTCAGCCATGTTATTTGTACATTTGAAATTGAACTTGAAGGCATGACCTTCTAAGTGATTAGTTTCCATGTTTTTATCCAAACTCCTGCTCCTACTCCTAATTTTTTTACTGAGCCATCAAAGTCTAAATGCCACAGGGATTCATGAAAGATATTATCATTGTTTGGCTTGTTCTTCTTCTCAATTAATTTAGTTTGGATTTCATTAGTTTCAGAGTTATATAAGATAAAAGAATCAAGATGAGTTGGTGTAGAGTAAATTGGATAGTTTATAGATCTTTCAGCACTACCGACCATGTACTTCATCAATGTTTCTCTATATAACTTCTTAGGCTGACCAAACATTGATATAGTAGCATAACTCATGTGTAGTTGTAGAGATCCCTGTAACTTTTCTCCCCATGAGCAAGAAAGTAACATTCCATATTTAGGTGGGATATCAACTACTACAATTTCCATTAATATGCTCTTACCAGGGTACTGAACTAGTGCTACACATAAATCTTTGAATAGTCCTAAGCATTTAACTTTACTTGAGTCAAATGAAAAAAAATCTTTGTAAGGCCTTGTTATTTCTAAATTCAGGGTTTCCATTATGGATTTTGGCATCAAGTTGTGGGAAACTCCTGAATCTAGCATAGCATTATGTAGAATTTGATCATGAATGGTAAGACTGATATAAAATGGAGGGACTGCTCCATCTGCATGTTTTCCATTCACATCTAGGCCAAATATCAACTCTGGTTGATCATCATTCAAATTAATAGAATCTTCACTATTATTCATATTCAATGTTTCAGTTGTAGTTGATTTGTATAAGTCATGTTTTACCAATTCAGTCAAAGGAATTGGTATTTTCAACTTAGAAACTTCTGTTTGAATATTAAATGAAGGTTTAGACTTACTAATTTGAATTAATTCTTCTTTAGTAACTGTAGTTTGGCTTGGTTTATCTTTAGTTTCTACAGTTATGTTTTTATTTTCAATTGGTTTGATATTCTCTATCTGAGTTTCCTGTGTTTTACTGCTTCTAATCTTCTTTTCAAATACTGTTTGAGAGGTAGTAGAAGATTTTTCATACTTAGAACTATCAGCATGTGTTTTTGAATTATTAGTTTTTGTATCTACTGATTTAGGATTAGCAGAAGGTGTTTTAGGATCTAAATTTGCTGATTTAACAGAGTTAGAGGCTTTTGCTACAACAAATTTATGTGTGTCTTTTGAGGCTTGAGCCACTTCATCAATAATATCAACAATTTTAGGACTTGATGCTTTTTTAGGACTAGAAATGTTTTGGGGAGAATTGGAGCTTTTCTTCTTTTCCCTTGGGAGAATTTGCAAAACTTTTGTTTTTGTAGCTGCTATTGTTTTCTTATTTTGAGATTGTGAAGCTTTTTTGGTATAAGACTCATTGTTTTTCTTATTTCTGAGGTTATATTGACTATGTATTTCATTTATGGAAAAGTCATAACCCTATTTATAATCAAAGGATTCACTGGACTCTAATTTAAGCTGTTGAAGCTCAAATAATTCTTGATCTTCCTGAGTAAGGAAAATAGTATTATCATCATCTATTCCCATTAAATGATTCATTCAATCATCATCTTTATCATTATTCTGAGAAATTTCAGCATAGTTCTCTTAGAATGGTGGCCTTATTGTTTGGTCTGGGGCTGTTTCTTTTGATTTTCCTTGATTTATGTTTTTTCTAAAGTTGGGAATTCTGATCTGCTGTCGATTATCCCACTGTTGTCTTCTTTCTATATTATCTAGTCTATCCATCATTCTCTTTAAGGTTTTAGCTAGGCTATCTATTTTTGCATTTGAATTTGAATTTTCTTCTTTGATGGTCACTCTTCTTTCATTTCTGAGTCTAGCTTTTTTAGCTAATATGTTTATTTCTACACTAACAACATCTATTTGCATTTTCTCTAAGGTGTCTACATCTCTTTCCCTTAATTGATAAGCCATATCTGCATCAAATCCATCAGGGAATTTGAACAAAACAAAATAAGGAGTAGGTTTAAGATTTGCAGGGATGGAACTATAGACACTATTATACCTAGTGCAGTAATCCTAAACTGACTCATTTGGGGCTCTTTTCATTGCATCAAATTCAGATAATATTTGGAGGGGGTTCTTTTTCTTTTCCCATTTAGTTAAAAACAATCTATGAAATATAGCTAAATTAATTATACTACCAAAAGCTTGATCTTTAAACCATTTCTTAACTTCTCTAGTCAAATTTTGAGCAAATAGTCTCATTTGAACATCTGAATCATCAATTTCATAAATTTCAAAGAAGTCTATAATTTTAGTTATGTGTTGCTGAGCAGTATATTGTGTAGTTCCATCAAATAGTGGTATTTTATTTTGATAATCTTGAGACATTTCATGAATTTGTTGTGGTAAAACAAGGGGAGAATATCTAGTAGCCATAGCTTGAAGCTTAGCTTGACTAGGGGGTCTAGTAGATGAACTTGGAGCTGTGCTGGAAATAATAGTTGATGAACTAAAAATTGTAGTGGAAGTGCTAGGAAATGATATTGAAATATAAGTGTAACTACTAGGGAATGAGAATGATGTATTTGCAAAATCAGAAGGTAAGCTAGTGGGTATAGTGGATGAAGTGGATGGTGGAAAAAGTATTCTAGGTTGCAAAGGTAGTCTAGGGATAAATGGGTTTGTGGATGATTTGGTAGTGGTATCTATATATGATGTAATAGCATGCAGAGATGAATCTACAACCGATATTATTGTGGTGTGTAATTGAGAAACTAGAGGTTTGTTTGCATAAGTCAAAAACTGAGCTAATTCAATAGCTTCATCAATATCCTTGAGAATTGTAACATTAATTTCTTCAACTGTAGTCTGATATTCAGCTTTCTTTGATTTAGAACTTGCCGTAATAATTTTCTGTTTTGTATTAAAAAATGAAACAAAAACAGGGTCTAAAACAATAGTTTTTAAATCATTTTCAGATTTACTTTTAAATAAGGAATGCTCAAATTTCAGATCAAAATCAATATCTTGCAAACTAATTAATTCTCTTGGTAATGAATTAACTCTGATTAATGATACTTCAGCTTCTAATTTTTTTGTTTGTTTTTTCTTTTTTCCAATTTGGTCTGGGTTATCTACTATGTCAGCAGGGTTAGGATCCGGGTTATACCTGGTATAGTAGGTTTTCTTAGAAGCCAGAATTACAATTTTTCAATACCCACAACCTATAAAAATAGTCTTAAAGTAAAAGGATGAAAAAAATAATTTTCCTTCAAGACCAGTCTTATGACTAAGGATTGGTTATTCCCTAGTATGATCGCGAGTATGTTATCACTCTAGTAAATTCTTAAGTTGTGGGATTTTGGTTTTTAGTCAAAGAATACTAGAGGTAACCACAAACCTACTTCAAACTCTAGGATCTAGCCTTCCTAGGGTTTAGAGAGGGCTCTCTCTTTAAAATTTATCTTTGTTTGATTTGTATATGTTAGGCTAGTTATGAATGTGCATTTTTGGTTTTGGTTTTGATTGATTTGGTGGGAATAAATCACTTGGAGGGATGGATAGAGGGAAATATACTTGTCCATTGGGCTATGGAGTCTAAATCAAGCTAACAAAACTAGGATCAAGGCCTAAAAGGTCAAATGTCTTCAGGGAAAGATAGATAACCCTTGGAGATCTTGGAAAGTTGTTTTTGAGGTGGTATGATTGGGATAAAGGGAACTTAAGGATCCTTTGATCCGGAAAAGGGAAGTATTAGATAGAGATCAAATGGGAGAGGGAGAAATTAAGGGTTCCCTACACTAGAAATCAGAAGAAAACAAAGAAATGATAACTAGTTAAAAACAGGGTGCTATTAACATGTCTTGTAGTAATACTCCTAGTTATACATTCAGATTTAGAATTAAAACACAAATGTATGCATGTAACAAAGAAAGATAACAATGAAAATTTTAGAGAGTACTTCACTCCATATAGCTTATTACAGGGATCTTGAAGTATGATGCCAAATATTTGATCTAGTCTACTACTCAAAATCGAATACAAAGCCTTCAAGTCCAACAAAATGTCTACAAAAATTTCCAACAATTTTATTCCACACAAAATACTTAAAAGAGTGAAGTACTTATAAAAAATGTCTTACAAAATATTCTAGAAAACTTCTAGGAATTAACTTAGGAAAATAAAATATCTTTACAACAATAAAGGGACAACTGCTTAACAAATCAGCGAGCTGTCCTTTTTTATCCAAAAGAAATAGAATTGTTTTGATGATAAGAAGTTGTTGGCTACCTATGTGTCCTTCTTGCTGGCTGTTAGATATTTTTAGGAATTTGACTTGCCTTCGTTGATACTCTTTCTCACTGATACTCTTTAGCCTTAAGTCAAAATGCTTTTACTGCTTGTAAAAATCTATTTTGACAATGAAAACTAAAAACAGATTTTTCTTTTCCATTTGTTAGTCTTTCCTTCTTCATAATAAGTCAATAAGTGCTTTCCAATTCTCATTTTTAGGAATTTGAATATTTTTTAGTTTCCTAAAATTCTCATCAGCTTCAGTATACTTAGCAAAGGTTGGCTTGATGACAAATAGGTGTTTGATTTCATGCAGCATGTAAAACAAATCTTCAAAATTCTTCAATAAGACTTTCCCTGTTGGAATGCCTTGCCCTTGTGGCTTATTTACCTATTCTTTGGAAAACTCCCTTATATTTTTTTCATAATCATTTTGAGGCATCAGCTTGTCATTGAGGACCATGATATCAGGCAGTCCATTTTGCCTCAAATTTGTGAATTTAACCATGAATCTAGTTATAGCAGTATTCATAGTTTCACATTTCTCTTCAATTTGTCTCATTAAATTTCTCTTTGTATTAAATTTCCTAATTTCTAGGATAGTTGTTGTTCTGTCATTGATTTTGAGTTCTTCCAACTCCTATTTGTTCTTGTTGTTGAGGAAAGTGGTCAACCTTACAGCTTGTTCTGGTTTATTAGCCAATTCATCTTGTGTCTTCTGAATTTTAGCTTGTGCTACTAGTAACAACTCTCTTTGTTCATAAATTACCTAAATTGAAGGCCATACATCATGGATGGCTTCAATTACATTGTTCCAAAGGTAATTCTTAATGTAGGCTATTCGTTCTTTCAATGTTAACTCATCTTGTACTTTCTTTAGCTGCTCACTTAATCTAATGGCTTTCTGCTCCTGTGTTTTGGGATTTATCTGAGCCAATTTATTAGAACTCTCAAGATTTTCTACCATTTTAGTCAATCCTTTGATCTCTTTTGTCCTCAAAGACATCTCTTCCATTGCTTTTACTATTTTATTGCTTTCATCTGTAGGCTACAATGATGTTGTAGAATATTCAATACATGAAGTTGTGGAAGAAGTCACTTGCACTGCAGTGGCCAGTGGCTCTTTGGGTGCCCAATTTTCACCTAAAGTTGAAGGCACTGCTGTGGTGATAACTGGAATGACAGTGGGAATCTCTGGTTCTTTCATTGTCTCTTTTTCTTGGACAAGCTTGTCCATTTGTATTTCCATTTCTTTAATCTGAGTTGTCAACTGAAGAATTAAACTCATCATTTCATATTTTTCACTCTGTTCTTGGAGGAATTATTTTGTCTAAGGATGCTCACTTTGAGGAAGTTTGAGCTGTTTTCTCAAAGCTGCTATATCTTCATTTTTTGTAATATCCCAAAATAGGGAAAATATACAATGTTAGGAATATGTTATAGTATTCCTAAATTGGAGATCCAGCAATATGTAAACACAAACTGGAAATAACAGTGAACAAAATCATACCAAGATGTATGGAAACCATAAAGCCATTTTATTATATCAATAGCAAATAAGTCCAATATACATCAAATTATTAAGGCAAACAAGCCTCCCATGAACACATATGTCAATAAGTGAAATGCTGCTACATAGCAGAATGTCTATGGATAAAAAATATGCAGTCATAGATAGAGTACTACTATAGGAAATATAAAAAAACATAGATCTACATACATATGGCTGATACAATGATGGGAGAGAATATCTAAGCTCCCAAATACTATTTCAAGTCAATCCTGAAATGATTGGTTGAAATATGCAAAACTGCAGAAATGCCAGAGTTGCAGGGTAATAGCTGCAACTCAAGAACTGGAACTGTATGGAGATTACTGAAGATGCTACATTAGATAAATAATCCTCCTCCAATGATCTCGCAAGTGAAAGGCTGATCATATCACTGAATATCTCACCCTCCAATAATCTTGCAAGCCCTCACTGCAATTGCACACTGAAAATAATGCAGTCTAGAGAAGGGACTATGATGTAGGTGAAAGGGAATGTGTTGGCCAAGTGCCAAAATCTACAATAAGCTCCAGAATCTTCCTCACTAGTGTTCCAAAGGAAATAAAGCTTTCTCCCTTGAAAAACAACACTCATAAGTGGTGTTGTCAACCCTCCACCGCAACACCCTGCAACACAACCCAGCTCTCAACAGAAACTACATTGTAGCTGAAGGAGGAAGCTTGGCCTCAAGCCTGGATGTGAAGAAATGAAGTACAAGCTCCTTCAATAGGGCTCTCTTGAAAGGAGAAAGAATTCCTAAACAGGAAATCCTTGTGCTAAGCAGCACTGCAACTCTGCTGAATAGTAGGAGAATGCACAAAGTCTGAACAGACCATAAAATTGATAATACATATCATGAACAACAATGGCTGCCTTGCCCTCCTTTTAAACAAGTGAAAGCCCCTTCTCCATGGGTCCCACTCATTAGGGTTTCCTTCACCAAATAACCCTCTTCCCATTCATACTGCACTATCTATCAAAGTGTTATCAACCTCCTATCCCAACGTTGTTGACTTGGTCAAACTTGACATCGTCTCCGTGAAAATGTCCTCTTTCACACTTGAGGGTGTGAAATCCGACTCTTATGAATATCCCCTTTCATACTATGAGGGATTTTATTCATTATTCTACAATTTATGGGCCTCCTTACCCATTTATTTACCTCCTATGTGTAAACAAAAAAAAATTAATATTCCATTTAGAGGTGTGCTAAAGTGGGAATATTACAATCCTCCCCTCTCAAATGTTTCTTGTCCTCAAGAAACTGCAGAGATAAAATTGAGGGGCCTTATTGAGGCATGAGGCTTGGTAGGAATTTGGATCTACCATCCCCATATGAAGCTCCCATCCCCAAGAAATCATCCATGCAAAATGATTTACCTCCAAACATGGCAACGCATACAAATCATCTTCCACCTTGGGCTCCTGCAATGTAGTTGGGCTGAAAATCTGATCTTGGTAGAAAAAATAGTCTACCCCATGCTGTCCTCCTCTCCACTTAAGATAAGTGTAGAGTGTCTGCTGATCCTAGGCTACAATAATGTTTTCCTTAAGTGGCAAGAAGAAGATTGGATCTTCAAATATCTCCTTCCCAATGTTATGAATCATGTTGGCCCAAATATCCCCATATATGATGAGTTGGAAATCATCATCATATGCCATCACATCAATCATATGGCTCACCTCATAAGGAAAAAAATGTTTTTATATGGTGTCCATACCATCTCCCATGCTCCCCTTAGAACATGTAGTGCAAAAAGTGTGTGGAAGTTCTCCCTCAAAGGACACATCCACCCAATGTTTCTCTCCCCCAATTATGCTCCCAAGAAAAGCAATAAAAATAGCAATAAAGGGAACCATAATGAGAACCATGCTTGCTGCCATATGTAGTAATGGAGAAGGAAAATGGTCCCTCAAATGCAACCAGCGCAACTTGACCCTCAACTACAATAGAGAATGACAAAGAGTACAGTTTCTCAACCACTTGCTTGTTGCCCCATCCTCCTCATGTGTTTGGAGAAAGTGAATGATGTATTATGCAAGGTGAGTATGTTCTCCACAAGAAATCTCCTCCCCAAATCCTCCTAGGGAGTGATCATCTGTAGTGGCCTTAAGTAGACCATGAAATCTAGAAGGAAGAATATTCCTCCTTTGAGAAAATTCATGCACATATATGGTTAAGAGATGCATACATATATACAAATTACTATGCAAATAAACAATACTCTTACCATATGTCTTGCTCATACAAATGGAGTGGCTCATACATGAGTCTCCTCTCATCCTCAAAGAGAAAAGAGTTGGCTATGCTAACTCCTCCATCTCCATATGATCCATGCATCTCCTCATATGCTGATATATCTCCTCCTCAAAACCCTTCCAAAAATACCCCTCCATGATGGTGTGGTATGCTCTCATAGAAAAAGTGTGGCTGAAAAAGAAATCCTCATGAGCTGCTTGTAGCAACTTCTCCTTGAGCTTGGAAGCTCCAGATAAGAAGATCCTACCATGATAGTAGATGACCCCATCTCTAACTGATTATCCCTCCTCATGCAACTGGTCATCCAATATCATGCAAGTGAAAAGATCCTTTGAATACTCCACCAACATCTGGGAGTTCCAATATGGATCTATCCTCCATAGTGACAACACTAATGATCTCTCATGAAGAACATCTGTCATATGGTCATCCTCCTCTTTAAATCTCCCATGCCAAAGATGCAAGTGGGAAGGTTTCTCTCCTTCCCCTGGTGCTTCCGCCACAACGGAGAACCTGAAATGAGAGTGGGTAAAAATGATGTTGAGAGAATGCCTCTCTCCTGCTTGAGTCTACCCAAGACTCTCAGCGCTATAAAATGACCTCCCAAGGTCTCCACTCCTCTAAAATCAATGAATGGTGCCTTGAAATGTAAAGCACCTCCCATCATCTTCTGATTTGGTGGTCTCCTTGGTGAAATGTCTCCATGCAATGAGACATCATAATCAAGAGTAGACTGCATATATGAATGGATAGACTTGTCCCTACTCTCACTGCGCAATCGAGTATTCCTCATAGGTGCGTCAACCTAATGAAATGGACAGGGGTGTGTGGTCCTCATCACATGATGTTGGACATTCTCCCTATTTCCTCCTTTTATCTCCATAGGTTCAAACCCTATCATCAATGGCACATGTAAATCTTGAGTTGTGCCTTGATCTCCACATGTGATATCCTGGGGAATTCCTTGCAATGATACAAGAATCCCTCTAGCTGGAGCAAGAGCTCCTCCTCCCTCTGCATGAGGTGCTAGATCAACTCTAGACATGACAACGTTATTGCCCTCCTCCTCATCAACATGTATGGGCAACCTCTCAAGAAATGAATCCTCCCTTGAAAAAGAGATCTCCATGCCTTCTTGTTCAAGCATATGAGATAGAGGCTTTTCCTCTAACAAGGTATGCTGCAAGATGTCAGTCTCCTCCATGGATTTCTGAAGTGGATCTAAGTTTATAGTTTTCTCCATCACATGTAAGGGTTTTGTTTGTTTGTGTTTGTTTAACTTCTCCACATGTGTTGCAGACAGTTTTCCATCAAACCTTCCCATAAATGCCTTAATAAACCTTGCATAAGAAGAATTATTTGCATTCTTTAAGGTAAAATTCTCAAATATCCACCATGCATAAGACTTACCTCCAAAATGCAGTGCTGCTACTTTTATGGCTTCATCTTCAGAAATTTGATGCTACAAAAAGGTGTCTAGGTCTTCCACCCAAGCCCTGGCCGAACATGTAGGGGAACTATCAAAGGTAGATAGAAGAAATATATCCACATTATGCTGCTTGTTCCTCCTCACCTTGATCTTGCAAAACTCCGGGAAAGTGATATGATCTCTAAACTTCCGAGTTTGAGATTCATATTCATGCAAGAAAACACTAAGAGTTCCCCTCTTAGGAATTCGTTCTTCCTCCCTCTCTCTCATGGAAAAAGTGGGCATGTGATTGCACTGTGTATCATAGGGTGTGGCTGCATACTCACACTCACCATAAGAAAATCTAGAGTTTGACTCAGTTTCAAACCCTCTTGGAGATTCTGTACACATCTCCCTCCTCATCTTCTTGAAATCTTCATGAATGCTCTGTACAGATCTTGGAAGAAGCTTTGTAAGCCTATCTTCCTTTCTTTCTCCACATAATGGAGTCTTAATATTCTCTTTTCTTGATAGCATCATGGTTGAGATCCACAGGTTGAGCCAATTTTATGCTCTGATACCACTGTAATATCCCAAAATAGGGAAAATATACAATGTTAGGAATATGTTATAGTATTCCTAAATTGGAGATCCAGCAATATGTAAACACAAACTAGAAATAGCAGTGAACAACATCATACCAAGATGTATGGAAACCATAAAGCCATTTTATTATATCAGCAGAAAATAATTCCAATATACATCAAATGATTAAGGCAAACAAATCTCCCATGAACACATATGTCAATAAGTGAAATGCTGCTACATAGCAGAATGTCTATGGATCAAAACTACGTAGTCATAGATAGAGTATTACTACAGGAAATATAAAAAAACATATATCTGCATACATATGGTTGATACAATGATGGGAGAGAAGATCTAAGCTCCCAAATACTATTTCAAGTCAATCCTGGAAGGATTGGCTAAAATATGCAAAACTGCAAAAATTTCGGAGTTGCAGGGTAGCAACTGCAACTCAAGAATTGGAACTGGATGGAGATGACTAAATATGCTGCATCAGATAAACAAACCTCCTCCAATGATCTCTCAAGTGAAAGGCTGATCCTATCACTGAATATCCCACCCTCCAATAATCCTGCAAGCCCTCACTGCAATTACACACTGAAAATAACGAAGTCTAAAGAAGGGATTGCGCTGTAGGTGAAAGGGAATGTGTTTGCCAAGTGCCAAAATCTGCAATGAGCTATAGAATATTCCTCACTAGTGTTCCAAAGGAAATATATCTTTCTCGTTTGAAAAAAAATCCTCGGAAGTGGTTTTGTCAACCCTCCACTGCAACACCTTGCAACACAACCCAGCTGTCAACAAAAACTGCGTTGTAGTTGAAGGAGGAAGCTTGGACTTAAGCCTGGATGTGGCAAAATGAAGTGCAAGCTCCTTCAAGAGGCCTCTCTTGAAAGGAGAAGAATTTCCTAAACAGGAAATCCCTGTGCTAAGCAGCACTGCAACTCTGCTGAATAGCAAGAGAATGCACAAATTTTGAACAAACCATAAAATCAATAATACATATCATGAACAACAATGGCTGCCTTGCCCTCCTTTTAAACAAGTGAAATCACTTTCTCCATGGGTCCCACTCATTAGGGTTTCCTTCACCAAATAACCCTCTTCCCATTCATACTGCACTGTCTATCAAAGTGTTCTCTACCTCATATCCCAGCACTGTTTACTTGGTCAAACTTGACCTTGTCTCCGTGAAAATGTCCTCTTTCACACTTAAGGGTTTGAAATACCGCTCTTATCAATATCTCCTTTCATACTATGAGTGATTTTATTCATTATTCTGCAATGTATGGGCCTCCTTACCTATTTATTTAGCTCCTATGTGTAAACAACAAAATTTTAATATTCCATTTAGCGGTGTGCTAAAGTGGGAATATTACATTTTTCTTTTTAATCAATAATTCAGATGCTTTGATATTAGTAGAATCATATCCTACCTGTAACACTAGTTATTCTAAGGCTTTTATCCTTAGATCCTTGGCATACAATGAGGCTTTGTCCATCTTCATTTTATATTGCATGTTGAAGATGGTATTTTGGAGTTTGTGAGCACTCATGTCTTTTGTTGCCACTATGGAATATAGCATCTCTAAACTTTGTCTGTGAAACTCTATCTAATCCAATTCATGGATGGCATCTGTATCTACTTCAAGATCAACTTTCCTATAGTCTGACACTATCTTTGGCACTGCTACTTTGGGTTGTAACACTGAGATAATAAATTTTTTACTTGAGTAATCAAAGGCTGATAAGAATCTATTTTGATTACCTGGATTTTGCTTTAAGAACTGAGAATATATTTCAGTTTTGATTTCCTCATTCTTAAGTTTGATTTGCTTGTATTTCTCTTTAATATCCAAGTCCCTTTCCTCAACTGCATGTGAGGAAGATGCTTCTATACCTTGATGCCTTTCCATTAAATGTGTATTATCTCTATTGTTTTATTAATTCTGATTACGCTCATTGATAATCACAGTAGCCATATTAGTATTTGGAAAATCTGTATTGGTGTTCAAAGGCTCTTTTTCTTCCACATTTATTGTCACTTTTTCTTTATCTGTTGAATATAATTTGGGCCTTTTGTTGTAAATGATTTTGAAATTTGTTTCTGTTCTAGTTTCTGCAGTATAAGATCCCTCTTCTCTAATTCTCTTGGTAGATGTCTCTGGCTATTTGGAAATTTCCAAAGCTTGACTAGTATTCTTTTGGTTTACTGCCTCTGTTAAAGTGTTTTCAACCCACTCAATCTGATTGGCAAACTTCTCTATTTCTGGCTTTGACTCATGGATAAAGGGTGTCAATTTACATTTTACCCTTAGTTTACTTAAGATCCCTTGTGGATCATAATTCCATGGGAAACTTTTTTCAAATTTAAATTCCAACAATTGCTTGGTTACCTCTTTCTCTACATCTCTGTGGTTGCTTATAAATTTCCCTATCTGATTTTTCAACTTGAATTGGGTTTTCTTCTTGGCTGCCATGAAGTTAATGGAATCAGAATTAAGGATCTACCTGATGTAATCCAAGGCAAAGATCCTCATTGGAGTATGTTTGGGTAACTTGTAAGGTAACAAGTTTTCCCCAAAGACTCTGATTTTAGTGTATTGCTCATACAAATACCAGTCACCAACTTTGCTTTGCTCTGATAGTTGCAATATCTTTTTCATCTCTTCACTTATTCTAGGCTGCTCTGTTTTGGTCAACATGGTAATCACTGGATGTACAAACAACTCTGTAAACTCTGAATAATTGAGGTCTATGCATTCTTTCTTGAGCATGGTTTTCCAAAATATGACAAAAAAAGGATTCCCTTCAATATCAAGCTTTTGAAGGGAAATTGGAAATTTACCTGATTGAAAAAATAGAAACATGTGGAAAAAATAGGAGGTAAATCTGAAAACTCCTTCAAGCTGTAAATTAGTCAATTGATAGTGAATACTATCAGCAGTGAAACTAGCATAGTCAAAGATAACTCAGGGTGGTTGACCTAGAGAAAAGGTGGATAAAAATCCCAAGATAGACTCATCAGTAAAATACCCAAGAATGAAGGAAAGCATAGAGATTATATGTCTTGATCCTTCTGGGAATTTTTCAATAGAATATGGAGGATTTATCTTTGGAATTTCTACATGGGAAGGCATAAATGTCTGAAAGATCATAAATCTCTTAGGAAAGTCCAGGCCAAGATACAGCTGGGTTAAGGCCTCAATAGACAAAGGGACTGCTAGGGGGTCTGGTTGGAGCTGCAACATTTGGTTTATTGAATCTGCAGTGATGGTAAATAGGACCTCTTTATTGGCATTCACAATGGATCTTTGTTCTAGAACATGGTATTGCTGACACAATATAATAATTTCTTGACAAGGATGAGTTAATGGAAACACATACTTTGGTAAATGGGAATCCCAAAGATAGATTTCATCTTCTTTATCTAGAAAATTTTCAAAACACTAGTTATGGATATCTACCAAGTTAAATTCCACAATAGGATTAGCTATCTTGTAATCAGTATCAGCTAGGGGAATATGTTCAATATCAAAAACTGGGGGTTGTAATGGATTGACCACAATTGCAGTACTTGGAGTCATGGGAGGAGTAGGTTTAGGAGCTTTAGAAGCTACAGGCTTGCCTATACTCTACTTTTTAGGCACTTTTAGGCTACTTCTGCAAGTTTAAACTATTTGCAGGAGTAATTTACTTTAGCAGAGGATTTTTTTGGGACAAATTATACTAAGGATAGTCTCTTTTTGGGTTTTCTACCCAATTAGGCTTATCAAAGAAGTTCTGAGGCTTTAAAATTGGTTTAAAATAGAAAACATGAGTTTTCTGAGTTTCTTAACTGATAATTGGGGCTAAAATTATGTTGAATTGGTTGGAGAAGCTTAAGGTACCTGTAGAGGATTTTTGGCTTGTTTCATAGCTTAAAATATGTCATTAAACCGTGAAAAACTCACAAATTTCTTAAAAAATGGTGCGCAATAGAGAAAAGGATTTTGGCCTATTTTTGGGACTTTTTGGGCAGTTTAATTACTAAATTTCTTAACTTAAAACATTTTTCTTTCTTTAAAAATGGTTTCCCAACTTGATTTCACGTTGAATTCTCAAAAAAATACTTGTTTAAATGCAGGTATTGGTTTTGAAAGGGTTTATATAGTTTCTAGTCGAATTTATTGCTTTAGTAGATTATTTGGAGCAAGGCATAGCTCCTTAACAGTCTTCATGGGTGTAGCTTGGTAAATTTCAGAGGTTTTGGTATTAAAATGGCAACTAGGCGCTTCAGAAGGGTTTATACATTGGGAGAGGCAATACAATGGGTTTAAATGAGCAAATAATCTAACAAAAGGTTTACCAAAGGTTTTATTTAAAACATATCGGGTGCATCGAATGCAAGTCTTGTCCGACGAAAGAGCGGTTTTGAAATGCAATGGATGAATATCGCGAGTGGTTATCAGATGGCTATCAAGCGATAAGCTCTTTTGAACAAAACCCACACGATCTAATTAGGAGAGGCCACATGGAGGGGAGGGGTCGATGGGAAACCACCCATTTCGCATGGCTTTTGCATTTGGAGGGTCTGGCACTTTTTCTATGCGATATTGAATGTCGACCATCAGATCTGGGGGTTTGATGCGAAGGGATGAGATTGTTTCGGGAGTTGCATAGAAATGGAAAGGTGAGATCGGGCTTCTGTATAGGCGGAAAGGTTAAGATGTAGCAGGCAATACATGGTTTAAAACATATAAAATGTTTTAATCAATATAGAAAGGTGCAAGCTGTTATGAATGAGCGGCTATGGTTTTTGAACCTTATAAACACGATTTAATTGATTCAGAAGCTTTGGAATATATGGTTATAAGCGGGGGTAGTAATATTGTTCTTAAAACGTTTATGATATTTTCTAAATAAACATATGCGGGGATGTTTTTAGTTTATTATATATTTTTTAAACTTTTTCAATAGTTTAAAGACCATAGGGGTAGGGTATTTGAATAATGATAGTTTTTAGACCAAAGGGCTTATAATTTGGGGTTTTTTTATTTGCGCACAAGGATAATAGACTTTGGTCTAAAACATTATAATAGTGGGTTTTTGAGGTTTATTAAATATAAGGGAATTAATAAATAGGAAACGGTATTTCTTAGGGATTTAATAAAATATGTTAAAGTTAATATGAAAGGGTAATGAAATGTAAATTCAAAATTTAATGAACCCTATTATTATAGGACCCCAATCACCCCTGTGTCATATTCCAAGCATGAATGTGGGACTCATAACCAACAAAAAGAACCAAACAAGCATGGATTCTACCAGAGTTCTCCACCTACACCGTGAGGAATTTTTATTGCCTCCTAGTCTCTCAAGCTTTACTGTAATCCATAGTCTAGTCTAGGGATCACTAGGCCCTACACCAAGGCCCACTATCCAGGCTTTACCATGCATCCCATCTCAATACTAATAGGCCCAATGAAGAGAAATCCACCTCTTGGATTTACCATATATCCCACCATTCACATGAAAGGATTCATAGGCCCATTGAGGCACACAATCCTAGATTCACCATAACTTGTAGTCTCGGTTAGGGTTCACTAGGACAGCGGCTTTACCATAATCCACAGTCTGGTTTAGGGATCACTAGGCCATGTGTTTTTTCCTTTCATAGATACACCTCACTCAACTTCGAATCCATCTGACAATCCAACTCGACCAAAACATGACAACCCATCACATCAAGGCTATCTGGAAATGACAAGGCTAGGCTGAAAAACTATCACACCTAGAAAAACCCATGACATGACAGAAAATAACCACATGAAATACCATGCATGAAAAATATACCAAGGAAATCGGACATGTAAATCAATACCTGCAAATAATCCTTTTATAGTTTCTTAATCCTACTCTTTCTTGCTTTCTCCTTCCTTCCTCTTTCCTTCTTTACCTTTTTTGATCCAATTCCAAAGTGCTCCAAGAAAACTCTAAGTCTCCAAGAGTGAGAAATAGAGAGAGACTAATGAGAGAGCTCCAAAATTGAACTGAAAAAAGGTACCAACTAATCCTCATAAGTTTTTTTATTGATGAGGCCTCTATTTTCTTCATTTTCCATTGTTTTCCTTCATTTTACTCCTCACATGCAACTTGTGACCTTTCTTCTCTCTTTTCTCCTAATTTCCATTATTTCCATAAATAAATGTGTCAAAATGCCAATTTACCTTTCGAAAGCCTTTTCCTTTTCCTTTTCCAATTTCCTTAGTCATAATAAACCAAATGAACACCCACTAGGATGTTTTTCCCAACATTCACCTTGGAATAAATGCCTAATCAACCATCATTATTATTTTTTCCTTTATTAACTTTTATTACATGGAATTTTTACTAGGGATATTAAATAACCCTCCCCCTTGGGGGACACCTTCCTCGGTGTTAAACCACACATACAACTCAGCAAAACCACTAAAAATAAAACATACTTACCATGGAGATTTATAACATAGCTCGATATAGTATTTACAATGATCACCCTGCTGAAAGAAAACCAACATGACAACATGAAAACATGATGAATATAATAACATAAAACTCATACCGCTTATTGGAGCTTTATAACATAGCTCATGGCAGTATTTTAATCCATATACATATGTCTATATATCAAAACACCACACCAAAACATATACCAAACATCATACCAAAATGGCTCTGCCTCAACTGAAAAACAAGTAAGGATACATATCCTACATCTGATCCACCATCTCCCATGTAGCTTCATCAATTCCAAAGTTCCTCCATTGCACTTTAACTTTCTTTATTTATCGATTCCGAAGCATGAGAACATTTCTATGCGATATACACTGAGGCTCCAGCTAGAATTCTCCATATGGATCCACCTACAATACATACCAATCATTCACATGATCGAAATATTTAACATACTTCTTAAGCAATGATATATGAAAAAATTCATGGAATTTCACCGTGGAAGGTAGTATAAGTCAATAGGCTACTGATCTGATCCTCTCAAAAATCCTGAAAGGTCAACAAAACTGGAGCGTCAGCTTGGCACATGATCCAATCTGCAAGGAGCTCTTCTTAGCCTTGATGCGCAAGTACACCTATTTAGTAAACTAAAAATCATTAAAGAACCTGTTTCATTCTACATCACTCTTCTTCCTATCCTGCATTACTTTCAAATTCTTCTTGATTACCTACATTTCCTATTCCATTTCTTCCAAATTTTGTGTTCCAATCAATACCTAGTTAATCGGATCACTCTAAGTGATGGGGGTATTGCAACTCCACCCATACAATGCCTCAAGCTAACTCATCTTCAAGAATTCATGATATCCATTGTTGTAAGTGAACTGTATTAGTGGAATATACTCTTCCCACTTTTTCTGCTAATGCATCACATACATCCTCAACATATCCTTCAATATCCTATTGACCCTCTCAGTCTGTCCATATTTCTGTGGGTGATAAGCTGTGTTGAAGGCCAAATCAGTGCCCAAACCTACAAAAGACTCCTTCCAAGACTTGGAAGTGCAATTTTCATCCTTTTCTCACAGAATCTTCTTTGTAACATGATTTAATCTGACCACATCTCTAATGAACGCCTATGGCACATCACTAGTGGAATATGTAGTCTTCACTGGAATGAAGTGCACAACCTTTGCAACCTATCCACAACAACCATGATGGAATCATGTCGTCTAGTTGTCCTGGGAAAACCTGTGATGAAATCCATGCAAATTACCTCCCATTTCCACTTTCGAATCACAATTGGTTGTAGTAGTCCACATGAATGCCTACATTATGCCTTAACCATTTGACAATCCAAACACTAGCTACAATTTATTCCACATCCTTCTTTATATTCGGCCAATAATAGAACCTCTTCACTGCAGTCAATGTTTTATAATATCTTGGGTGACCCGAATATGGTTTCATATAAAAATACCTCAATATAACCTTCTTGATATCGCTCCTATCTAACACATATATTTTTTCTCTAAACCTGACCAATCCATCTGTCGTGAGACGGTAGTACACATCCTATACACCTACACCTATATTTGTACCACTACCTGTACATGTACCTGTACCTATATTCTACTGCAACCTATGCAAAACCTCCATATAACTGTCATCCTATCATCCTACCTATAAGATCATATCATGTAAATATGTCCCATAGGATCTCATAGTTGCTATGTGATTTACTTGTACTTGCCTACCAAGAGCATCTGCGACCTTGTTCTCCTTTCCCTTGATGTAACTGATCTCAAAGTCAAACTTACTGATCATGGCCAACCATCTAGCTTTCCCAACATTCAATTTTAGCTATTCAAACAAGTGTCTCAACCCAATGTGATAACTCATCAGTACAAACATGTTACACAACATTTCGTCACTATCCCTGCAATCCCCATCCTGAACATTGGAGGCTCATTTTTGTGACCAAAATAAAGTGTCATGCCTTGCAAATACCATCATTGCATCCCTTGCCATGAGCTTAACATTCCTTATGTTGACCATTTCTTGAACAGACCATCAGAAACACCTGTTTTTTCCTTGGCACTGGTAGCCCATTATGCCCTCGCATCAATGAGGCAGATTAGCACCGTCCCCCCCACCATCTAGCACTCTGTCTCAGTTAGCTACCTACACCAATCTGTTTATGGAATTTTTTTAAAAAATAGAGGCGAATTTTCCATCGTAACAACTTCGTGGGCGAGTCATAGGGAGTGGTTTGACTGAATAACCACGACCTTCCTCCTTTGGCCTCTTATTTCCACCTTTTGGGAAAGCCTCCCAAAAGATAAGGCCTCCCTTCCACCATAGTAGGGATCCCAACCTCCTCATATCCCTCTATAAATGCAGTCATCTTCCATTGATGTGCTAGATTTATTTTCATTTTTCTAGGAAAGATAGAATGGAAGAGTCCCTTATTAAGAGATCTTAGGCGTGTGCCTGCATCCCATCTGAATTCCCTGACATTCATTGAGACAAACTTAAACTGAACCCCGCTGAAGGAGGTTGTGATGTCAACGCTTGGTTGTAACTCTTTCTTCTATTTATACATATGTATAACTATTGTCTGGTTCCCATTTTGCGTTGATGTGTTTTATTTGATGAAATATGCTTAACCCTCCTTGACTGGTTAGTAGTTATGAATGAGATTGTTGTTTTGTATGCTGCTCTTGTTTTTTGATATTATGCAGGTATCCAAGCATCGCTGTAGAAGGGTCGTGACCCGCCAAGACAAGAATCAAGAGGCCACCACTACAACAACCACGACGATAGCGTTGGACTCTAGGTAGGTGGATCTACCTCGTCTGTTTCATTCATTAATTAGGAGCCTACAATCTAGTTTGTCCTTTTGTTACGAGACCCACCCTAACGCTAGAGGGATCCTCTCTGTCCACAGAGAGGATTTACCTTCATAACAAATTGGCGACCCTGGTGGGGATAATATGAGTCTGTCGTTTTTCCCTTGTCAAGTTGACTTCGGTCATTTTCTTGTTTGTCTACCTTTCCTGGTCTGTTTTCTTGTTTAGAGTCCTCTTGTTCAGCTCCATAATGTTAAGATTGACCTCTGCTCATTAGATTTCCCATTCTCCCATAGATATCTGGCTTGGCACACTTTTTTATTGAATAGTCACACCGATTGCCACATGGTACTTGTGTTGCACTAGTGCCAACCCCTGTTTGGCATGGATTACTGCCTTACAGTTGCGCAAAATCCTATAGGGTTTGGTTTGACTTCTCTTTTGAGTTTTTTGTCAGTTGTGCTTGCCTTTGGGTTGGTTTTCTGATTTTCAATTGCTTTTTGGGATTTTTTTGACTGTCATAGGCTTATTTTTTTCAGTTGTACGTCCATTTACTTATCAGTGTAGTTTATGGCCTTAGGGTTTCTAAGTGTCTTAGCTCACTGCGCCTTCTGATTTGAAGTCAAGTATTTATGATCCTTGTCAGTCTCATCCTTTGATCAATTGTGTTTAAGTCTTTTTTGATCCTTTGAGCATTTTTTTTGGTTAAATGATCATTTCAAGTTTCATTTGATTCTTCTTCTTGCTGCTCCAAGCATAGATCACATTTCTTGTTTGGATCGTTTCGAAATATTTCTTTTTGTTTGGAAGAGTGTGTCATTGGTTTGAGTGTATTTTTGTGTTTGTGTTGCTTTCGTTGAATTATTCGAATTATCTCTTTACATTCACAATCCTCAAACTAGTGTTTATTTTGTTTTTCATGTAATTAGTGCATTGTGTGTTTCATTTCATTGAAAAAATTAAAAAATTGCATTATTTCATTTGGATGAAAAAGAAAAAATATTTTTCATAACTAGTGCTTCATAGACTAGGAAATATTTTTTCGGTTTTTCACTTGATTGAATTAGATGCATTAGTGGATTTCTTTGTTTGATTTCATTGATTTTTGTTGTTTGAAAGATTTCTATCCTTCTTTTAATTAGCATTCATTAAATGGAAAATGGTGTTCACTTGCATATAGTTTGCATTTAGGAAATTTGAGATCGCCATTCGGTAGGGCCTTGAAATTGAAACATAATTCAAGATCAACTATAAAATCAATTGAATTAACCTAAGGAAACATTGGAACCTAATGAAAAATTTTAGTGGTCTAGTCTAGAGATGTGTTTTGGTGTCTTAAAACCTAGTAGTTTTCATTCGCCTTCTGGCTTTAGACAGCGCTAGTACAGAATTGTGCTTCCCATACCATCGAGTATATAAAGGGAGACCCCTATAGGTTCAAATCCTTTATCCATAGGAAGCCGAGTCTACTGCCCTATAACCGTGATACACCGAACATAGCATTCGGGGATACTACCTGCACGTATGTTAAGTCCTTGGTCATTTCTCTTTCATTTGATCACCAAGGTGTATATGGCAGTTCACGGAAACTTGGTACACCCTCTTTCTTATATTACTTGATTAGTAATTTTGATCTTTTCATGACTCCTTAAAAAGAGAAGAGATAATTGAGAACTTGTCCTTTTAGGCTCGTTTAAAATTGAAAGTGACTAGAATCATCTTTTGTCTGTTTCTCAACTCTTAAAAAATGAAACAACAAAGTCCGATTTCAATGTCGTAAAATTAATTACCTACGATCACATGCCCGTTAAAATTTTTTTACTTGGCTTGATTTTTTTTTTCGTTAGACCTTGATCTTGAAGTCTTCGTTTGGCTATCTTGTTTTCCTTTTCTATTTTGAAATACAATCACAGCGGCGGAACCACCAGTTTCATCGTCTTCTTCACTACCTCCTAGTGGTAGTTCCTTTCTTGGGGTTTCTTACGAAACCCCTCAGTCTACTAGGTCTATCGAGTTTTCGCAGCCTATTCTCTCGATTGTCTTACCTCTTGCTGCCCGATCTCCCCCTGAAGAGTCAGTTAATTTCAATTGGCCTCCTCTAGGTGCTTGGTATGGTTTTGGGGACGGGAAAGATTTTCCTCCTCTTAGCTTGGGATCACCATTTATAGTTGCTGCTATATCCGAGTCATCGTCGTCTCTTTGACGATCTTACGACTTTGTCAAATTTGGATTCTTCAAGTCCTGTTGGAAGTGAAGAAATTCCTGTTTCTAAATGAGAATATCAAATTTTCCTACAAGATCTCCCACATGTTTCTGTTCAATCTTCTCCATAATCGGTGTCACTTCCACTCGCTTATCAGACTTTGAGTCAAATTATGTCTGGTATTGTGTCCACAACACAATCTAGTACATCAACTCACCAAAGGAGTTCGGTCCTACCTTCATTGGGACTGCCACCTTTGACATTGAGTTTGTCGGTCACTGTTATGTATGTCCCAGTCCAACCTACCATTTGTGTGGCTTCATCTACGTCAGTTGTTACCACTCAGTCGTCAGGATCATTTCACACTCGCAGGTCTATCTTTCTTAATCCTACGTCGCATGTCAATCAGGTTCCGAGCATATCACAACCTTGCACTTCGGATACTGCATCGAATGGTGCGGCTACCACTACCCCTATAGTTTCTACGTATAATTTTGATGAGCACATGTTGGAAATTCACCGACGATATGCTACTTCTCCAGATACTCACTCTCCTGAGGCCCCGTTTGCTTCTATTATGACTTTGATTGTCCCTATGATTCCTAGCAGTCTTACTTTTGAAGAGTATTTTTTGGTTGTTCAGAAACATAACTCTCAAGGATCTCAGCCACCCCAAGCTCCTGTTAATCCTCCCCATCATTACGATGTTGTTGGTAACCCTGTATATTAATTTCCTGTCGATCCCAATCACGCTGTCTATTTGCCTCCGAAAAATCCTTATCAAACATTTACTCATCAAGGACCTTTGTTATAGGGACAACACTCAGGCTTACAAGGAAAACCCTTACAGGGACAACCTTTAGACCAGTAGGGACAACCCTTTGGTCTGCAGGGACAACCTTACGGTCCACAAGGCCAAACTTCTGTCCAACAAGGAAAACCCCATGGTCCTTCAAGTTAGCCTCCTCCAGGAATGTCTTATGTTACTAGGGGACCAATGTATCCACCATAGGGACAACCTCTTGTACAACAACAACAGTCGTACGTTCCATATGGCCAAAAATTTGTGCAACAAGGACAACCTTATGGTCCTACTCTGAGTCAACCTAGTCATCAGGGGCAACCTGGTCCATCTCAACCATTAGGCCAACCTCTTCCACAAGGGAAACCCAGTGGCCCTTAATATCCAGTTCAACCTACTCCACAGGGGTAGCCTGCTCAAGTAACTTAGTAGCTGGTTCAACCTATTCAACAGTTAGTTCAATCTATTCAGCAGCCTGTTCAACCTACTTAGATGTCGGTTCAACTTGTTTATCTGACTTAGCAGGGTCTGCTTTTTCAACAACCCACTCAACCTGCTTAACAAGATCCACCTACTCAACCCCAAGGTTCTTATTACCACCAAGGTCAATATCATCTGGTATATAGTGCGCCCCAATATTTCACTTATTACCCTCAAATCTAATATCAGTTGGTGTATAATCAACCTTAAGGCCATGCTTACATTCCGCAACAAAATCCATATGTTGCTCAGCAAGGACATCAATGGTATGCTCAGAATCAGTATCCTAGTCCTCAACCCCAGTATCAACAGAATTATCAGGCTTATAACCCCTATGGTGATAATCCTCCAGGACAAAACATATGGGGGCAGAATTTCTCGCACGCTGGGTGGAATGTTAACATGGGTCCTTATCAAATACCTCCAATGCCTTTTTATCCTCAATTACCATTTCTCACTATGTTGGAACTACCTAATGTGTCAAAGTTAACAAATGATCTGATTCTTCATAACCCGTATTGGCCTCCAGTTCTAACTAAGATTCCTGGTGATTGTCCTAAGTTTGAGGTCAAGTCCGGAAAATACCCCCAAGCGCATGTTATCACTTACCACTTGTAGTGTTCCTATAACTCTTGGGTTGATGATTCCATCCAACTTCGTCTTTTCCATTGGACTCTTACTAGTGTCACTTCAAAATGGTACATTGAGCTTTCTCATGGGATCTTTCAAGACTTTAATTCTCTTGCCATAGCATTCCTTACGCATTTTTAGTTACCGGTTCATTATGAGTTTGGGACACATCTCCTCACATCCTTGAAACAGGACTGAGCAACTCATATCTCGGATCATATTCATGAATGGAGGTGTCGTCATCACTTGATCAAGTTTAATATTCCTGATAAACTCTTGACTGATTGGTTCACTACCTCCTTTGTCAATCAGATCATGAAAGACCTTGCTATGGGAGCATATGTAACCGAGGAATAGGCCATTGCTCATGCCCAGTACCTTGATCTTGTGTACTCTCAGTCCGACACACTGTATGATATCTTGCTTGATGCCCTTTGACCTAGAAATTTTGTAATATTCCAAAATTAGCATGCTGCTAATTGGAATATTAATTTTTGCTCATATCACTTAGGATTTAAATAAATGGGTAAGGAGGCCCATACATTGCAGAAAAATAAATAAAATCCCTGATAGTGTGAAAGGGGATATTCATAAGAATTGTATTTCACACCCTCAAGTGTGAAAGAGGACATTTTCATATGGACAAGGTCAAGTTTGACCAAGTCAACAACGTTGGGATAAGAGTTGGAGAACACTTTGAGAGACAGTGCAGTATGAATGGGAGGAAGATTCCTTGGTGGAGTAAAACCTAATGAGTGATACCCATGGTGAGAGGGCTTCCATTTGTATAAAAGGAGGGCAATGAAGCCATTTTTTTTCATGATATGTTATGGATTATTGATTTTATGGTCTGTTTAGACTTTGTGCATTCTCTTGCTGTTTAGCAGGGTTGTTGTGCTGCTTAGCACCGGGTGTTCCCGAGCGATAATCCCATCTCCTTTATTGAGAGGCCTATTGAGGGAGATTTCACTTCATTTATCCACATCCAGGCTCAAGTCCAAGCCACCTCCTTCAGCTACAATGTTATTTCTGCTAAAGTATAACATTGTGTTGCAGGGTGTTGCAGTGGAGTTTCTACAACACCACTTCCGAAGTTATTTTTCAGAGGAGGAATTATTATTTACTTTGGAGGATTAGTGAGGGAGGATTTGAGCTGATTCCCATCATATTTGGAATCAGGCCAACCATTTTCCATCATCTACAATGTAGTCCCTCTCATTCACTACGTTATTTTTAGTGTATATCTATAGTGAGGGTTACAGTGTTTGTTTGGAGGGAGAGATCTACAGTGTTAGGATCAAAATTTCACTAGAAAGATCCATTGGAGGAGGTTTATTTATCTTGTGCATCATCTACATCCATCTACATCCAGTTCTTGAGTTGCAGCTGCTACTTAGCCCTGCTACTCCGACTTTTTTTCCATTTTGTACATTTCAGGAAATTCTTTCCGGATTATCTTGAAATTCAATTTGGGAGTCTATATATTCACTCCCAACATTTTTGGGCCCTATATTTTTATATTTTTGTATTGATACTTCCCAAAAACAGTTCCTCTAATAAAACTACATTGTCATAGCCTTAGGCATTTTCTGTGTAGCAGTGTTCTTCATTTTTCCATGTACATGTTTCTTGAGGCTTGTATTTCCTAGCTTGAGTGAGTGTTTCCTCAAGATCTTGTATACATTTGTTGCTATGATCTAATATGATGGATATTTGGATCTTCTAGAATTATATGTGTTAATGTATCACTGCTATTTCATTATTATGTTCAAGTATTGCTAGATCTCCAATTTTGGAATATCTTAAGATATTCCCATTGTTGTAGATTTTCCCTATTTTGGGATATTACAACTTCTAAAGCACCAACGACACGATCCGTTGATGGTATTATTGGTTCTGTGTTTCATAATTCTTGAAATTATTCTCCTTCAAATTTTGGGAAGAAAAATTTGAATCCTTCCAATGGTGCTGCTTCTCAGCCCACTCTGAATCCTGGTAAAACCTCAGAAGTCAATGTTGTTCAGGCCAATCCGGTGGATAAAACTTCCAAGGGAAAAAATAAGGGTAAAGGCAAGGCCAAAGCTGATACTCTAAAACCATATTTTTCCAAACCTCGTGCTGATGATGGTTCACAGCGCAAGCCGAAGTACCCTTTTTTGATCTGTGACGAAGAGCACTACACCAAGGACTGTCCTCGATGGGCCGAAGTGATTAGATTGCTCAAAGGCACCTAGGGAACTATATTTGTTCTTAAAGAACCTTTTCCATCTCAACAAACTTATATGGTAGAGAAACCTTAGTCCTCTGCCCCATTTGGCTCTCAGGTGTTCATGATGAATGGTTCTGCATCTGTTTCTACTGCTACTCGATCGAAAGATTATACTAAATGGCGGTAGGTAGCGAGGAAAAAGATCGCTGATGGTCCTCCTCCTTCGCTCGCTTCTGGCCCTCTTCAGATTGAAAGGCCCAGTACTGAGCCCATTGTAAGACCACATTCCAAAGGTATACTCCGCAAGTATTCGTATAATCGAAACGCCCTTGCTGCTCAACATTACAGTATTGTTGAGGATTTAGCTCAGGTGTTGTCTGCAATTTCTACTATAGAAGTACTTCAGAGTTTTCTGTCTCAAGATAAGGCTTTGTTATCTACGATTGGCAAGGTGGATCTTACTGATACTAGCCTTCTCGCTTTCGATTTAGAGAATTTTGTTCCATGACTTCCGCATCAAATTGTGATCATTATACAGGTTTTCATTAATGGTATCGATATCCATCAAGTAGTTGTGGATGAAGGTGTGTCAATGTGCATCATGTCATATTCTTCCTGGAAAGCCATTGGTTCTCCAGCCCTCAACACATCACCAAATTCCCTTGAAGCATTTGATGGAAGGGAATCAAAACCTTTGGGTGTTCTCTCTATTTTACCGATTACCTTGAAAGGAAATACAATCAATATCGAGGTAGAAGTATTTGACGCCAAGCTCAATTACAATCTTCTCCTCAGTCGTATTTGGACTCACGCCATGCTATGCATTCCATCCACTCTCTTTCGTGTCTTGAAATTCTCGCACGAAGGAAAGATTGTTACTGTTGATCAATTGTCTTTATTCACCTCTTCTTTTGAGAACAATGTTCCGTATGTGGATCAGATTCCTACTCCCTACGAGAGCATTGGGCCAGGTCTCTTCAAAGATCCTACCCTTATGGGTATTTTTCCTCTCTCTCCCCCCAACATTGTTCAGATCAATATGATCTCTTGGTCCAATGACCCATGGATCATCCCTTAGCCTAAACAAATCAATTCTTTTGGAGATTCAATGCCTTTGAGTCTGATCGAGATTGCTTATTGTGAACTCATCGTGGTTTCGAATCCTCTGCCTTATAATCATGCTCCTTTGAGCATGTCTCTTGATGCTTATTCTCAATCCCCTTGGCTTAGAAATTTGGATTTGTCGAATCCCTTGAAAGAGATATTTCCATCTGATGAAGCTATCATGGAAACTATGTCTCTCGAGGATGTGTCATGGGATGATTTTCATCATCGTTCCTCATTCATGCCCAGCCTCAGGGCCATGTCTACATGTCTTGAGAGGTTTGCATCTAAGGTTCCTTCTCCTCCACTTCAAATTCCTATTCTAACACATGAATTTTTTACAGAGGGTAACTTGAGTAACAATACACAAATGATGCCTATTGACATTTCCATCAAACCAGGAATTTTTGAGAACATCCATCTTGGGGTCACCTGTTATTCAGATGAAGTCCAGGTTTATACTAGCCTTTTCCATGATTTCCACGACATCTTTGCATGGTATTATGAAAAAATGCCCAGCATCGATCCTAGTATAGTGGTGCATGAAATTCCTACCTACCCGGGTTCAAAGCCTATTCGTCAGTGCCTTCATCCTGTGCACCCTTGAAAGGCTGTCACCATCAAAAGTGAAGTTGAAAAAATTCTCAAAGCTGGTTTCATCTACCCAATTCCCTTGACAGAATGGGTGTCCAACATTGTCCCTGTAGATAAGAAACAGGGTACCATTTGTGTCTGTGTTGATTACCCTGACATCAATCGGGCCTGTCCTAAGGATAATTATCCTACTCACTTTATCAATCATATCATTGATGACTGTGCTGGGAGTGAGATATTTTCCCTCATGGATGGATTTTATGGCTATAACCAGATTAAAATTCTCCCAAATGATTATCATAAGACTTCCTTTATATGTCCTTGGGGTACTTTTTCATATAAGAATATTCCATTCGGCTTGAATAATGTTGGTGCCACATTTCAGCGAGCGATGGCATACACTTTTCATGATATTAAGCACATAGTTCAACCTTATCTGGATGACCTCTTGGCTCATTCAGCTAAGCGTAAGGACCATCCTGACCATCTTCGTCAGATATTTCTTCACTGTCGACGCTACAACATCTGGCTAAATCTGCACAAATGCTTCTTCTGCATTGATTTGGGTAGACTCTTAGGGTTTATCATCTCCAAAGACGACATTCACCTTGATCCACTCAAAGTTAAGGCTATCATTAATCTCCCCTCTCCATCTTTTTTACATCAGCTGCAGAGTCTGCAGGGGAAGGCCAATTTCTTATGTCGTTTTATACCTAACTATGTTGAAGTGGCTAAAGGATTCAAGTGATTATTAAAGTAGGGCATCCCTTTCCTTTGGGATGAGATCGCCCAAAATAATTTTGATGCTTTAAATACATTTCTTGTCAATGCTCCTCTATTACATCCTCTGAACTATCATCAAGATTTTTCCCTCTATTTAGCTGTCACTTTCAGTACGATTGCCATGGTTTTGGTACAATACGATGATGTCGGTGATGCACATGTTATTTAATACCTCTCTTGTAACCTTCTTGATACCAAAAAGTGCTATGCCCATGTCGAGAAGTTAGCGTTAGCTGCAGTTCAAGCAGTTCAACATTTTCGTCATTATATTTTGTTGCGTACTGTGACTGTGATTTCTGAATGCAACCCCATGACATACATATTGTCTCGACAATTGCTGGGGGGAAAATACTCAAATTGGATTGTTATCCTCCAAGAGTTCGATTTGGAATTTATTACTGCCAAGTCAAAGAAGTCACTAGTATTTTTTGATTTGATTTCCCCCCTTCCCTCTGACACTACTCTGTCTGGTTCTAAAGAATGCATTCCAGACAATATGATTTTTCTGATTAGCACCCTTGATCCTTGGTATGGTGTGTTATCACAAAATCGTACCTGATTGGCTATTGATCGTACAAATTCAGTGTAACTATTTCACACCAATATTTTGACTGAGGCTTAGCCTTATCAGCCTAAGAGGGCTCTCTCAAGTGCTAATGATAAGGAATAATGATATAGATAGATGGATAACTCTATGTGTCTTGATTTTGTATGTTTATAGGTTGAAAATATGGAGACTTGCTAACATTGGGCTATGGAGTCAGTGACAGGGATAAAGATAATAATATATCTTCTTGTAGAAACTAAGGCTTAAATATACTTCAATGAAAGAGTGACACATTCAGGAAAATCCCAATAACTTGAGGTTCAAAAGTAGTCAGAGCATGTGATACATGAATTATGAGTAATGATACTGAAAGGAAAGTATTAAAAGAGATCGATCAAATATCAACACTTAAAGGAAGTCAGAGCATGAATAATCATGAATTCTGAGTAATAAGCATTAAAACACTGAATAAAACCTTTCAAAGGTAGGACCTAAAAACTCATTTGACCATAGTTCAACACTTAAAGGAAGTTAGAGCATGATAAACCATGAATTCTGAGTAATAATCATTAAAACTATGAAAGGAAAACATTTCAAAGATAAGATATAAACTCATTGAAATACACTAAGAATCTCAGGTCCATAAAAGTTAAATTGCTTCTATATATATCAGTCAATCCAAAGCTTTACAAAAGTAGTCTGTTCAGATAACATTTTCCAACCATTCATACATTGAAGTACTCATTACTTATAGGCATCTAGCTTTTAAATCTAGTCTTCCAAGTAGCTAGACCATTAAACTCTATTACTGACACAAAATCTAACTACTAACTAGATTTTTAAAACTAGGACTGACACCTTTCAAATTAGGAGTTAGAGTCCTACTATGACTCAAGCACCTAATTATTAAATTTAAACAAAATATGATACAAATATTCCTCGAAAGGAATCATTAATTTCAACCATGCTGGCCATAAAAAATAATTTAATACTCCAACTGTCTTCGTGAAGCTGCTCTTCCTACTATTTAGGAGTTGTCAATTTTATGATTTGGCAATACAGTGAACTGATATCTTCAATTTGTATCCTTAATAGAATATTCCCACTTAGAAAACCATTGATCTAATAATTTTTGACATTTCCCTGATACTCTTTTTCATTCTCATGGAGAGCAAATTTAAATATCTGTTTACCTTTCTTCTTCTTCCAAAATTAGCCACCAAAATTAACCTTGTTGTCAAGACAGACTTTTGAGCTACTTTCATAGCTAGTTTTGTAGAACAAGAAAAAAATGTGATATATGGTGATCCTCTACTATTTTTTACCATTGCATGATATTAAGTGATCAAAACCAATTAAACATAACCCTCAAAAATCTTCATCCTTATCAGTTTAAGTACCTTAAGTCCAAAAATAATTCTTCTGAAATTTCGCAGCAGAAAATGTGTTTCAAGCTTGGCATACGCTGCGGAACTGCCTAACTTATCAGAGGCTTGAAAAAACTTAGGTTTTGAGGCTGAAAGGATCCATGAATATACCTACATGTAAAATATGATTAATATAAGACAAAAAAGATCTATAATCCATTGTCACCATTTACAAACAATTTCTTCATGAGTAGTTTTAATAGTTTTCTCCATAGTTCCTCTTTCCAAATCTTTCTTGACTGATTTTGTCTTCATCATTTCCATATTTTATTTCAACTCTTCAACTTGTCTTTGAAGACTTCTCCTCTTTGTCTATAACCATAAATTCATCTTCCTTGTGTGTGTCATCATGATGTGTAAAGGTCGTGATTTCTTCAAAAATTGTTTTTCTTTTCCAATAAACTTTTCAAAATGAGTAACCTAGTCATTCACTTTCTTTTCCACCTCATCTATCATTTGTCTATCTTTCTTGTATATTTCCAGCTCTTTCTTTGTTTCAATCAATTATTCCCTTACTGATCTTAATTTTCCTTCAAGAATCTCATTTTCAGTTTTCTCTATGACTTTCTCCTTTCCCTTTCTCTGTTTGACTATTTCTTCCTTGTCTTTGCTCTGTCTCTTTAGAGAGTCTGCTTTAGGTTTCTTTTGAAACTTTCCTTTTGATTGATCCTTATTTTCTTTGGTAACCTTTGTCTCAATAGGAGATATGACTATGACTTCTTGTACTGCTGCCATTTTTCCTTTATCTTCCTTCTGCTTCTTATCTCTGACAGCGATAGTTGCAAAAATCTGGGATCTAGTAAAATGCTTTCCAGGTTTTAAAAGAAAGCCTGAATCTTCTAGAGAAAAATCTAATTTCTTGGCTATAAATCCCTTCATTTTGACCCTGGATCCCTCTATCTGAGCTTCTTTCACTATAGGGGTTTCTGCAATGTCTATAGCTTGTATAATTTCTTCAAGTCTACCTTTACCTCCAACAATTTAGTGTTTCTTTTGGACCTTTTTGTTGTAGGTTTGGTCTTGCTATCTATGACATGTTTGTTAGCTTGATTGCTAGTTGCTAGAGGTGATGATGTATCTTGAATGAATTCAGATTCTTCTTCCATATCTTTAGTTGTAGATTTTAAACCTTCTTGTTGATTCCTTTCTAACTCTGCAGTGGCACTCAACTCTTGCCTAGAAGAAGAAGTTTTGAGTTTAAGGACTTTCCTTGGAGATAAATCATCCATTTCATACCCATTCATGAACAAGAAAGATGCCCAGACTCTATTTAATTTACTTAATTCCTACAGTACTAGTAATTTCATCAACCCATGGTGAAAAATGAAAGTTTCACTTCTTTCAAGTCTTCCTTGCACTTTGTTTTCCATTTTTCCAAGAATTTTAAAAAGGTAAAAAGGAATACCTATCAACTTTTTCCCTGTAAAATGAAGCAATAGTTTGAAGTGATACATGTAGATTGTTTGGAAACTGCCTTCGCATGTAAAGTATTTCTGTATGACTATCAGTAATTTAGAATAATTATCTCTAAGGTAATTTCTAGGAATCCCTTTAGTCATTTTTATCCCTACATGTTTAGGTTTTAGATAATCACCACAGCTTTTCAAGTTAAACTTGGTAGCTTTAAACCATTCTTCTCTGGTCCTCAGGATTCCTGTAGCTTTAGAAATGCTATCAGGTGTAATTGGAACATGAAGACAGCCAACCTTTGTATATGTACCTTTGAAATTGATCACAAAATCTTGTGAGACATGTTTATGATGACCTTGCAACCTTTGATAGAACTAAATGTAGCCTCCTCTTGTAAAAATCTCAACAATATATGGATTTTCCATGATTAAACTTGGACTTGTAGGCTTGTACCTGAATGGCAGACCTCCTTTATTAACTTTCTTTGGTGTATCCATCTCTTTCTTGTTCTGCAGCGGTGGCCTTCTTTATATTTTTACACTTGTTCAGCAAAATCCTTTGATGACAGTGGCTATTATGGTAGAATAATGTTGGCATGACGAGGGATTTCTATGGGATATGTAAATGATAGCAAGGTGCTTTGGTAGCAAATTTCAAAAGCGGGAAACAAAGTGTGAGGAATGAGGGATGTCTTTGAAAAGAAAAATGAGATGGAATTCAAATGGTGGCTGATGCTAAAACATGCCTAACTTTCAAATGATGACCCTACTTTGATAGCATAACCTTGAAACCTTCAAAGTTTAACCACTCATCATTATGCAGTAAACCATTATAGAATGAGACAGCTTTCATAGTACATTTAGTTTGACAAGTGTCGGTTTTGCTATGGAATTACTAGGTGTTTCTGCAGTAAAATATGTTAATTTTGTACTAAAATCACTGTGGACTCAGAGAATTTCTGACAGATGGCCAGATTTGAGACTTTAGGTCAATTTAAATTATGTAGTCAAGATCTATTCTTTTGATATGACTCGATTCATCTCTAACAACTTAAAACAAAACTTAAAACCTATGTTCATCATAAAATTTATCATTTCATGATGTTGTGCAACCTAACCAATCTAAAAACAAACTTTACACATTTCAAGTTAAAATTTTGAAATTTTTTGGGCGATAAAAGTGGCTCCACTTGGGATAGTGTGCCCCTGTGGTACACTAAGAACCAATAGCTCCCATGCTGCTATCCATCCTTTAGAATAAAACTCCAAAATTTTGCCAAGCTCCTCCTCAAGCTCTAATGGCCTTCACCTCAGGCTCAAGCTTGATGATCACTATAGAAAAACCAACTTCATACCTACTGAAAATATGCACATTCACCTTTGATCTTATTCACACACTCCTACCTACCATATCAGCTGCAACTCTCCACTTTAACTCAAAAAACATGAAACTTCCAATGAAGCCAATAATTTATCTTATCTGACATTTAGACCTCTTCATTGTACTTGAACCCAAAGTAGACATGATACTGTGATGACCAAGGTAACTTAGAATGTATCTGATCTTCATAATGAAAATGAAACTGGAAAACTGAACTGTAAAACTCTTCCATGTATTCAGCTATAGGGTCAAAGAAGACATGATATTTTTTATGATACTCATAACATTCTGTAACTTTGGAAAAATCATATATGCTTTGTTCAGCCACACAAGATTTCATTTATATGCTATCCAACTGCTGTTCCAACTGATTCTCAAAAACAGTGTATTCTTGCTCATTAATATGATCATTATTTGATGTAAGTTGATTCAAGGAATGACATGAAAAATCAACCCTTTCCTTACCCTGATGGTTATAGAAACTATCTTCCAGTATTTCCTCTTGTTGTTTGCAATGATTCACATACTCTTGATGATCAAAGGACTGACAAGTTTGCTGCAATTTTTTGTCAAAATCAGAGGATGTAACATGGTTTTCATAAATAAACTCCTGCTAGGTTTCATTTTTATCCAAAAAAGATGCTATCCTTTCTTCTTGGTGTTCTTCTTGGTGATGAAAGATATTTTCATGAAGTGCCTCTAAAATTTCTTCATCCATGAACTCATCATCTTCATAACAATTATCCAAATATTCAATAAAACTCACACAATGTTTACAACAGTCTTTGACCATCAATAAGGAGGGATGACACTCTTCATACATCTCATAAAATGCAACATGGAAATCAGAAAGAGAATATAATGAACCATTTGGCAAGCTTTCATACCAAGACCATGTTTTTCCTTCCAAAGTGGCCATCAACATCTTCATGAGACAATCCTCACGGAACTAAACCTTAAGTCTATGTACATGCATATGGAATATAACCAAATTAAGAGCAGCATTGTATTTCTTTTCATCTTTAAATATAGGAAGATCAGTTAACCATTTAACCTTTGGAATAGGATTTGGAAAACCATGGATATGAGACTGATTCATAGGGGCATACCTGGCATTTATTCTTGCGATGGAACTCATCTTGAAACTTCATCAAGCTACTGATCTTCAAGCAGTGGAGTCACCTTCCAATTGATTATTTGATGTGTGGAGTCGCCAGAGCAGAAATATAGCCAATATGTGCCTAAGTGTCTGCTGCTCTCAGACCTTAGAACTGAAACTTTGCCGTTCTTCCCATGGAAAATTTACACTTTCATCCCTAGCAACGATGCCAAAATGTTATCACCAAAATCGTACCTAATTGGCTGCTGATCAGACAACTTCAGTGTAACTATTTCAAACCAATATTTTGACTGAGGCTTAGCCTTCTCATCCTGAGAGGGCTCTCTCAAGGGTTAATGATATGGAATAATGATATAGATATATGGCTAACTCTATGTGTCTTGATTTTATATGTTTACAGGTTGAAAAGATGGAGACTTGCTACCATTGGGCTATGTAGTCAGTGATAGGGATAAATATAACAATAAATCTTCTTGTAGAAACTAAGGCTTGTATATACTTCAAAGAAAGAGTGACACATTCAGGAAAATCCCAATAACTTGAGGTTCAAAATAAGTCAGAGAATTTGATACATGAATTCTTAGTAATGATACATAAAGGTATTTAAAGTGTTGGCATATGTTGTCCTTGATGGCAACCTACTTGATGAAATAAGACTGTTGGCGATATGATGCAATGTGTTGTCCTTGATGGCAACCTATTTGATTAAGTTGTTCTTGATAAGTAGCCTATGATAAGCAACCTATGTGTTAAATATGTAAGGATGATGTATCTGTGTGTTAAAAGGAAGGATGATGTATCTGTGAATCAACTCGGATGGAACGGAAAGAGTGAAATATGTCATCTGAGTGTCCACACAAACATCTGCCCCAGGTTTTTTAAGGCAAAGTAGCGTATGCACGCGGAAAAGTACATGTCAAGTCGCATATGCCCTTTTGCGCTCCAAATTTAGAATACCAAGGGGTGTTATCATGGTATTGACCCATTGTATTGAGTGCTTGATTATCTATTTGGTCCCGTCCAAGAATACCATCGGAAGTGGTTTTGACTCATAGTATTGATAAAGGCTAAACCTATATAAGGAGATGAAGATCATTGTGCAAGTGTGTGCATATGTCTGGGTATTGAATGAATACTTCACTTTGAAGTATATCTGCATGATTGAAATTTTTTCTTGATTGATAAATCTGAATCTATGATGCACCCATGGATGTTTCTAAATCCTTAGATCTGATGATGATGAATCTCTAAGATGATCTGCAGAAGAAGAACTGGTGAAGATTTGGCGCGAAGTCTGCTGAAGGTAATGAAGAAATCTGGATAAGATTATAGATTTGGTCTGTTTTTCAAAGCTTTCATTTCCAGATCTATACTCGAGTTTGTTGTGGAAAAAGCGCGTGTATACGCGGATCTGATATACTAAAAGCGCATGTGGGAAGTTAGAGTTTATTTGAAAAATGCACATATGTATACACGTGTTCGTTCAATGAAAAGCACGTATATACGTGGGTCTAATTAAATAAAAGCACATATGAAAGTTGATCTTATGATTGCTCAAGGTTGAATGTGTTTCTGCAGTCTGGGTTATCTCTGATATTCTGGTTACAGTGATTTCACTGTTCTATTTGAAGCACTGGGCGAAGTATATCTAATGATAAGTGAAGGGTTGCATTGAAGCTATTTGATCTAGTTTGAAAATTGATGAAACGTGGTCTGCAGTGGTGCTGATGGTCGAAGCCTTTAGTAAGGGGGTAGTAGCTCCCTTCCAGTGATAGCTGGTAAATGAGAGCAGGGGGCAGTGGCTCCCTTCCAGGAGAGGCTGGTAAACGAAAGCAGGGGGTTGTAGCTCCCTTCTAGGAGAGGCTGGTAAACGAGAGAAGGTTGTGGCCTTCTGCAGGTTGGTGTCTGCGTGTTGGTATGAGTCTGCGCCAGTACATGGTTGTATGAAGTTTTCTTAACATAATAAATATTGAAGACTGAGACGACAGTAGCGACGGTTTTCTCCCAAATTGGGTTTCCACCTTAAATCTTGGTGTTCATGTGTGTTGCTTATGTGTGATGATTTATTCTGCTCTTACTGCATCTATTTACTGCTTACTATACATCTGATGAATGAATGATAAATGATCCAAGTTAAGAATTAAATGCAATAATTATATCTCTGGACATACGCTAGTTGTCTGAAGGATATCCACGTGTATACACGAGTTTTATTCATTAAAGTAGCATATGCTTTGTAGAGAAAGAAAAAATTAAAAAGTTTTCAGTCTGCACTAAATACTGATTCACCCCCCCCCTCTCAGTATTTTTCCCAACAATTGGTATAAGAGCAGGTCCTTCTGAAAAAGCTTAGCCGCTAGAAGGAAGATCAAGCAAGATGAGCAATCAAGATGGAACAACATCTATCAAGCCTCTGCTCTTTAATGGAAGCAATTTACTCTTCTAGAAAACAAGGATGAGATCCTATCTTCAGTCTATGGGAACAGATGTATGGGCCATTGTTCAACAAAGATATCAATATCTAGCTACAATACCAATAGATCCGACTGAAAAGAAGAATTATGAATCAAATGCAAAGGCAGTCAATGCTATAACGGGAATTCTGACTGAATCTGAATTTGTCAAAGTCATGCAACTAAATACAGCAAAGGAAATGTGGGACAAAATCATTCTAAGTTATGAAGGTGATGCAAAGGTAAAAAGTGCAAAACTCCAAACTCTCAGAATTGAATATGAAAATTTGAAGATGCATAGTGATGAGAGTATTGCCAGTTTCTTTTTACGTGTTGATGATGTTGTAAATCGAATGAGAAATCTGGGAGAAACAATAACTGAATCCACTTTGGTTGAGAAAATTTTAAGATCGCTAACAACAAAATTTGAGTCAAAAGTTTCTTCTCTTGAAGAAAAAAAAGATCTTCAAAATCTTACTGTGGTACAACTTCATGGCATACTAACCGCATATGAAATGAGAAGAGGAGGACCATATGAAGTAAAAGAGGTTGTCTTCAAAGCTTCTACAAAAGGGAAATAAGTACAAGAAGCAGAAGGATCAGGATATATCTCAGAAGAAGATGAGGCAAATTTTGTAAAGAAACTCCAACTTAGCACAGGACGATTTAGAGGTAAGCTTCCTTTCAAATGTTTTGAGTGTGGAAGAATTGGTCATTATGCTGCTAAGTGTCCTTATAAAGAAACACCTGCAAAAGGGAAGGAAGTAGCAAGAAGGAATAAGAATCGGTTTAACACTAGAAAAAGTTACTATATTCATGAAGACAGTGATGGGTTATCTGATAGTGAGGAAGAATGTGAACAAGATCTTAGACTTCTCATGGCATTTGAATCTAGTGAAGAAAAGGATACTTTTGTGGATGCTGTAGAGGACAATGACTTTCTTGAAGAAAACAATCAACTCAAAATGTGCTTAAAAGAAAGTAAAATTCTCTTAGAAGAAAGGAAAATAACCATAGAGACTCTAGAAAAGCAGGTTGAAGAAGCAAAGAAACACATTGAGAAATTAGAATGTGAATTGGTAAGTCTAAGAAAAGATTTTGAGAAAGTAAAGACCCTGAATCTTAGATTTGCTAAAGGATCTGAAACCTTAGATGAGATTATCAAGGTACAACGTTCTGCTCTTATAAAAACAGGTCTTGGATATACTGGAGAATCATCTCAAGATTCAGCACCAAATTATCTAAAAGCAGCTACAGCTGGTTTACAAAATTCTGCCACTCAGCAAGGGAATAAAGAATCGTTGCAGGTAAAGCATGATCATCTCAATTCAAAGAACACTAATAGGAACATCTCTCAAAGAAACACCAATCAACAAGTAAATCCAAGTAGAAGATTTCATGATAGCAGAAATTTCTTCTTCAATGGACAATGTTTCTCATGTCACAATTTTGGTCATAAAGCAGCTCAATATGTTGCATATAAAACTATCATGACTAGATAAGAAAGAAAGAAAAGGATTGAATTTGAGAAGAATACCTATAACAAATTTTCTCCTCTTCTAAATGAAGTTGAATGTGCTTATTGCAATAAATTTGGGCATGAAGAATCTAAATGCAGGATCAAAGTTCAGCCAAAAGAGCATTTTCCTTCAAGATCCAAAGTATGGAAAAAGAAGGAATTACAGGTTGAAAATTGTGGCATAGCATTAATCGTAGAAGGTGAAGAAAATCAATGGTACATTGATAGCGGATGCTCAAGACACATGACGGGTGACAAAACCAAACTTCGTGCATATAGTACATTAGAAAAGGAAAAGAAAGTTACTTTCGGAAATGATACTCCTGCTGTAATTAAAGGAAAAGGGTCTGTGTTTCTAAAATATAAGGTGAAGGCTAATGATGTCATGTATGTGGATGGATTAAGGCATAACTTGTTAAGTGTAAGTCAAATGTGTGATCAAGGAACTAAAGTTGTATTTAGTTCAAAAGAATGTGTGGTTCGTGATCTTGATACAGGTAAAACAATCATAAAAGGAAAAAGAACTCCAAGCAACCTATATGTATTGAAGAACTGCAAAGAGCAATGTTACTTGAGTAAATCTTTAGAAAACTGGCTATGGCATAGAAGGTTGGGACATCTAAGCTTCTCTCAAATCAACAAATCAAGTAGAATTAATGCTGTTCGTGGTCTTCCCAATATTACTCTACTTGAAAGTATCATATGCAAATCTTGCCAATTCGACAAGAAGACCAGAGTGTAATTTAATGCCAAGGAAGGATCATCAAGTAGGCCTCTTGAACTCATTCATACTGACATATGTGGACCTATGAGAAAAAAGTCACCTCGTGGTGAACAATACTATATCTTATTTATTGATGATTTCTCTAGAATGTGTTGGAATGGGTTGCTGAAGCACAAAGATGAAGCATTTGAGAAATTTCAGATCTTCAAGGTGCTGGTTGAAAATGAAGTAGATCTAAAACTCAAATGTCTTAGATCTGATCAAGGAGGAGAATATACTTCAAATTAATTTCTTGAATTTTGTGAACAACATGGCATAAAAAGACAATTTTCTGTAGCTGGAACTCCACAACAAAATGGCGTAGTAGAAAGAATGAATAGAACATTTCAACAAATGGCTAGAGCTATGCTTGATGATTCTGGAACACCTGACACATTTTGGGGAGAAGCAGCACATATAGCGGTAAACATTCTCAACAAGGCACATGTTCGTGTAAATAGTGACAAAACTCCATATGAACTCTGGTATGGTAATTCTCCATCTGTGAAGCATTTTAGAGTTTTTGGAAGTAAATGCTTTATAAAAAATAATGATGAAAAACTTGGCAAGTTTGAACCTAGAGCAGATGAAGGAATACTTATTGGTTACTCCTCTACGAGTAGAGCATATAAATGTTACAATAAAATACTTCAGAAGATTGTTGAATGTATTGATATTGTTATTGATGAGTCTCCTTGAGCCCCAAAGGAAGAAAAACAAACAACAGATGAAGACGATGGTGACTTATGTCCTTCTACATCAAATAGAAATGATATAGATAGTGAACCCAATAAAGAACCTGAAGATAATTTATCTGAAAAGGCTCCATCCAGATATGTTCAAAAGAATCATCCAGAATCTCAAATTTTGGGAGATAAGGGATCAGGTGTACAAACAAGAAGGAATCTGGTGGGATCTTCTAGCTATCTGGCATTTCTATCTACTATTGAACCTCACAATGTCAATCAAGCTAGCAAAGATGAATGTTGGGTTCAAGCCATGAATGAAGAGCTTGATCAAATTGAAAAGAATCACACTTGGGAATTAGTACCAAGACCTCATAACAAAATGTCATTGGAACTAAATGGATATTCAAAAACAAGTTAAATGAGAATGGGGATGTTGTAAGAAACAAAGCTAGACTTGTTTGCAAGGGGTATACTCAACAAGAAGCTATAGACTTTGAAGAAACTTTTGCTCCTGTAGCTAGACTTGAAGCCATAAGAATGTTTCTTGCTTTTTCAAGTTCTCAACAAATCAAAGTTTATCAAATGGATGTTAAATCTGCATTTCTCAATGGTGATCTAGAAGAAGAAGTGTATATAGAACAACCAGAAGGGTTCATTTTGGGAAATGATGAAAATATTGTTTGTAGACTTAAAAAGGCTCTATATGGTCTCAAACAAGCTCCAAGGGCATGGTATTATCGTCTTGACAAATATCTTCACCAACAAGGATTTTCAAAGGGGTCTGCTGATAGCAACTTATACACAAAAATTGAAAATGATAAACTTTTGGTTGTGGTAGTATATGTTGATGATATCATTTTTGGAAGTAATGAAGAATCTATGAGTCAGAAATTTTCTTCTGTCATGCAACAAGAATTTGAAATGTCTTTACTTGGGGAACTAACATTCTTTCTTGGTTTGCAAGTGCATCAAACTACTGATGGTATATTCTTATCACAAGCAAAATACCTTAAGCAAATTCTGAAGAAGTATGGCATGGAAGAATGCAAACCTGTAAGTACACCAATGATAATCGGATGTAATCTCAGTTCTCATGATGATTCCCCCATGGTGAATCAACCAGAATACAGATCTATGATAGGAAGTCTACTTTATCTCACTGGGACTAGACCGGACATTATGCATGCTGTTGGGATTGTTGGACGATTCCAAGCTAATCCAAAAGAGTCTCATCTTCAGGCTGTCAAAAGAATATTCAAATATCTACAAGGAACTCAAGACTTTCGACTATGGTATCCAAAGAATGTTGATCTTACTCTTCATGCTTACACTGATGCAGATTGGGATGGAAATGTTGATGATCGGAAAAGCACTAGTGGTGGAGCATTCTATATGGGGCCCCAGTTAGTATCTTGGTTCAGCAAGAAGCAAAACTCTATTTCCTTATCTACAACAGAAGTAGAATATGTGGCTGCCGCATCATGTTGCACACAACTTCTTTGGATGATGCAAACCTTACAAGACTTTCAAATCAAGTGCACACCTCCTGTCTCCATTATGTGTGATAATACAAGTGCCATCAGTATTTCAAAGAATCCTGTTATGCATTCCAAGACAAAGCACATTCCCATCAAGTATCACTTCTCACGTGAATAAGTGCTTGAACAAAAGGTGAAGTTGGAGTATCTTCCCTCCAAAGAACAAGTTGCTGATATATTTACCAAACCTATGCCCAAGGAAGCATTCGAATATCTCAGACAGAAGCTGGGAGTAGTCTCTGCCTTGCAGAAAATCAGAACTGCTTAAATTCAGAAGATTAAATTGGATACGCGGGTTTCCTGAACGAAAGTCGCGTATATATGCAGGTTTATGCAAAGAAAACCACGTATGGTTATTTGCTGACAAATTTTTCTTGGGATCAGCATTCTTCAGCACAGCTACAGTGCTATTTGGTATCTCTGGTGGTGTTCTAGTTTTCATAATTCTGTTTCTTTCTCTGATGTCTCTTGATAAATATGCCTTGATGATTTGCTGTTGAAAGTGTTCAGGATGCACAAGCTAAGGGGGAGCACTGGTCATGTGGAAAGGATGCATTGGATGCACAGTTTCAGGGGGAGCATTAGCATTACTAAATGTAATGCATTGTTGGCATTATGATGGTTATGAAATATGATCTCTCTTGAGGTCTTTTTGGTCTTGGTTATAAAAAGTCATATTTGTAATTTGATGAAAAGGTTATGTTGAGACCTATGATGTAAATTGTAATATTCAATCTTGTAAAGGGCTTGTTCAAATTTGTAAACCCACTTGGTTGGGTACTTGTGTCACATATGTAAATCCACTTGGTTGGATCATTGATGTAATTATGAGTCCTTGGTGATAGGAAAGGTCATAGAGTCATGTACTTCATTGAATTTTATGTTGAAGACTCAGCATGAACTCAGGGGGAGCATGGTAACTTCAATGCACATCAGATTTACAGAGCTCTTCTTTCTACATGTGGAGAAAAACATTGTCTTGGCTTTGATCCGCCCTTTTCCCTTGATGTCAAAGGGGGAGAGTAGCATGGTGTTTGAATAGGGGGAGAATATCATGGTGTTTGCATAATGGTTATAATCAATGTATCTATCTATTGCTGTGGTGATCAAACACCATCATGGTTGCCATCAAGTCCAAAGGGGGAGATTGTTGGCATATGTTGTCCTTGATGGAAACCTACTTGATGAAATAAGACTGTCGGTGAGATGATGCAATGTGTTGTCCTTGATGGAAATCAGTTGTTCCTGATGAGTTACCTATGATAAGCAACCTATGTGTTAAATATGTAAGGATGATGTATCTGTGTGTTAAAAGGAAGGATGATGTATTTACAGATCAACTTAGAAGGAACAGAAGAAAGGAAGTGCCAGAAAAATGATAAATATGATATGTCACAAAGCATACGCAGTTTTTTTAAGGTGAAGTAGCGTATGCACGCGGAAAAGTATGTGCCAAGTCGCGTATGCCTTTTTGTGCTTCAAATTTAGAATACCAAGGGGCATTAACATGGTATTAACCCATTGTATTGAGCGCTTGATTATCTATTTGATCCCGTCCAGGAATACCATCGGAAGTGGTGTGGTTTTGGCTCATGGTATTGATAAAGGCTACACCTATATAAGGAGAAGAAGATCATTGTGCAGGGGTGTGCATGTGTCTGGGTATTGAATGAATACTTCACTTTGAAGTATATCTGCATGATTGAACTTTGTTATTGACTGATAAATCTGAATCTATGATGCACCCATGGATGTTTCTAAATCCTTAGATCTGATGATGATGAATCTCTAAGATGATCTGCAGAAGAAGAACTGGTGAAGATCTGGCGCAAAGTCTGCTGAAGGTAATGAAGAAATCTGGGTAAGCTTATAGATCTGGTCTATTTTTCAAAGCTTTCATTTACAGATCTATACGCGAGTTTTTTATGGAAAAGTGCGTGTATACACGGATCTGATATACTAAAAGCACGTGTGGGAAGTTAGAGTTTATTGGAAAAATGCACAGATATATACGCGTGTTCGTTCAATGAAAAGCGTGTATATACACGGGTCTGATTAAATAAAAGTGCGTATGAAAGTTGATCTTATGATTGCTCAAGGTTGAATGTGTTTCTGCAGTCTGGGTTATCTCTGATATTCTGGTTACAATGATTTCACTATTCTGTTTGAAGCACTGGGTGAAGTATATGTATTGATAAGTGAAGGGTTGTGTTGAAGCTGTTTGATCCAGTTTGAAAATTGATGAAACGTGGTTTGCAGTGGTGTTGAGGGTCGAAGCCTTCAGTAAGGGGGTAGTAGCTCCCTTCCAGTGATAGTTGGTAAACAAGAGCAGGGGGTAGTGGCTCCCTTCCAAGAGAGGCTGGTAAACGAGAGCAGGGGGTTGTAGCTCCCTTCCAAGAGAGGCTGGTAAACGAGAGAAGGTTGTGGCCTTCTGTAGGTTGGTGCCTGCGTGCTGGTATGAGTCTGTGCTAGTACATGGTTGTAAGAAGTTTTCTTAACATAATAAATATTGAAGACTGAGACGACGACAACAGTGGTTTTCTCCCAAATTGGGTTTCCACCTTAAATCCTGGTGTTCATGTGTGTTGCTTATGTGTGATGATTTATTCTGTTCTTACTGCATCTATTTACTGCTTACTATACATTTGATGAATGAATGATATAATGATCCAAGTTAAGAATTAAATGCAATAATTATATCTCTGGACATATGCTAGTTGTCTGAAGGATATCCGCGTGTATACGCGAGTTTTATTCATTAAAGTAGCGTATGGTTTGTAGAGAAAGAAAAAAGTTAAAAAGTTTTCAGTCTGCACTAAATACTGATTCACCCCCCCTCTTAGTATTTTTCCCAACAGAAAGGAAGGTACTACAAGAGATCCATCAAAGCTCAACACTTAAAGGAAGTTAGAGCATGAATAATCATGAATTCTGAGTAATAAGCATTAAAACATTAAAGAAAACATTTCAAAGGTAGGACCTAAAAAATCATTTGACCATATTTCAACACTTAAAGGAAGTCAGAGCATGATAAACCATTAATTCTGAGTAATAATCATTAAAACTATGAAAGTAAAACACTTCAAAGATAAGATATAAACTCATTGCAATACACTAAGAATTTAGGTCCAAAAAATTTAAATTGCTTCTGTATATATCAGTCAATCCAAAGCTTTACAAAAGTAGTCTGTTCAGATAACATTTTGCAACCATTCATACATTGAAGTACGCAGTACTTATAGGCATCTAGCCTTTATATCCAGTCTGCCAAGTGGCTAGACCATTAAACTCTATTAAATACTAACCCAAAATATAACTACTATGTAGATTTTTACAACTAGGACTGACACCTTTTGAATTAGGAGTTAGAGTCCTAATATGACTCAAAAACCTACTTATTACATTTAAACTAAAGATGATCCAAATCTTCCTCGAAACAAATTATGACTTTCAACCATGCTGGCCATAAATAATACTTTAATACTCTAACTGTCTTGGTGAAGTTGCTCTGCCTACTATTTAGGAGTTGTCAATTATATGATTTGGAAATATAGTGAACTGATATCTTCAAATTGTATCGTTAATAGAATATTCCCACTTAGAAAACCACTGATCTGTCTCAATAGGAGATATGAATATGACTTCTTGTGTTGCTGTCCTTTTTCCGTTATCATCCTTTTTTTGCTTACCTCTAATAGTGATAGTTGCAGAAATCTGGGATCTAGTAAAAGGCTTTCTAGTTTTTAAAAGAAAACCTGAATCTTCTGGAGAAAAATCTAATTTCTTGGCTATACGTCCCTTCCTTTTTACCTTGGATCCCTATATCTGAGCTGCTTTCACTATAGGGGTTTATGCAATGTCTATAGCTTGTAGAATGTCTTCAAGTCTACCTTTACCTCCAACAATTTCCTTAGTGTTTCTTTTGGACCTTTTTGTTGCAAGTTTGGTCTTGCTATCCATGACATGTTTGTTAGCTTGCTTGCTAGTTGCTGGAGGTGATGATGTCTCTTGAATGAATTTAGCTTCTTCTTCCATATCTTTAGTTGTAGATTTTAAACCTTCTTGTTGATTCCTTTCTAACTCTACAGTGGCACTCAGCTCTTTCCTAGAAGAAGAAGTTTTGAGTTTAAGGGCTTTCCTTGGAGATAAAACATCTATTTCATACCCATTCATGAACAAGAAAGATGCCCAGTCTCTGTTTAATTTACTTAATTCCTACAATACTAGTAATTTCATCAACCCATGGTGAAAAATGGAGGTTTCACTTCTTTCAGTTCTTCCTTGCACTTTGTCTACCATTTTTCCAAGACTTCTAAAAAGGTAAAAAGAAATATCTATCAACTTTTTCCCTGTAAAATGAAGCAACAGTTTGAAGTAATACATGTAAATTGTTTGGAATCTACCTTCACATGTAAAGTATTTATGTATGGCTGTTAGTAATTTAGAATAATTATCTCTAAGGCAAGTTTTAGGAATCCCTTCAGTCATTTTTATCCCTACATGTTCAGGTTTTAGATAATCATCACAACTTTTCAAGTTAAACTTGGTAGCTTTAAACCATTCTTCTTCGGTCCTCGGGATCCCTATTGCTTTAGAAATGCTATCAGGTGAAATTGGAACATGAAGACAACCAAAATTTGTATATGTACCTTTGAAATTGATCACAAAATTTTGTGAGACATGTTTATGATGACCTTGCAACCTTTGACAGAACTGAATGCAGCCTACTCTTGTAAAAAGTTCAACAAAATATGGATCTTCCATGATTAAACTTGGACTTGTAGGCTCGTACCTAAATGGGAGACCTCATTTATTAACTTTATTTGGTGTGGCCATCTCTTTCTTGTTTAGCAGCGGTAGCCTTATTTATATTTTGACACATTTTCAGCAAAATCATTTGATGACAGCGAGCTGTTATGGTAGAAGAAGGCTGGCATGACAAGGGATTTATACGAGAGATGTAAATGAAAGCAAGGTTATTTGGTAGAAAATTGCAAAAGCGGGAAAAAAAATGTGAGGAATGAGGGATGTCTTTGAAAAGAAAAATGAGATGGAATTCAAATGGTGGTTGATGCTAAAACGTTCCTAACTTTCGAATGATGACCCTACTCTGACAGCATAACCTCGAAAACTTCAAATTTTAGCCACTCATCATTATGCAGAAAGCCGTTATAGAATGAGACAAATTTCATAGTACATTTAGTTTGACAAGTGTCAGTTTTTCTATGGAATTACTAGGTGGTTCCACAGCAAAATCTGTTAATTTTGTACTAAAATGGCTGCGGACTCAGAGAATTTTTGACAGATGGCCATATTTGAGACTTTAGGTCAATTTAAAGTATCTACTCAAAATATATTCTTTTTATCTGGCTTGAGATCATATCTAACAACTTAAAGCAAAACTTAAAACCTATGTTCATCATAAAATTTATCATTTCATGATGATGTGCAACCTAACCAATCTAAAAAAAACTTGACACATTCCAAGTTAAAATTTTGATATTTTTTGGGTGATAACATGGTGATATCATTGTATATCTTCAGACTTCCACATTTAGAACTGAGTTGACGAAGGATGCTTTCCAATGCATCCACCATCAATTGCAACCTTATCATATTTTCGGAGATACACTCTACCAAATCGGAGTAGATTCCATTCTCCATTAGTGTTTGACTATCGAGGAGGCTGAGAAAGTTCTAAATGATTGTCACAGTGGTGCCTGTGGTGGTCACATGTCTGGTTATGCCACTACATAAAATATTCTTCGTTCTGGGTATTTCTATCCCTCTATCTTCAAAGACTTCATTGTTGTTGTCCATAAATTTCATGATTGCCAAATCTATCAGTGCAAGATGCATGTGCCGCCTGCACATCTCCACCCTGTCATTACCATTGGTCCCTTTGTGAAGTGGGGCATCAATTTTATGACGTGTAACCATCACTTGGTTGAGAGGAATTCTTATATTACCGTAGTCGTTGACTACTTCACCAAATGGGCTGAAGCAATGCCTACCCTTGCCATCGACGGTAATACAACAACTCAATTCATATTCAATCACATCATTTCTAGGTTTGGTGTCCCTCAAGCCATCGTTACCGATCATGGTTCCCATTTTTGACATTATATGGTGGCAAAGTTGACATCCAGGTTGGGCTTGCGTCACAACAACCCAATGCCATACTATCCTCAAGCCAATGGCGAGTTTGAAGTTGTGAACAAATTTCTTGTCACAATGCTTCAACGTACGATTGGGATACACAAATCCAACTGGACTCTCATGTTATTTTCGGCTCTCTGGGCACACCGAACCTCAATTAAGGATGTGATTGGATTCACTCCATTCCATCTTGTTTATGGTGTGGAAGCTACCCTTCTGATTGAGTGTGAAATACCTTCGCTCAAATTAGGTGTTGAATTACTGTCAAACACTTCACCTGCAGAAGAGCGTCTTCTCTACTTAGAGAGGTTGGATGAAACTCGTTGCTTTGCTTCTTTAGTCATTGAGGCACAGAATAAGCGGGTCAAGGCCCATTTTGACCAATCAGTTTCCCCTCAATCGTTTGTAGAAGGAGACCTCGTCCTCCTGTACGACCAATCTCATGATAAGCTGGGGCAGACAAATTTCAACCCATGTGGCATGGGCCTTACATCATTAAATGTGTCTTGAAGAACGAGGCCTATGAGCTCATTTATTACGAAGGTAATCCTTTAGATCATCCCAGAAATGGGTTGTATCTCAAGAAGTATTATGCATGACTCATTCGTGCATGTTCTGTGTACATAGGTGTTTTTTTTAATTTTTGTACATTTTTTTTGGCTTGGTGTGTTTTGTGAGCGTTTTCTTGCTTATTGGGTCATTGCTTATTGTGTAGATGTCTATTACCCCTGATGTTAGTTTTGCGGATGGTGCTTCTCACAATACCCGGAATTTGTCTTCGAAAACCTGGGTGATTTATAATCCTACTGGTGAGTTGATAGATCTGCATGGTATTTTTCTAGGATGAACTACAAACAATGTTGCTGAATACAATGTTGTCATTAAACTGTTAAACGAGGCGATTACCCTTGGCATTAGTGCATTGGTTGTAAATATAGACTCACAGCTTGTTGTTCTCCAAATTAATGGGCATTATTTAGTTAGAAACCCTCACATTTTAAGATTGTATTTACATGTTCATTTGTTGGAAATACATTTTGATTATATCACATATCAACATATTCCTAGATGAATGAATGCATTAACTGATAGACTAGCTAACATTATATTGGATAGACATTTGCATAATCTGTAAAATCATCATCACATGAGAGACTCATATCAAATAGGAATATATATATATATATATATATATATATATATATATATATATCGAATTTTTGCATCAGTGTGCACCATAAGTTTCAAAAAATATGTGTGTTTCTGTTAAATCTTGAGACACTTTGTCTCTCATCAAGATGCAAAAATAAAAGCCTAAGTGTCTAGTCTGCATGATGATCATGATAGCATGTCACTGCCCAAACAAGCTACCTCACCAAGTGGTGAACTCGGTTTGACACCCCTTCAATGTGTCTCTAGTATGCACGAGGAACATCTTCAAATCACACATAGTATGGAACTCCGTGAGCGATTCCCTCTAATTTGTGCACAATCTCATCTTCCTCACCTTTAGGGGCAACATCAAAATCGCGAGGTATTGGCCTTGCTATCGGAGACATCCCTGCCGGTCTCTCTGAGCCTACGTCTACAAATGCATGGATTAATTTTCAGAACATATGTACCAAAAAAAATCATAATACTCATAAAATTAAAAAAAATGAGTCTTACCAAGTGCTTCATCCCAATCCTCTCTTTCCGGGAGTGTGAGGTCTGGATCACCAGTAAAATCTGTGTCGGAGTAAGGCTAGTCCTCCACAACAATCAACTGTCGGCAAAACCAATAAAAAAATTCTAGTCTCTATGACATTTGCTGACCACCCCCTAACCTTAGCATTAGAGTTGCCCATCGAGCCATCTGTGGTTCCAGTGCTGGTGGTGTCGGGGTTATCACCTCCTGATGCTAAAATATTGGTAGTCATTCCAGGATGAACGATACCAAGATAGACCCATAACGAAATTGCTTCAATTTGGTCTTCTTAGACTTTGTTAGGTGACATTTTATATTGATTGTTACTTCCTTTGCCCAGTTGCAGATGGTCAGTGTCAAGCAGTCTACAACAAGAAGTAACTGTGTATTTTTTGATTTGTGCGATGCTTGTGATCCCATAGCTTGTGTGATCGTGTGTAGCACTACCTTCAGTGCTAATTCTGAGATGGTCTGGTTATCCACCTTCCCACTTTTTGATCCTTTTCATGCCCCTGGACATACCCTGTCAATTACCATGCTGATGTTCTCCATGGTGGGCCAGGTGCTTGTTAAGGTTGGTGCTACTCCCCTCCATGAAAATCTTGTTATGAAATAGATACCAAAAACATCAATCTCAATCTCCTGATCTCGAAGAATGAATTTTTCCTGATCCTCATCCCAGATAGTGATCAAGTATTACAGCAGCTCTAGTTGAGCTCTAAGACATGGTATCATGAAGAAATTTTTCAGTCCACAGTCTCTGAGAGCTTCCATGCATCTCTCATTCTCCATGGCAAGCTCATCTTATTTGTTGTGTTCCCATTCCTTCCACTTGATCAACATTTTTCCACTCTTTCACCCGCAAACATGTTCATATGGACATTATTAGCTAAATCAAAAGATAAGATTTGTGAAAATTGAGGCTTTCTTACTTGCATTTTAAGTTTTAAAAGGTCTGCATGGTTGGTATGACTATTTCCGATGCCCCAGTAAAAAAGATCAGGTGGTTAGCGCGAGTCCATGCCCGAAACTCACGCCGACTGCCGTGCCCTAGTTTTCACAATTTCCCCCTTAGAAATAAAAACTAAAAGTTGCAGGTAATGAAAAAGGATTTAAAATTTGGAGAAGGATGTCAGCTCTTACCTAGAATTGACGGATTCGATATTAGTTTGTCGAATTTCCCGCTATCGTGATCACAGTATAAAATGGGTAACTATTGCTCCACAAGACGTAAAAGTGAAAAGTAATTATTTTTTACCATTTTTGGCATTTTATAACTTTTCAGAACCCTAATTAGGTTTTAAGACATATTTTTCAATTATTACATTATGTTATTTCGAGAAATGGGTTTTACGTTTGTTTCTTGTGCAACGACAGGTCTTTAATGAGATAGCGATGAAGTCACAAGTTATATTTTATGCTTTTTCGGACTCGGTAAAAACATAAAAAATTCACTACTGGAGTCATCTTTTAGCTCTTTTCTGACTCTCTAAAAATGAAAATATTGTCAAGACTCTTGTTGTTTTGAACTCGTTAAATGGCGGCGAAACGATATCTACTGAGTATACGTTTACCCCTTTTTCGGGCTGGGATAGATTATTTACGAAAAAGGAATACTTTAGCCTATTGTGACTAAGAGGTTCTATCAGATATTGTTTTCTACCTTTTCGGATCTAAGAGACTATCTATGAAAAGGGACATGTTGGAGTTTTCTTTTCAAGCTCTCTAAACATGAAAAGATGCCAAATTATCCCTTTGTTAGACTCGTTAAACCTTGATGACATCAGACATCATCACCATGACTATTGATATTCTTTTATGGCTATCTTTTTCTCCTAAAATTTCATCATTTATACACCATTTTCTTCCATAAATCCCTTATAGTTTATTGAAATTGATTAATATAGCATTATAATTTTTATTTTTACATTAAAGTTAATTTATGGAATTTTTGTGTTAAAATTTGAATTTTTTCAAGAAAATTACAGGATGTGATAACTTCCTGTAAATGGTTTATGTTCTGACACGTGGCATAGCAGGTAGATCAAAACGAAGGACAAGGACGTGATCTGGAATGTACACAGATGATGAAAAATCTATCCAGCATCAGATTTGAATTCCCTAAATATCCAGTCAACGCTAGTCAAACCCAGCCAATCTAGCAGAAAAATCTGAGTCATAATGAATGAGCTTGATATTTTGCCTATGATTAGGAAATCCAAACTAATTTGATCTATTTTGGAGATCAATTAGGATTAGAAGGAATGAAAATAGCCTCTTTTGATTATAATTTTTGATAAATAAGTGATGCTAGTGATATTATTGAATGCAAGAGAAGACTTGAGACTGTGTACATGCTTTAGAACTCTGTTTTAATGTAATTCATTTCCATATTTTAATAAGAGAAAGAATCCTATCATTTATGGTGTTTTGAGTTAGCATTTTCATCATTTGAAGTTTCCCAAGCGTGCCTTGAAAGCGTGGAAGAGCTCCCATGTGAAGTCGGTACACTTTTCTTTACATTTATATTAGATTTAGTATTCATATCTGATTTAGTATTTTGTTTAATTTTCATGCTTTAAGTTCATTGATTTTGACTAAGAGTGCTTGTGATTTTATTCATCATTTTTATTTCATGATTCATAGTTATAATTGAAGAATTCAATTACTAAATTAATGAACAGTCCTTGTAAGAGGGTTTAGTTGAGTATTGAATTCGAAATCATTTATGTGATCTCTGTTTTAATGCATTTGATTTTTAATATGCTTTAGTGTGTTACTTTGAAAGAGTTTTTGTGAACTATAACCTTGTAAAAGGATTGAAAACTCAGACAATTAGTAGCACTTTGTTTTTAGAACAACAGATTAGATTTAATTTCATGAGCGTTAAAGTGTGTGAGGAACCACATATAAATCTCTTTAAAAAAGAGTGCTGGAGCCTACCACAATAAACATTTACTTAGGCAAACATATCCTTTTAGGTCTATAAACATTAGACACATGCCTCTAAGATTACCTACCTTGGTTGACAATAAATTGAGCCTAATCTAGAACACTAGATTGGTCTATACATTTTGGCGCCATTGCCGAGGAGGCACAACTAGAGGATTTAAAAAAAAAAAAAAAAAAAAACACAGATTTAGTTTTAATTCTACATTTTAGAAGTCATGGTTACTTATGTCTAGACCTAGAGATGATAAAGGTAGATTCATAAAAACCTCCCATCCAAAAACTAATCTAGCACTAGGAGCAGACCCTTTAGAGAGGATTGAACGCACAACTCCAGCTAGGAAAGTCACTGTACAATAATTAGAGAACAAACAAAAAATCAGGGCAGAGACTCACACTCATTGAAAGAAAAATTTTATTGGCATACGAAGCAAAGAAGAAACATCTCTCTGAATCCTCTATAACAAGAGAGAGTAGCAAAACAACCCAACAACCTCTCCTTGAACCTACTGATTTTGAAAAATCTCAAGAAGGAGAAAAATCACTAGAACAACCTTTCTTTGAAACAAGTGACATTGAACAAGACATTAAATCAACAGAAGAACCTATCAAAATGACCGAGGAAGGAGGAGGATCAGCAAGAGGACCCACTCCTGAAAAACTTAGAGAATATGAGAGACAACAAGAGGAAAGAAGAAGACAAAGAGAATCTGAACAAAAACAAAGGCAAGATCAAGATTGAAATCCACCAAGAGAAGAGTAAGAGTCAACCTTTAAATTTCCTATTCAAGAACCAGGAGAAAACAATGATGAGGAAATAAAAATGAAAAACATACCTCCATCTGTACTACCAAACTTTTATGGCATGGCTTCAGAAGACCCAGATTCATTCTTGTTTTAATTTTACATAGCATGTTGAACATATGGTTACATAGATGATGCCCATAGGCTTAGACTCTTTCCAGCAACACTAAAAGCATCAGCACTTAGGTGGTTCATGGGACTCGGTGAACATGCAATAACTAATTGGGATGGCATGAGAAAAATATTCTTAAATAATCACCAACCTTATTGTAGATCAAGAGATTATAAGGATGATATCTTTAGATTTAATCAACAAGAGGATGAGAGCTTAGAGGAATATTTGGAACGATTTGTTTATAATCTACAAAAATCAAAACATAGAACCATGTCTCTTGATATGATCCGAACAATATTTTTGAAGGGAATCCGAGAAGAATACTTAGATGATATTAATTTTATGGAAAAAGGTGATATTTCTACCTTACCTTTTGATGAGATTGCCGATTTATGTGAAAATTATTCTAGGAGCAAAGCTAGGAACGGAAAAAGAACCATATCATCCAAAGCCACTAAATCTGCTTCAGCTAGTGTCACAAGGGCTGAAATAGGAAACTTATTAGAAGAATTCAAAATAGACCTATTAAGTACCTTAGGGAACCAAATTGACACTTTAAAAGCAAAGAAAAGACAGGAAGAAGAAGATCAATTAATGGATGTCTTTTGTCCAAAGTGCCGGAAGAAACATGCTTTGAAAGATTTCCCTTTAGAAAATGTTCAAAATGTTCAATTTTGTGCCTTTTGCAATGAAAATAATGATATCTTTCATTGCTCTAAAATCAAGATTTTGTAGAATTGTAATTTGGAAGCCAACGCAGATATGGAGAATTTGTATTTCATGGGCGCTAAGAGACCATGGCAACCACAACCTCCACCTCCAGGTATGTTTCCAAATCAAAATTTGCAATTTCCTGCACAAGATCAGATGTATGTTCAGAATTCTTGGAATGTTCCCATGCTGTGGCAACACCAAACTTACCCACAACAACAATGGAGACCATTTCAGCAATATCCTCAACCATACCAACCATATCCTCAACCACACCAACAATATCCTCAGCCATATCAATATTATCCTCAAACATATCAGCAATATCCTCAGCAGCAAGTTGTCCATCAACCTCAAAACACTCAACAAACATTACCTGCTCCACCAATAAATCCAAAACAATTACAACTTCCATCTAACCAGCCTCCTAGACCTACTCAGATACCTGCTCAACCTATACCTAATCCAAATAATAGAGTAGATAGACCAGCTTACAGTGTAGATGAGGGAACATCTTACTCCACTCTACCTTTACAAAATATCGAGCTTAGGTCTGGTAGGATACTTCAAAAAAACCTCAAGTAGCTAACAAACAAAAAGAAAACAAAGAGAATGAATATGAAACTCCAATTCAAAAGAAACAAAATGATGAAATCCAAAATAAACAAATGCAACTAATGCATCCACCACCTTTTCTGGATAGATTAATCCAAGCAAAACTCCCCTTGTCTTTACCCCAGTTTGATGTTTTAGATGAGCTAAAGAATGTCTATATAAAAATTCCACTACTTCAAGCCATAAAAGACATTCCGATATATACTAAAGCAATCAAAGAACTGTGCCTCAAGAAGCCTACAAAGAAAATACTTGACCCACAAACTATTCATGTTATTGGACATCTAGCCGGCCTTATGACAAACACCATTTCAATGGAAAAGTATGTTGATCCTGGTATTCCTAGAGTCACTACAATCATTAACAACATACCTATTCCAAACACTTTGATTGACCTTGGGGCTGCAATAAATGTGATGACCCTTGAAACAATGAAAAGACTGCAGCTCACAAACTTGTAATACACACCAATTGTCCTAGAACTAGCTGATAGGTCTAAAGTCATTCCTGAAGGGATTTTGGAGGACATAATTGTTTCACTGGACTCTTGGGAGTATCCAGTTGAATTTTTAGTCCTTCATCCAAAATCTAATTTAGGAGGACACCCTATCATCCTTGGTAGACCATGGTTAGCAACTATTGATGCATTCATAGGGTGTAGATCAGGTAATATGATTATTTCATGAGGAAATGAAAGAAAAAAAATCACTCTATACCCATCAACACAATCAACAGTAGTAGCAAAAAACTTATGTCTTGATGACAAATGCAATGATAAAGAAGAAGTTCAATCTGTTTTCAACATCAATCAAATCTATGATTTTCAAGAACATAATAATGATGATTTGGTAGAATTGTTCCTTTCTCAACCTGATATTTCAGAAGAATTAAGAAATGAACAATACAATGTTGCAGATCAACTTTTAGAACAAAGTTTTCAAGAAACATGTACCATTCATTCTTTGCAAACATTATTTGAAAACATTTTCCCCATTCAATCTATCAGAAACACACAGAGTAATATTATAGAGATTAGTGCAGGAAAAACATTGAATATTGACACACACCTAGACTTATCTCAGGAAGAAAAATTGATTCAATTATTGAGAAAATATCAAAAGGCATTTTCTTGGGACTACACCGATATGCAGGGAATCCACCCAGAAACACGCACTCACCATATTTACACAGATAGTAATGTAAGACCAGTGAGGAAACCATAGAGAATAATGAATCCCATCCTTCAAGATATTGTTAGAGATGAATTACAAAAACTACTAAAGGTCAATTTTATTTATCCCATCTCTGACAGTCAGTGGGTATCTCCATTGGTAGTAGTGCCCAAGAAAAATGGTAAGAGGAGGATTTGTGTTGACTATAGACAATTGAACAAAGCAACACTCAAAGATTATTTTCCACTACCATTTATTGACCAAGTTTTGGATACATTAGCTGGGAAATCATCATTTTATTTTCTTGATGGTTTCAGTGGCTATAACCAAATCAGGATAGCCTTAGAGGACCAGGACAAAACCACTTTTACTTGTCCCTGGGGCACTTATGCCTACAATGTTTTACCATTTTGAGTCTGTAATGCTCCAGCTACATTTCAAAGAGTTGTATTAGCTATTTTTGCTGATTTAGTTCATGAGTGTGTTGATTTTTATATGGATGATTTTTTAGTGTATGGTAATTCATTTGAGCCTTCATTAGAAAATCTTGAGAAATTTTTGAAGATATTTATTGAAGCCAATTTATCCTTGAGTAATGAAAAGTGTTTTATGATGCTAAATGAAGGGGTAGTATTGGGTCATTATATTTCTTTAGAAGACATTAAAGTAGATCCATCAAAAATCCAAATCATTGTCAATTTGCCAATTCTGAAGACTCAAAAAGAGGTAAGAAGCTTTCTTGGGTATGCAAGCTATTATAGAAGGTTTATTGAACATTTTAGTCAGATAGATTTACCTCTGTTTAAGCTTCTTGCAAAATATTCACCTTTCAACTGGAATGAAAATTGTCAAAAATCTTTTGAAACACTCAAAGAAAAGTTATCAACCACACTAGTTTTAAAAGGACCTAATTGGACCCTACCCTTTCACATCTTTACAGATGCATCTGATACTGCAGTAGGTGCCTCATTAGGCCAAAAAGAAGAGTCTTTGAATTATTCCATCTATTTTATCAATAAAAATCTGACACTTGCAGAACTTAATTACACAGTTACTGAAAAAGAAATGCTTGCAATCATACATGCTATGAATAAATTTCGACATTATATAACTGGTTATGAGTTTTTTGTCCATACTGACCACTCTGCCATTAAGTACTTAATGAACAAACCAATAACTAATGGCAAAGTTACCAGATGGTTGTTATTGCTACAGGAATTTAATATTATAGTGTTGGATAGACCAGGTAAAGAGAACCATGTGGCAGATTTTCTTTCTAGACTCCACAATCTAGGTGAGGTTGTTCTAGTTGAAGATTCTTTTCTCGATGAAAATTTATTTGCAATTTCAATAGTGGATCCATGGTATGCTGATTTAGCTAATTATCTCTCCACAGAAAAGACACCTCTATATTTTACTACAAAGGAGAAGAAAGGACTCATCAAGCAAAGTACCAAATATTCATGGGTTAATGGAGATTTATTTTACACTGGTTATGATATGATTATTAGAAGATGTGTAAGAAATGATGAAATAATTGATATTTTGAAATCTTGCCATGATGAACCTTGAGGTGGGCATTTTGCAGCTAAAAGGAAAACATTCAAGATCCTCAGTCTTGGCTATTATTGGCCATCAATTTTTAAGGATTCCAAGAATTATGTGAGAAGTTGTGGCAGTTGCCAACGCATTGGTAGACCAACTGCTTCAAATGAGATGCCACTTCAACCTCAAGTACATTTAGAGCCATTTGAAAAATGGGCTCTAGATTTTGTAGGACCCATAAATCCACCTTCAAAGGGTAAAAAGTACATCTTAGTATGTACTGAATACGTGACTAAATGGGCTGAAGCAAAAGCACTTGTCTGGGCAACTGAACAAACAGTGGTAAATTTCCTTTTTGAAGAAATTTTTGTAAGGTATGGAGTGCCTAAAGAGATAGTAACAGACCAAGGTATTCAGTTTGCTTCAAGGTTGGTTCAAGACATCATAGAAAAATATAAAATCAAGCACAGGAAAAGTACACCTTACCATCCATGAGCCAATGGCCAAGTGGAATCTACAAATAAAACTTTGGAAGGAATTATCACTAAAACAATGGCAATGAACAGAAAGAACTGGGAGGAAAAGCTCAAGGATGCTCTTTGGGCTTACAGAATAATGTGGAAAGACACTATAGGATTTACACCATATCAACTGGTGTATGGAAAAGAGGTAATGCTTCCTATTGAATTTCATATACATACTTATAAAATGGCCGCAGATTTAGGGATTGATCTCGATGAAGCACAAAAAGAGAGAATTATGCAATTGAACCAGTTAGATGAAATCAGGTAGCAGGAAGAAAAGAGAACAATCCTAAAGCAAAAACAAAGGAAGCAGTGGCATGACTCACACATAAAGAAGAAAGAGTTTAAATAAGGTGACTGGGCTTTACTCTTTGACTCCAAATTCAGAGATCATAAAGCCAAGTTCACAACACATTGGATGGGCCCATATGAAATAGTTCAAGTATTTGAAAATAGATCAGTCAAACTTACTACAATTGATGGAGAAGGCAACACCTTTATTGTCAATGGACATAGGTTGAAACTCTATCATAAGCCCATCAACAAAGAAGATTTTATTCAAACTATATCTCAGCAAAAGGAGGTTGAGATATCACAAACTTCAGCTGTGATATCTCTAGCTTAGTCATTTCAATTTCTTAAAAAATAAAAAATAATAAAATAATAAAACATAAAAAATAAAAAATAAAAAAAATACAAAATAAAAAATAATAATAAAATAATGGTTTAGATGTGAAAACTAGACTCTGGCACACTCTAAACCCGAATTCTTACTGGAAAACCAATCATTTGGCTGGTAAGAATTCATTGTTCTAGTTATGTCTTGCTTTTCATAATTTCAATAATGACTTGAGGACAAGTCAAAGAATTAGTGGGGTAGAAGAAACAGTGGTTTTTCCCTACCTCATCTCCTCATTCTCAATTTTTCAAGGAATTTGTTTCAGTAATTCAATGTTTCAATAAGAGTTGTTTTGTTGTAATCAATAAAGGGACCTATTCAAGAAAAAAAATATGCAGTGGGACCTGTTTAGACATGATTATACAGAGGGACCTATTCAAAGGCTATGTCAATACTACAAGCAATAGAGGGACCTGTTCAAAGACTGCATCAAAAGGTACACATGGCTACTTCAACAATTTGCAAAGGTTGCCTATCAAAATTCTAAACAAGGCGGCATCAACACTAAAGATGAATAGAAACTTCACAAACATGACTCTTCAGATTTTAAGGGACCTGTTAGACTCATTTTCAAAGGGACCTATTTTAGAAGACAAGAATCAGTTACAAAGACAATCAAATCAGTCACACCTATTACACCTGCAAATCAGTTACACCTACAAAAACCAAAATTAGGATTTTATCAGCCAACAAGTGTAATGTATTGAAAGATTTTTGTTTTTAGCATTTAAATTCCTATAATATTTTAGTGTTAAATAAATAATTATGATAGCTTATTATCAATTTCATAACCTATATCAATCCATTCTAAGCATTCTAACCTATGAAACCATAAGCTATCTTATTGCTTAATGATTTTATAACCCTCATGCACATATCCCTCTGTCTATTTCTATATGCTCATATCTATTACCACTCTACTTATTTCTATACGAACGCTTCTATTTTCATAATACCCATTCCTATTTCTACCCATTCCTACCCATATTATCCATTTTAACCACTCCTACCCATACCCTCATACATTCATCATTGTTTCAAATAGACCTCTGCCAACAAAATACCAACAGGCCTGTCCTCAATTGATTTCATCCATTCCGACAAGATAAGTTGCTGAAGAAGCCTGACAGAAACTGACATTAGTTGAGGGGGAATGCCAATCCTTCAGAATGGATAAGACATTTTGTGAAAGAAGAAGCGAAATAAGAATTAGAGTGGTGCAGAAGTGGAATGGTGCGGAACCACGAGAATAAGGAGCAGAATCTTGAGCGATAAAATAAAAGTGGGTTTGAAATAGAAAACTGGCAGTATCTCGTAGTTGAAAATTTGTATTAAATTTTTATCAAAAAAACGTGATATGTGTTTTTTGTTGACACGTAAGGAGGTAGTGGTATTCTAATACCAGTAATTTCGCATAGATTTGGAGCATTAACGCTCGGAGGCTTTAACAACATGATATTCATTGGTGATCGTTCGATCAGGGTTTGCAACATGACGAGCTGGGGGCCTTCGATTGAAGAAGTGCATGAGTTGGTGGGACCCATTCTCAATATAACGCCATGGTTTATGATTGGAGAACATTTGATGCATGGTTTAACCTTGGATTTAATTGAAAGGTAGGGGTGCATATATGGATTTAATTGAAAGTTCAGAGCATATATATATAATTTATGAAGTATCAAATGTTTATTTGATAAGTTATAAACGAGGTCCATATCTGCTTATGAGTGTATCCGTCAATGATTTCATTTCTCTGTCAACACGACTTGAATACTCTGTTATTATGATTATGTTTTCTGCAAACCACTATCATTCCTCTGTATCTATGATTTTAACTCTTTGTGACACGTCTTCAGGCTCTGTAAATAAGAATACAGTCTTTCATAATAAAACCCTACTCTCTACGCCATCATCATAAAAATATTATCTTATGATAACATGCAAAATCAAGGTTGGGCGCTGAGTTTTCATTTTATGAAATTCTGAGTTCATAAAAGTCACCTAACATTTAGGCTTTGAGTTTTAAAATCAAAAGGCCGAGATAATAGGTGTTGAAAAAGGGAGAAAGTATAGGAGTCAGGAGTTATCCAGAATTGTGACTTCCGCTCAGAAATTGAAGTAAGCTCAGGAATTTACGACCAGCTCAGACATTTGAAGAAGTCAGTTTAGAAACTTAAGGTTAGCTCAGTGGAACGCAACAAGAAAGGTAACAAGTTGAAAAACCCTGGTTAAATTTTTGTTTCATAGAGTATAATAAAAAAGGGTTAAAACAAAGATTTTTCTAAAAATGACAAATAGAGCAGAGCCTGAGAATTTGATAGCTCAAAATACCATGAAGATTGTGTTAGAATTTTGAGGGAAAAACAATGGTTACCTTTTCTAGAGAAATTCAATGGAAACAATGAAGAAGTTACAAAACAGTTTGCATTTTCATTTAATGGAGAAAAAGATTTGATAGGAAATTTCTCTTTCATAATCTCAGAGGATACAATAGCTCAATCATTAGACAATAGTCTAGAAGGAGAAAAATATTTCAAAACCAAGCAGTTTAGAGAAAAATTGTGGACTCAGTTTATGTCTAGATCCAGAGTTTCTTCTGTCAATTGGAAAAAGGGTGTTCCTAGAAGTTGGTTAATCCACCCATGGGACGAAATGGTATACATTCTCCAAAAAATTGTCACATGTGAAGGGCATTACAACATAGTATACTTGTATCATATAAAAATCTTGTTGCACTTAAAGGATCAATGCACTATCAGTTTGCCTTAATTTCTTTTACATATTTTGACTGAAATGTCAAAGACCATCTAGAAACAAAAGGGTAATGAAGATAGAAGCTTGTATCATTTTGGTTTGATCAAAATTTTAATTGAATTTGAATTGCAAAAGAGAGGAATAACACGGGAAGGATTTTTAATTGCCATTCAAATCAAAACCAAAGAAGATGAACAGGAGAAACAAGGAAGCACAGAGTTTATGGTTGATGTTGATGAGGAAACCCATGAATTTAGATCAAGCATTGTTGCTCAGCCCAGTAGTAGTGTGAAAACAAGGAGAATGAGGCAAGAAGATGCCAAGAAAATTGCAAAAGACAAAATTTTAACTACTTACACAAGAAGATCAAGGAGGATAAAAAGAAACAAAATACAATATGATCAACCAGAGCAAGATATAAATACACCAATGGAAATTGAAAGCAATGCTAATTCACAGCCAGAACAAGATGCAGAAATGGAAACTGAATGTAACAAGAGAGAAAGAAAAGAGCTAGTATCTACAAACAAGAAACAGAGAAAGCTAAAGAAACAAATCGAAGAGTTAAAAGAGGAACTTATGGAAGAAAATATGTTAGAAAGAGTCATAAAGAAATAAAATGAAGTGTTAAGAGCCTAGAGTAAGAATATGCAATAGAAAAATGAGAAATTAAAAAGGAAATTCAAAGAACTCAAAACTGATCAAATTGAAATATGTAAATGGGCAACAAAACGGTACACACAGAAAAAGGTTTTCAAAGAAAAATACAAGAACATGAAGCATGTGTTTCAAGCACAGAAGAATGTAGATTTATTGCTACAAGTAGCAGAATCAGAAGAAGAACATAAAGGGAGCACATCATGTTAGCATGAGGACATGCTAAATCATTGAGTTTGGGGGAAATGTTGGTAGTATTTTATGGCTATCTTTTTCTCCTAAAATTCCATAATTTATCTACCATTTTCTTCCATAAATCCCTTATAGTTTATTGAAATTGATTAATATGGAATTATAATTTTTATTTTACATTAAAGTTAATTTATGGAATTTTTGTGTTAAAAATTGAAAATTTTCAAGAAAATTACAGGATGTGATAACTTCCTATAAACGGTTTATGTTCTGACATGTGGCATAATAGGTAGATAAAAATGAAGGACAAGGATGTGATCTAGGATATACACAGATGATGAAAAATATATCCAACATCAGATTTGAAGTCCCTAAATATCCAGTCAACGCTAGTCAAACCCAGCCAATCTAGCAGAAAAATCTGAGTCATAATGAATGAGCTTGATATTTTGCCTATGATTAGGAATTTCAAACTAATTCGATCTATTTTGGAGATCAGTTAGGATTAGAAGGAATGAAAATAGACTCTTTTGATTGTAATTTTTGATAAATAAGTGAATGGAAGCATGTAATAGGCTAGTGATGCTAATGATATTATTGAATGCAAGAGAAGACTTGAGACTGTGTATGTGCTTCAGAACTCTGTTTTAATGTAACTCATTTCTAGATTTTAATCAGAGAAAGAATCATATCATTTGTGGTGTTTTGAGTTTACATTTTCATCATTTGAAGTTTCCCAAGTGTGCCTTCAAAGCGTGGAAGGGCCCCCATGTGAAGTCAGTACACTTTTTTTTACATTTCTATTAGATTTAGTATTCAGATCTGATTTAGTATTTTGTTTAATTTGCATGCTTTAACTTCATTGATTTTGATTAAGAGTGGTTGTGATTTTATTCATCATTTTTATTTCATGATTCATAGTTATAATTGAGGAATTCAATTACTAAATTAATGAACAATCCTTGTAAGAGGGTTTAGTTGAGTATTGAATTCGAAATAATTTCTTTGATCTATGTTTTAATGAATTCGATTTTTAATATGCTTTAGTGTGTTACTTTGAAAGAGTTTTGTGAAATATAACCTTGCAAAAGGATTGAAAACTCAGACAATTAGTAGCACTTTGTTCTTAGAACAACAGATAAGATTTAATTTCATGAGTGTTTAAAGTGTGTGAGGAACCACATATCAATCTCTTGTAAAAAGAGTGATGGAGCCTACCACAATAAAAATTTACTTAGGCAAACAGATCCTTTTAGGTCTATAAACATTAGACACGTGCCTCTAATATTACCTACCTTGGTTGACAAAAAATTGAGCCTAATCTAGCACACTAGATTGGTCTATACAATGACGTTATTCGAGTTCCTCCTTCCTAGGGCTCGTAAAATGTACTAGGTTGGATTTTTCTGAAGGAAAAACTTAGAGCACAATCATATTCTATCCCCTTCAAAATTGTTCTCAAAAATATCTGGGGTACTCTCCATAAATGGTGGGGGAAAATTGAACTAGTTAGTAGTTGTTTCAGCATTATGTCTCTCTTGAACATGACACTCGTCTACATTCGTATCGAGTTGGGGACATCTCATTTCATCATTTTTGCTTCCATGGGTTTGGGTAATCTGTTTTGAACTCTCATCTCCTCTTTGCCACATTATCATGACCTCAGATCCCTTGATGTCAAATACTACCAAATCCAGAGTCGTGTCACTGATATGTTTAAGAGAAGTTTGCCTCTGTAGTTTCCAGCCTCCCTCTGATTCTATGTTGGTCCTAATTCAATTTCATCATATTCTTCTATCTCGTGTCAATGATGTGGAAAAAATTATGGCCCTCCTTTGACTAGGCCATTTCCTGTCGACTTCAGCTCATTATCCATGAAGTTGGTCTAGAGACTGCCAACCGGTACCTTAGGGCCTGCATGCCTTAATGGTAGGTTCTTCGCATTCGACGATAGGTCCACATCATTGGCCTTCAATCGGGTGATTCTACAGGTGTTCGATGTCAGCCCACTATTCACATACCATGGATTGTACCTATTATACCTTGAGAACCATTTTCATTATTGGTGGTTTCTCTTGCACTTGTTAATAGATTTCATCATTTGTTGGTAATAAAGTGACTTTCTTTCATGTTCGACTTCAGCTCACATATTCCCATGCTTGAATTTGTACTTGTTCAGGTCGAGATGGAGTGCAAGACCCAGGTTTTTGTCTAATAAGATCCAGGCCGCGAGATATTATGGTTTATCATGAATTTATTACAGGACTCCTTTGATTGGATGGTTGCGACCATACCTGAGTCTATTTATTGATCCTTACTACTAGATGGCTATGTCCGTACCATGGATCCCATTTTATATGTACTCTATTATGGATGGCTGCGCCCATGCCACATGTTCATGTCTCAGAGATATTATTTTTATTTGTAATTGCAGGTCTTCCAACAATAGTGTTCTGTTCCAACGCGTTCTTGTAAATAATTTCACCCCTTCCTCTCTCTCAGACCTCATGCTTTAGGGGGCATCTGTTACACAACATTTTTTCACTGTCCCTGCAATCCCCATCTCAAAAATTGGAGGCTCATTTATGTGACCAAAATAAAGTGTCATGCCTTGAAAATACCATCATTGTATCCCTTGCCATGAGCTTAACATTCCTTCCGTTGACCATTTCCTGAACAGACCATCAAAAACACCTATTTTTTCCTTGGTGCTGGTAGCCCGTTATGCCCTCACGCTGATGAGGCAGATTAACATTGGCCCCCGTGCCAAATTGCACTTTGTATCAGTTAATTGCCCACACCAACTGTTTATTGATTTTTTTTTTTAAATAGAGGTGAAGTTTCCATTATAACAACTTTGTGGGTGAGTCATAGGGAGTGGTTCGATTGAATAACCACGGCCTTCCTCCTTTGGCCTCTTATTTCCACCTTTTGGGGAAACCTTGTTGGAATAAATACTGAGAGGGGGGGTGAGTCAGTATTTAGAGCTAACTGAGAACTTTTAATTTTTCTTTCTTAAAACCATATGCTACTTTACTGAATCCAACTTGTATGGCTAGAGATCTTATTATGCCTTTACTTAGATCATTGCATCATTCATTCATCAGATGTTTAGTAAGTAGTAAGCATGAACAGAAATAATAGAACAAACCATCAAACATAAGAAACACATATGAACACCAGTATTTAAGGTGGAAACCCAATTTGGGAGAAAACCACCACTGTTTTTATCTCAGTCTTCAATATTTATTATAAAGAAAACTTCTTACAATTTTATGCTGGCGCAGACTTATACCAGCACGCAGGCACCCACCTATAGAAGGCTACCACCTTCTCTCGTTTTCCAGTCACCACTGGAAGGGAGCTCCAATCCCCTGATTTAACACCAGTTTGTAGAAAGCTTTTACTTTCGCACTGAAGGCTTCAACCCTCAAATCTACCAACTTTCTCTTAATTTCTTCATCAGATTTGTGTCAGATCTTCATGACTTCATTTTCAGAACTTCCTAGAGATTCATCATTTCTATATCTAGAGATCATATCCATAGGTGCATCATAGATTTAGATTCATTAGAGACAGAGTTCGATCATGCAGATATCTCGTAAAAATATTTATTCATTATCAACCCCTCAATCTGCACTCCATGAACCATAATGCACTTCTCCTTATATAGTTTTGCTTTTATTAACACCATGAGTCAATACCACCCAACTGCTGATGGTATTCCTGGACGAGATCAATTAGATAATCCAGCGGGGTCTACCCAAGCCCCCAAACAATTTATCATTGTTTTATTTCCTTGGTTTTGGAAATTAGATAATTAATCTAAGGCTTTTTAATATCTCAATATGAGATTGAGATATTAATCCAAATTTCTCCTTTAGTAATGAAAAAACCTTAGCATACTTCGTAGACCTTCATATGTCAACCCCCAAGTTTATACGTTCCACCATCTTTGGAGTAAAAAAGATGGCCCAATTTCTTTTCGTCATAATTTATATTTAATTTAAACAACCTTGGTTAAACCCGCAAATATTAATTTGAAAAGGAATAATTAATATAATTTAAATTGGGCCCACATATATGATCAGCGACCCAATCAAATTCCCACTTCGTACTTTGGTTAATCTTCGCACATCTTCATCAAGCGATCATCGTCCGATGACTCCTTCCCAGATCAATGATGCTCAACAATTTCACTGGGCATCCTGGGTCGAACAATAACGCGCAATGGTGCATAGTGACAAGTAGTTTTGTGGAGTTGTACAGGGACGTGTGTCGCCCGTTCTATGGAATAGCTCCCCAACTCGAAAAAACCACTTATCTCCAAAAGGTGATACGATATGGGAAATACGGCTTCATAAACCCGCTCGTGGTTTCAGAATAGTGTTCTATCGGAATTCAACCATATTTCAAATATAGTTCATTGATCCATCAGGTCCGGATTTTCCTCGCAATCACAAGTCTTTTAATAAACACTCCGCTACATAGTTTTTCTCCGATGCGATTAAAACTGGAACTCAAGCACTTATTAATCCTGATTTATACGCCCATCAGGTTCAGGCTTCAATCACACTCTCAACCTCTTGTTAACTTGTTCTACTGGCCTTATATGCTCCGATGCGATAAGGGTCTCTGGCCTGGGTTACGATTCCTAGAATGTACTTATTTAGTGTATCAACCAGCTGGGGTAGTAAACCTCAGAATAATGCCTCAGCCTCTACCTCTGCTGCTCGATGCAATTCCTTCTGCCTTGCTACCTCTCTTTACTACCTTTGTGCCTCTGTTACAATACATTGCTTCCTCTGCTCCTTGACTGATGCGATAGTTGCCATCAAGGACAATCAATTCAATATGATAGGATTTAAGAGACATATTGCTAACAATCTCCCCCTTTGGACTTGATGGCAACCATGACCAGAAATACATTTAGACAACAACATTCTCCCCCTTTGACATCAAGGGCAAAGGGTAGATCAAAAACCTTTATACCGACAAAACCATGCTCCCCCTGAGATCATGCTGCATTTTCAAACATAATATAACAAAAATGATTCATAAAAACAAGATCAAAGATGAGATCAGACTACAACAATTAATTGGAATGCCAACAATGCATCCTTTCCATATGACCAATGCTCCCCCTTAGCCTGTGCATCCAGAGATACCCAACAACACCTCAAAACCAATTTAATCTTCTGTATTTAAGTAGATCCGATCTTTTGCATGGCAGAGACTACTCCCAGCTTTTGTTTGAGATATTCGAACGCTTCCCTGGGTAAAGGTTTGGTAAATATATCAGCAACTTATTCTTTGGAGGGAACATACTCCAACTTCACATTTGTTTCAAGCACTTGTTCACGTAAGAAGTGATACTTGATTGGAATGTGCTTGGTCTTGGAATGCATAACAGGATTCTTTGAGATATTGATGGCACTTTTATTATCACACATAATGGAGATAGGAGGTGAACATTTGATTTGAATATCTTGTAAGGTTTGCATCATCCAAAGAAGTTGAGTGCAACATGATGCATCAACCACATATTCTGCTTCTGATGTAGATAAGGCAATAGAGCTTTGCTTCTTGCTGAACCAAGATACTAACTGGGGCCCCATATAGAATGCACCACCACTGGTGCTTTTCCGATCATCAACATTTCCAGCCCAATCTGCATTAGTATAAGCATGAAGAGTAAGATCAGCATTCTTTGGATACCATAGTCCAAAGTCTTGAGTTCCTTGTAGATATTTGAATATTATTTTCACAGCCTAAAGGTGAGACTCTTTTGGATTAGCTTGGAATTGTCCAACAATCCCAACTGCATGCATAATGTCTGGTCTTGTCCCAGTGAGATAGAGTAGAATTCCTATCATAGATCTGTATTCTGGTTGATTCACCGTGGGGGAATCATCATTAGAACTGAGATTACAACCGGTTATCATTGGTGTACTTATAGGTTTGCAATATTCCATGCCATATTTCTTCAAGATTTTCTTAAGATATTTTTCTTGTGATAATAATATGCCATCTGTTGCTTGTTGCACTTGCAAGCCAAGAAAGAATGTTAGTTCCCCAAGTAAAGACATTTCAAATTCTTGCTACATATCAGAAGCAAATTTCTGACTCATAGACTCTTCATTACTTCCAAAAATGATATCATCAACATATACAACCACAATCAGTAGTTTATCATTTTCAGTTTTTATGTATAAGTTGCTATCAGCAGACCCCTTAGAAAATCCTTGTTGATGAATATATTTGTCAATTCGATAGTACCATGCCCTTGGAGCTTGTTTGAGACCATATAGAGCCTTTTTAAGTCTACAAACAATATTTTCATCATTTCCCAAAATGAATCCTTCAGGTTGTTCTATATAAACTTCTTCTTCTAGATCACCATTGAGAAAAGTAGATTTAACATCCATTTGATAAACTTTAATTTGTTGGGAGCTTGAAAAAGCAAGAAAGATTCTTATGGCTTCAAGTCTAGCTACAGGGGAAAAATTTTCTTCAAAGTCTATACCTTCTTGTTGAGCATACCCCTTGCAAACAAGTCTAGCTTTATTTCTTATAACATCCCCATTCTCATTTAACTTATTTTTGAATATCCATTTAGTTCCAATGACATTTTTGTCATGAGGTCTTGGTACAAATTCCCAAGTGTGATTCTTTTCAATTTGATCAAGTTCTTCATTCATGGCTTGAATCCAAAATTCATCTTTGCTGGCTTGATTGACATTTTGTGGTTCAATAGTGGATAGAAATGCCAGGTAACTAGAAGATCCCACAAGAGTCCTTCTTGTTTGTACACCTACTCCCTTTTCTCCCAAAATTTGAGATTTTGGATGATTCTTTTGAACATATTTGGATGGAGTCTTTTCAGATAAATCATCTTCAGGTTCTTCATTGGGTCCACTGTCTATATCATTCCTATTTGATGTAGAAGGATATATGTCATCATCATCGTCTTCATCTGTTGTTTGTTTTTCTTCTTTTGGAGCTACAGGAGACTCATCAATAACATCTATACATTCAACAATCTTCCGAAGTCTTTTATTGTAACATTTATATGCCCTACTCCTAGAGGAGTAACCAAGAAATATTCCTTCATCTGATCTGGGTTCAAACTTGCTAAGTTTTTCATCATTATTTTTGATAAAGCATTTGCTCCCAAAAACTCTAAAGTGCTTCACAGTGGGAGGATTTCCATACCATAGTTCATATGAAGTTTTATCATTATTTACAAAAACATGTGCCTTGTTAAGAATATTTACCGCTGTATGTGCTGCTTCTCCCCAAAATGTGTCAGGTGTTCCGAAATCATCAAGCATAGCTCTAGCCATTTGTTGAACTGTTCTATTCATTCTTTCTACTACGCCATTTTGTTGTGGAGTGCCAGCTACAGAAAACTGTCTTTTTATGCCATGTTGTTCACAAAATTCAAGGAATTCATCTGATGTATATTCTCCTCCTCGATCCGATCTAAGACACTTTATTTTTAGATCTAATTCATTTTCAACCATTGCTTTAAAGATCTGAAATTTCTCAAATGCTTCATCTTTGTGTTTAATCAACCCAATCCAACACATTCTAGAGAAATCATCAATAAATAGGATATAGTATTGTTCACCACGTGGTGAATTTTCCCTCATAGGTCCACATATGTCAGTATGAATGAGTTCAAGAGGCTTACTTGATGATCCTTCCTTGGCATTAAATTTCACTCTGGTTTGCTTACCGAATTGTCAAGATTTTCATATGATACTTTCAGGTAGAGAAATATTGGGAAGATCACGAACAACTTTGAGTCTGCTTGATTTGTTGATTTGAGAGAAGCTCAGATGCCCCAACCTTCTATGCCATAGCCAATTTTATAAAGATTTACTCAAGTGACATTGTTCTTTGCAGTTCTTCAATACATATAGGTTGCTTGGAGTTCTGTTTCTTTTTATAATTGTTTTACCTGTATCAAGATCACGCACCACACATTCTTTTGAACTAAAGACAACTTTAGTTCCTTGATCACACATCTGACTTACATTTAACAGGTTATGATTTAATCCATCCACATACATGACATTATTAGCTTTCACTTTTTCTTTTAGAAAAACAGACCCTTTTCCCTTAATGACAGCAAGAGTATCATTTCCAAATGTAACATTCTTTTCCTTTTCTAGGGCACTATATGCAAGAATTTTATCTTTGTCACCTGTCATATGTTTTGAGCATCCAGTATCAATGTACCATTGATTTTCTTCACCTTCTGTAAATAAAGCTATGCCACAATTTTCAACCTGTAATTCCTTCTTTTTCCACACTTTCGAGTTTGAAGGAAAATGCTCTTTTGGGTGAACTTTGCTCCTGCATTCAGATTCTTCATGACCAAAGTTATTGCAATAAGCACATTCAACTTCATTTTTAAGAGGATAAAAGTTGTTATATGTATTCTTCTTTGTTCCAATATTAATCCTTTTCTTTCTTTCTTCTCTTGTCAGGATGGTTTTATATGCAACACATTGAACAGCTTTATGACCAAAATTGTGACATGAGAAAAATTTTCCATTGAAGAAGAAATTTTTGTGATCATAAAATATTCTACTTGAATTTATTTTTTTGTTGGTGTTTCTTTGAAATGTATTCCTGTTAGTGTTCTTTGAATTGAGATGGTCATGATTTACCTGTAAAGATTCTTTATTCCCTTGCTGCATGGCAGAATGTTGTATATTGGCTGTAGCTTCTTTTAGATAGTTTGGTGTTGAAGCTTGAGAGGATTCTTAGATATATCCAAGACCTGTCTTTATAAGAGGAGAACATTGTGCCTTGATAATCTCATCTAAGGTTTTAGATCCTTTAGCAAATCTAAGATTCAAAGTCTTTACTTTCTCAATTTCTTTTCTTAGACTTACTATTTCACATTCTAATTTCTCATTGTGTTTTTCCTTTTCTTCAAGCTGGTTTTTCAGAGTTTCTATGGATATTTTACTTTCTTCTAAGCATATTTTGAGTTGATTGATTTCATCAAAAAAATCATTGTTCTCTAAAGCATCCATAAAAGTATCCTTTTCTTCTCTAAACTCTTTTTCAAATGCCATGAGAAGTCTAAGATCTTGTTCACATTCTTCCTCACTATCTGATAACCCATCACTGTCTTCATGAGTATAGTAATTTTTTTTAGTGCTAAAATGATTCTTATTCCTTATTTCTACTTCCTTTCCTTTTTCATGTGTTTCTTTGTGAGGACACTTAGCAGCATAATGACCAAATCTTCCACATGCAAAACATTTGAAAGGAAGCTTACCTATGAACCATCCTGTGCCAAGTTGGAGTTTCTTTACAAAATTTACCTCATCTTCTTATGAGATATACCCTGATCCTTCTGTCTCTTGTACTTCTTTCCCTTTTGTAGAAGCTCTAAAAACGACTTCTTTGACTTCAGATGGTCCTCCTCTTCTCATTTCATATGCAGTTAGTATGCCATGAAGTTGTACTACAGTAAGATTTTGAAGATCCTTCTTTTCTTCAAGAGCAGAAACTTTTGACTCAAATTTTGTCATTAGTGATCTTAAAACTTTCTCAACCAAAGTCAATTCGGTTATTGTTTCTCCCAGATTTCTCATATGATTTACGATATCATCAATACGTAAAAAGAAATTGGCAATGCTCTCCTCATTATGCATTTTTAGATTCTCATATTGAATTCTGAGAGTTTGGAGTTTAGCACTTTTTACCTTTGCATCACCTTCATAAATTAGAATGATTTTGTCCCATATTTCCTTTGCTGTATCCAGATGCATGACTTTGACAAATTCTGATTCAGTTAAACTTCCCAATAGAGCATTTACAGCATTTGCATTTGTTTCATAATTCTTTCTTTCTGTTGAATATTTTGGTAATGCGACTGGATATTGATATCCTCTTTCAAAAATAGCCCATACATCTGCTCCCAGAGACTGTAGATAAGATCTCATCCTTGTTTTCTAAAAGATTAAATTTCTTCCATTGAAGAGCGGAGGCCTGATAGAAGCTATTCCATCTTGATTTCTCATCTTGTTTGATCTTCCTTCTAGTGGTTAAGATTTTTCAGAAGGACCTACTCTGATACCAATTGTTGGAATAAATACTGAGAGGGGGGGTGAATCAGTATTTAGAGATGAATAAGAAATTTTAAATTTTCTTTGTTAAAACCATATGCTACTTTACTGAATCCAACTTGTATGTCCAGAGATATTATTATGCCTTTACTTAGATCATTGCATCATTCATTCATCAGATGTTTAGTAAGCAATAAGCATGAACAGAAATAATAGAACAAACCATAAAACATAAGCAACACATATGAACACCAGTATTTAAGGTGGAAACCCAATTCGAGAGAAAACCACTACTACTGTTATCTCAGTCTTCAATATTTATTATAAAGAAAACTTCTTACAATTTTATGCTAGTGTAGACTTATACCAGCACGCAGGCACCCACCTGTAGAAGGCTACCACCTTCTCTCATTTCCCAGTCACCACTGGAAGGGAGCTCTAACCCCCTGATTTAACACCAGTTTGTAGAAAGCTTTTACTTTCGCACTGAAGGCTTCAACCCTCAGATCTACCAACTTTCTCTTAATTTCTTCATCAGATTTGCATCATATCTTCATGACTTCATTTTCAGATCTTCCTAGAGATTCGTCATTTCTAGATCTAGAGATCATATCCATAGGTGCATCATATATTCAGATTCATCAGAGACAGAGTTCGATCATGTAGATATCTCTTAAAAAAATTTATTCATTATCAACCCCTCAATCTGCACTCCATGAACCATAATGCACTTCTCCTTATATATTTTTTCCTTTATTAACACCATGAATCAAAACCACCCAACCGCTGATGGTATTCCTGGACAGGATCAATTAGATAATCCAGCGGGGTCTACCCAAGCCCCCAAACAATTTCTCATTGTTTTATTTCCTTGGTTTTGGCAATTAGATAATTAATCTAAGGCTTTTTAATATCTCAATCTGAGATTGAGATATTAATCCAAATTTCTCCTTTAGTAATAAAAAACCCTCAGCATACTTCGTAGACCTTCATATGTCGACACCCAGGTTTATACGTTCCACCATCTTTGGAGTAAAAAAGATGGCCCAATCGCTTTTCGTCATAATTTATATTTAATTTAAACAACCTTGGTTAAACCCGCAAATATTAATTTGAAAAGGCCCAATTAATATAATTTAAATTGGGCCCACATATATGATCAACGACCCAATCAAATTCCTGCTCCGTACTTTGGTTAATCTTCGCACATCTTCATCAAGTGATCACCGTCCGATGACTCCTTCCCAGATCAACGATGCTCAACAATTTCGCTGGGCATCCTGGGTCGAACAATAACATGCAATGGTGTGCAGTGACAAGTGGTTTTGTGGATCTGTACAGGGACGCATGTCGCCCATTCTATGGAATCGCTCCCCAACTTGAAAAAACCACTTATCTCTGAAAGGCGGTGCGATATGGGCAATCCAATTTCGTAAACCCGCTCGCAGTTTCAGAATAGTGTTCTATCAGAATTCAACCATATTTCAAATATAGTTCATTGATCCATCAGGTCCGGATTTTCATCGCAATCGCAAGTATTTTAATTAACACTCCACTGCACAGTTTTTCTCCGATGCGATTAAAACTGGAACTCAAACACTTATTAATCCTGGTTTATACGCCCATCGGGTCTAGGCTTCAATCGCACTCGCAACCTCTTGTTAACTTGTTCTGCTGGCCTTATATGCTCCGATGAGATAAGGGTCTCTGGCCTGGGTTAAGATTCCCGGAATGTACTTATTTAGTGTATCAACCAGCTGGGGTAGTAAACCTCGGAATAACGCCTCAGCCTCAGCCTCTGCTGCTCGATGAAATTCCTTCTGCCTTGCTACCTCTCTTTACTACCTTTGTGCCTCTGCTACAATACATTGCTTCCTTTTCTCCTTGACTGATGCGATAGTTGCCATCAAGGACAATCAATTCAATATGATAGGATTTAAGAGACATATTGCTAACAAACCTCCCAAGAGATAAGACCTCCATTCCACCATAGTAGGGATCCCAACCTCCTCCTCTCCCTTTATAAATATAACCATCTTCCATTGATGTGCTAGCTGAACTGAACATATCATACCTGAAACACTGGAGAGATTTCTATTCATTTTTCTAGAAAAGATAGAACAGAAGAGTCCCTTATTGAGAGAGCTTAGGCTTGTGCTTGTATCCCGTCCAAATTCCATGACATTCATGGAGATGCACTTCAACTGAACCCCACTGAAGGAGGTTGCGACGTCAAGGCTTGGTTGTAACTCTTTCTTCTATTAGTACATATGTATAACTATTGTCTGGTTCCCATTTTGCATTGATGTGTTTTATTTGATGCAATATGCTTAACCCTCCTTGGCTGGTTAGTAGTTATGAATGAGATTGTTGTTTCGTATGCTACTCTTGTTTGTTGAACTTGTGTAGGTATCCAAGCATCGCTACGGAAGGGTCGTAACCCACCAAGACATGAATTGAGAGGTCACCACTACAACAGCCATGACGACAACATTGGGCTCTAGGTAGGTGGATCTACCTTGTTTGTTTCATTCATTAATTGGGAACCTACAATCTTGTTTTTCCTTTTGTTACTAGACCCACCCTAGGGCTAGAGGGATCGTCTCTATCCACAGAGAGGATTTACCTTCATAACAAAACCTTATGCCAAGAAGATAGTGCCTCCACATCTTCAATGCATGTATGATCATTACTAGCTCAAGATCATGTGTCAAGTATTTCTACTTGTGCTCTTTTAATTTTCATGACTCATAACATACCAACTATCCATCCTCCATAAGGACTCCACCCAGTCCTTTCTTGCAGGCATTTGTACATACTACAAAATCCTTGTCCAAATCTACAATATTTAACAATGGAGCATGTGTCAACAATTTCTTAATCTGCTCAAAAACAACCTAACACTCCTATGTCCATTCAAACTTCTCACCTTTCCTCTCCAATGATGTAATAGGATAAGAAATATATGACAATTTCCTAAATAACCTCCTGTAATAATATTCCAACACCATAAATGATATCACCACATCTACTTTAGTAGGAGCTACCCACTCCATGATGGCACTTATATTTTTTGGATCTATTACAATTCCCTCCTTGGAGACAAAATGTCCCAAGTAATGTACCTCAGTATGGAAGAAACTGCATTTGCTGAGCTTAACATACAATTGATGCTCTCTCAACAATATCAACACTGCTGCCAAATGCTTGACATGCTCTTCCTCATTTTTAGAATATACCAATATCTCATCACTGAACACAATATACAAATTTTCCAAATAAGGACACAACACACTGTTCATCACACATAAATGTACTAGGAGCATTAGTCAAACCAGATGGAACTACAACAAACTCGTAATGCCCATACCTAGTCCTAAATGTGGTCTTGTAGATGTCCTCTTCTTTGATGCGTACCTGATGGTATCTTGATCTCAAGTTGATATTAGAGAACAATGATACTCCCTTTAGTTGATTAAACAGGTCACCAATCATTGGTAATGGATACATGTTCTTGATAGTCACTTTATTCAACTTCCTGTAATCAATGCATATTCTGATAGTACTATCCTTCTTCTTCACAAATAATATTGGTGTGCCCCATGGTGATACATTCAGCCTAATGTAACCTTTATCAATAATCTCTTTCAACTACAAATTTACCTCTACTAGCTCAGGTGTACTCATCCTGTAAGGTTATTTTGATGTTGGAGCTACCCCTGGTACCAATTCAATATAAAATTCTACCTCCCTGTGAGGTAGAAACTCTGAAATATCTGCAAGAAATACATCCTGAAATTTCTATAGAACTGGGTATCTACTGAACATATACATCCTCAACTTCCTTACCTTTCTTACTATAAATATGTATTACAAAAAACACACACCCTTTCCTGCAACTATGCTTATCTTGCATATCTGTAACCATCCTAACATATGTGGATTTCTTATTTCCCTATAAGACTCTTGGTTCCCCATTTTTATCCATGCACTCAATGGATTTGTCATAAAAATCAACCTTGGTCCTATAAAAGTATAGCCAATCCATACCCAATAACATGTTATATGATCCCAATGGAAATATGTTCAAGTGTGCTACTGTAGATATGCCATTCAACTCAAATGCATAATCTCTTACCCAATGGTGAAATTTTTTCTTTGTACCTGTAGCTAACTGCACTAACCATGATTATGGATGCATTTCTTATTCAAGCCACACTTATCCACCAATTCTGGATTGACATGGCTATAATTAGATCTAGGGTCAATAAAAATATAAATAACTTGATCACAAATATTACCATCCATCTCAATGATAGATGCCTAGTACTCTATCTGCATGTTTTCCACAACTACATAAATATGAGGAATGCTCTGCCCAACATCCCAATATTTTCTGCCTCCTTTGCACTATATATTTGAGGCCTACCACCCTGATTATCTAGAAATCTCCCATAATGTTTTCCTCAATACATGTCTAGCACTCCAACCATATAGTACCATTACCTCTATGTTGCTGCTATGATACATGTCCTTGTCTAGCTGCATTAAACTTTTTTTGTGGTGCCACATTTTCCTTCTCCTTTGAATTTTGAGGCCTTGGTATTTTCAACTTCCATTTACCTTTACCTTTTTATTTCCCTTTCCATATTTTATGAGATTCATTCTTACGCTTTGATTGTTCATAGAAATGCTTCAATTTCCCATTGACTTCCTCAAGTGACTGAGGCTCATCATACTTAATCCAATCTCTAAATGCTAATGGAAAACCATTGACAAATAACTAAACTTTAGCCTTCCTATCTTTAAGATATGGTAGATACCTCAATAGCTCAAGGAACTTAGTCGTGTACTCTTCATCTGTCATTGACCCTATATTTAGCTCATAAAATTATTTGGCCTTACTGTCGTAGTACCTTTTTCACAAGTACTTTACCCGAAAAGCCTCTTGAACTCATGCCAACTCAAGTCCTCTATCCTGATGTATTTTATCTGCTTCACATCTTCCCACAAAATGTATGATTTACCTTTTAGGCTAAATATAGAAATTACATCCTTCATATTATATTTCTACTAATGAAGCTCAAAGAATTTGTTCATCCCAAGTATCCAATCCTTTGCATATTCTGGTTTCTTCAAATATCCATAAAAATTAGGCGACTTTACTTTCTTAAATTCATCTGGAAAGTATCCTCTGTCCCTCCTTGTTTTCAAGATAAATATTGCTACGGACAAAGTCGATCTCTGTAACGCTAGAGTGGGTCTAGAAATAAGATATTATTTCTAACGTAAAGCTCTCTTAACTAATGTTTACAGTGCAATGAGGAAAGAGACATAAATACATTTTTCCCAATGCTACTATTGAATCCGTTGATGGTGGCCTTGGTCAAAAATCCTGTAGGCCCACTTCCTACTACTCATGCCATGCAAATACCTACAAATGATCCATAGACAACAACAAACATGATACAATACATAATAAACATAAAAACTAGCTATCTAGTAGATCAAGAGGCACCATAATATTTGCATAAACATTTAGACAACTATAGAAAGAAAAAATGAGATGTTATTATTGATAAATCACAAAAGGAGAGATTACAACCCAGGCCTTGATGTCAGAGGTGCCTTTGGTGAAAATATGAGTCCTTCACCAAGCCCAAAATCATTCCTTTTCCATAAAACTTAGGCTTTATCACAATGCTAGCATGCAAAGGGATGCGAGTTCATATGAGTCTGGCTGATACGAATGTAAAGTGGCCTACACTCATGGTATTCATTAACCCATAGTATTTATATGCCCATGGTATTTTAAGTGACATCTGTCCATTATATTTATTAACCCATGGTATGTATCCACCCATGGTATTCATCCACACATGGAATTTACCCATGGTATTGTAAATGAGATCCACCCATGGTATTCATCACCAATTGTATTTATCCACCCATGGTATTGTAAGTGACATATGCCCATGGTATTAACTTACCCATAGTATTCATTCAACCATGGTATTTACCCACCCATGGAATTTACCTGTGGTATTGTAAATAAAAAATGATATAAGTAACAAGTCACATCTTGTAAAAGGATAGATTGTCCATCACAATATAGCTTCTACAATTATTCTCTATTTTAATAAAAAAATTCTTTGTGGTTTTACTTAATGTGTGTTATCTCATTTTTTCTCACATTCTAATTTTGCAAATCTTGTGAGATCCATTTCAATTTTTTAGATGTTGGGGGCCTCCCCACAAGATCTGGATCAGTGGTATCATATTCAGGTTATGAATCCATGGGAATGAGGGTTTGAAGAATATTTCAGTTTCAAACTTTTGTAGCCACCATTAGAAAACTCCATGCAAGTTCCACGACCTCCATGAAGAACTTTCTTGGGCAAAGAGGGAATAATTTTTGTTTTTTTTTTTCATTTTTTTTCAAAAAAAATTTGGGCAACAATTTGTAGAGCAGATCTAAATATTCAAATCAGAGTCTGGATGAGGGAGATATCAGTGATTTATAATCAACAATGTTGCAAAAACGTTTTTGATGACAATTTGTGAACAATGGCTCTCCTGTCATTTTTTGTAGTTTTTAGTGAAAATTTTCACAGTAATAATTATATATATGAGGTACCCTTGAAAAATAACCCAATTAAAAAAAAAAAAAATGGTCAAATCGGCGTTCGGACGAGGGAGTTATCATTGATTTAAAATAAGCTATTATTTTCAAAAAAATTGTGACGACGGGACAGTTGCAACATGAATCTTAGTTTCCAGAGTCTCCAGATAGTGATTTAAAACATATGAGAAGATGCATAATGATCATTATATTTACAAAAATAAGTTATAATAAATTTATTAGTTATATTTACTGAGTTATGCCCATTTTAAATCCGGAGTAGCATTCGGAGCGGGTTCGCTTTCGAGGCGTGCCCTCCCACCACACTTTAGTAGGCACCTGCTTCACATTCATCAATTTCAGCATATAGTGTTCGACTTGGATTCTTTGGAGACATTCCCTCCCACCCTAGGCTATGTAGGTGCCTACTACTTCATCAATATTTAGCATCATAGTTATGGGTCAACCGCACAAAATCCTTCTCATTGAAGTCCATTTGCTAGGCCGCACACTTTTAGTATCACAGTTGGTCACAAGAATTACAGGGTACCTCTGTTCCCAGATCTTCATTTTTCATGGTTTTGGGTCATCCATCAACCCACACTTCATCTAAGTCCATTTTCTATGCTGCACACTATTAGTATTACAGTTGGTCACAAGCATTATAGGGTATCTTTGTCCTTGGATCTTCATTTTTCATGGTTATGGGTCATCCACAAACCCACACTTCATCGAAGTCCATTTTCTAGGCCACACACTATCAGTATCACAGTTGGTCACAAGACTTACATGGTATCTCTATCCTCAGATATTTTTTCATCTCGGTTATGGGTTAACCACACAAAACCTTTCTCTGCAGTGGCTCTTCATATTCAACAAAGGCTTCTCAAGAGGGAACTTCATGCAATAGGGACCATTGCTTTTTAAGGAGGGAGGAATGATCCAAATGGAAATTGGTCGACACTCATGGTATTCATCCACCCATAGTGTTTATATGTCCATGGTATTGTAAGTGATATCTATCCATGGTATTAATTCACCCATGGTATGTAGCCACTCATGGTATTCATCCACACATGGAATTTACCCATGGTATTGTAAATGGAATCAACCCATGGTATTCATCACCCATGGTATTTATCCACTCATGGTATTGTAAGTGACATATGCCCATGGTATTCATTCACCCATGTTATTTACACACCATTGGAATTTACCTACAGTATTGTAACTAAAAAATGGTATAAGTAACAAGTCGCATCTTGTAAAAGTACAGATTTTCCACCACAATGTAGCTTCTACAATTATTATATGTTTTAATAAAAACATTCTTTGTAGTTTTATTTATTGTGTGTTCTCTCCTTTTTTCTCGCATTCTAATTTTGCAGATCTTTCCAGATCCATTTCAATTTTTTAGATCTTAGGGGCCTCCCCCAAGATCTGAATCACTGAAAATGATCAACCAAGCTCTAAACTTGGGGGAATGAGGGATGTGAATTTATAGGAAGGGAGAAGAGGTTGGGAACCCATGAAAGGAGGAGGAAATCCAAATTTCTAAGGGATGAACCCCCATGGATGAGATGAAGGCTCTAAAATCAGAGATCTCTACCTTATCACCATTGTTCAATAACCAAATTTCCACCCTTGAGCTTCTAGAGGTCGAAGCTTCTCCTCCACTTGAGGAAGCACTGCCAGAAAGGGGATCAACACAATTTTCCAAGAAATTAGGGTGCTAACAATGCTAGGCCAGAACTATGAAAATGACATTAACGTGGTCATGGAACCAGTAAGGGCGTTGACCCATGAAACTAAGAATTTGGCCAAGTTTCTTTAGTAACCTTCCAAGGCAGCATTATTTGGATCTTCAAGGGGATATGTTAACATATTTCTTGATGTTGGAAACATTGCACAAGATCTGTCATAGGGAATTTCAGGATCAGGGATGGGAAAATGAGCATGGGGACAAATTAATGTGTTACAGATGCCCCCTAAAGCATGCAGGCAAAATAGGGAGTGATGGTTGAAATTCTTTATGAACCAAGGCAAAGAACGTAGACCACCTCCGAATCACCTGCCAAATCAAACAATTTACAATATATGACATCTCTGGTATAAATATGCCTAACCACATAATGCTTCACTATGAATCAAAAAACACATGAACCCATGGCATGATCGCAGCCATTTGTTTAAAATAAATCATAGAAATGTATCTGCGGTATGGACGCAACCATCCATATAAATAGGATCATGTAGAAAATCATGAATACTCAATAACTCCTCGTAGTTTGGACCAAAAATCACATGTGACCTAGGGTCTTCATTGTGATCTCAGTCAACCCAATGTATGCATCTAGCCATGTGAATAAATGTGATGGTGTTTAACATGGTAGAAATCACCTAATTACTGTTAACATGCATGAGAGAGGCCACAAATAATGACGATGGCCCTCAAGGTACAACAACACAATCTACAAGTGTAAATGAATGTGTTCAAGTTGAACACTTGCAGAATCATCCGATCAAAGGCCAATTATGTGAATGTTAGGTCCCTATATTACTAGTATAGTCCCTTATTGTTGTTAGTGTAACCCCATATTTTTATTATTGTGCCCTTACATTATTATTGTTAGGTCGGCTAGGATTACATTGTGGCCCCATGGACTCCTATATATAGAAAAGAGGTTTTGGTAATTTGAATCATCCAAGAATTGTTCATTTATGTAATGCATTGGAGGTTTCCCCCTCGAAGTGGCTAATTTCTAAGGCGTTGATCTCTCTTTTGGAGTTGGTTTCATAACATTTGGTATCAGAGCTTTGGATTCTAGGGTTTCGCTTCTTAAAACAGGTCATTGTGGAATGTTCGCTATAATTTTTTTTCTACGAAGGTTTAGAAGCTGAAATTTTTATGGAGTGAAGAAGAAATACTGAGGAATGTCATGGAAAAATTTCATATTTTTTTTCGAAATATTTTCAGAGATATGATCTGTGCAAGTTAGGGAATTTTTCATGCTCCTGAATTTAACCTAAACAGGTCATTGTGGTATTTTCACTATAAATTTTTTTTCTACGAGGGTTCATAAGCTGAAATTTTCACAAAGTGAAGCCACAATCCTGAGGAATTCCGTGGAACAATTTCAGAGGTTGACTCACAATATTTTCTGAGATATGGTCTGTGGAAGTTAGGGATTTTTCAGGCTTCTGAATTTCATCTCAAAGAGGTGACCGTGGGAAAATCTTCATAACTATCTCTCTGAGCATTAGATTGGAACTGTAAAAAGTAGCCACAACTGTAAAAACTATAGTTTCTTCTATATCAATTTCAGAGCCAAAGGAGGAAATAGGGACACGTGGAAAGTCGTACAAGTTCGCTCTACTAAACTAGTCTATAATTAGGTCATCGTAGGAGATTGGACATAAATTTTCCTTCAAGAATACAAATTAGGTCATACCAGTGACATTAGAAAGAATATTCAAATGGATACTTTAGGGAAAAATTTCAAATATTGAATATCTGAAATTACAGATATAATTCAGTTTCAATATCAAGATCCACAAAATCAAGAAAAAGGTGTGTATTTTTTTTTCAAATTGCATAAGTCTTGTTTGAAAAATAAGTTTTAAGTGATTCCAAAGGCCTATTGAGCATAGATATTAGTATTGGGTTCTAAAATTCCTCCTAACAATAATTCAACACCCATTAAGCCCTCATATTACTCTACTATGACTCATGAAGATGAAGAATCGCAACATGATCTATCAAAATTACAAGAGCATGTGCACCAAATTTCGCTCTCGCAAAGAGCAACAAAAAATGAAATGGAAGTTTTGAAGAAAGGCATGGAAGCAAAGATGGATGGTTTGAAGAATAATATGGATGGTTTGAAGAAAGGTATGGAAGCTAAGATGGATGGCATGGAAGCTGGCATGGAAGCTAAGATGGATGACATGGAAGAAAAAATGAAAGACAACATGGAAAACATGAAGAATGATCTAAAAGCAGACATGGAAGGTTTGACAAAGTTTATACAAGAAATGTTTCCTAATGGAAAACGTATAGTAGAGGAAACTCATGATGAGAACAAAATAAATGTTAATTGTGATTTCATAAAATCTAATGTTGGATGGAAGAACCACATATTCCAAAGATGGATATGAGGAAGTTTGATGGAAAGGATCCCATAACATGGATACTACAAATGAAGCAATATGTTGATCTCAATAATGTGTAAAACACACAAAAGGTATGCATTGAAACTTTACATTTAGAACAAAATACATTTGTATGGTATCGATGGCTTTGCTCTCATAAAAAAATTGTCACTTGGTCAATTTTTACTAAGGAAATGATAGCACATTATGAGGATACAAATAGCAACACCTTCTTTAGCCAATTGATAAATCTCAAACAAAAGGGTTTAGTGGGGGAGCACATTGAGGACTTCCAAAAATTGAATATAAGGGTAACTGATATGTTAGCCTCTCTCATAAAACAATAATAAATCTAAAAATAGAATAAATAAATTAACTATTAAAAGTTAGGAATTTATGCCTACCTCTTTAGATTGGGTTGTTCCTCTAAGATAGGAGTTAGTTTAGGTAGCTCCTATATTGGTGTGTGTTTGGTTGAGAAATTATCTCAACCAAGGTGTCCAAGATAGCATGCACTATCTTGAGACACTATCTTCTCATCTATTTAATTATAATACTACATTATTTTAATAATAAGAAAATATGTGAGGAAGTCGTGAGGTTGAAGCCTTTTCTGCCATGACTGTGTTTGTGTTTAAATCTGTGTGTTTTTATCTGTGTTAATGGTGTGTTTATTCAACATGTGGTATTAGAGCTGCAATGATATTTTTCAGAGCATGGCTATGAAGGATAAGGGTCGTGAGGCTGAGTATTTTTTTAATATGGTGTTGAGTGTGATGTGAGGGTGTTGACTGAGTGCTCTTTGTTGTGAGTGCACTAAGTTGGGAAAATAACCTTATGGATTGCCTGCATGAAGCATGATTTTGGTTTTATTGTCGAGTTAGAAGCATATGATATCTTCTGTAATTGAAATTTTCGTGTTTGTGTTTTCTGCTTGGAATTGTTTGGAGGGTCTTCCTATCAAGATAAGATTTGCAGTGAAGAGAAAGGGGGGTAATGTGTGAAGCGTTTTGTCTGTTACCGCTAGCAGAACTTGTCATGATAAATAGCCTGTTGGACGTAAATTCCCTCATTGTATTTAATTTGGTAATGGTGTTTAGCTTTTTGCACTAGCATTGATTGCAGAGAGAGTGATGTGACCATGCCATTTTGTTCGAGGAAGAACAATTCCCTGCCTTGAAATCCAAGGAAATTAGGTAGCACAAGTAATACATTTATCCCTGGGTTTTTATTCATTTAATTGCCTGGTCGAGCTCCAAGCTTGGTGCGATCTAGGTGTGAGGAATATTGTGGGGAAGAGAATAGTAGGGAAGCATATGAATCGCACAACAAGCATGTCCTAGCTTGGATCTGCAGATTTTGATATCGGATCCCACTGGGTAAATTTGGTTTCTATACTTTCCCCTCATGTTTGAGCTCGTAGTTGCAGTGATGGGCGAATAGAATGAAAATGAACTCCCCCATGGTGGCTTGTTCTACATAGTCCAGTCAAACGATTATCCGATGTCTCGTTTCCTGCCAAAGTGAGTGTCGCCCTTAATGCATATCAGAAGAGGAACAATTTCTAGCAGAATATAAGAGTGTCTCTGTCTCATATCAAATCCATTTTCTAAATCTCTACATCTACTAATTACGCTATGCTTTGAAGGTACATCTTCTTACAGTGGTATTTTGCAGGACTTATGTATAGATGGATATTAGATTCGTGTAGAGGTATGCTTGTTTTCTATGTCGGTGTGATGATTTCGCTGAAGCTGCACATGGAGCTGAATCACAACATGAGGTTATGGAGACTACGAAATTACTGAAACCTGGGCTTTGAAAAAATCATTGTTACCTGTCTAGAACTCATCCTAGGCAGCGACACCGATAGCAACATATTCTTTAAAGCCATAGTTTTTGTTTATGTTACCAGTAATCCTTGCTGTGTCAAAGTATTTGGTGATGTAGAAAGTGCAGGAGGCATCATATTTGGGGCCAGATCGAGCTATGATGAAGTTTAGGAATGACATGTACTTGGTGATTTTGATAAATATATTTTCTAGTGTCGCATATGCATTCAACAATACCCTCAATGTAATAGTTTTATCTCCCACTATCGAATATGTGAAAACTTCTCTACGTATCCAACAACACTCAATGATGATAGTAGTGCCAGATTTAATGTTGCGGAGGTAAAAATCCATGAGTATGTCGAACCACAGCGTCCACCGTGTTGTACCAACGCTACAATAGCTTCACTGGTGGAAAGACTAATTATTGAGGATGACTCTTCTTGAATTACACAGTCATTGTAGGTTCATAGGATCAACTATACGCTGAGGAGGATTCAAAAATTTTTTGTAGCCATCGACCAATTTTTTATTTATTTTTTGTTGTCAATCGCAATTGCTTTAGCTCAATCCAACTGGCATGGTGATCGACTTATTGGGCTCGGCTACCATTTGCGACGTGGCTTAACGTGGCTTAATGAAACGGAAGGCTCTGGAAACTCTCACAATTTGATTTTCTCTCGGCCTTTTCGCTGATGCTTGCAATTTCCTGCAAGACCGTCTGGTGAGCGGGTTATCCTTCATTACAATCGTGACGAGGTGCAGATTTTTAGCAGGTTTCTGAAATTTATTACCGATATGTTTTCACACAACGAATTCTGATTGCTGGAAAAGAATTCGTAGGGCCCTAGAAAAAGTTAGCGCCATCATGTTGCTGACTTGGGTCCAATTCTTGATCTGTTGTTGGTTTTTTAGTTTCTGGAACCTGCATAAAGCTATACAATGTAGTTTACGATAATACCAAAAACCTAAGTTATCCATTGGGTTTGGAATAGAAATTTAACCAACTGGAATATGCCGTAAATACCGATAGATGGTGTTGATATGATGAAATGAAAGCCATTATATTACTAGTGGAGAAATCAACCACCATATCAACGATGGGGAGAGTGGACATCCATCATACTTTCCTACAGGAATAGTGACCTCACAACATATGGAAATGCCAAAAATGAAGAAGAAAAGGTCACCATCGAATGAATATCATATATTGAAAATGAGCCATCAGAGTTATTTTCTACATCTATAGAGAGCTTCAAGTGTACAAGTAATTGTTGAAAAGGAAAGAAAATATCCAGTAGTATTTTATTTATTTTGAATCATTAAAGGGTGAGTTGTTTTATATAAGGATTTGAAATTTTTTTTTGAAAGTAATTTTTTTTAAAAGGAGTACACTTCATTTACTTTGAAGAGATAGAGTGTGCTTTAAATTAAAAAAAATAAAAATAAATTTTTTGAAAAGAGTTCACTTTTCTAAAGTGATTTCCATTTTAATGGAAAATTGAAAAGCTAGTAAAGTGAGGCTTTTGTGGAGTGATAAGGTGAAATTTTTTAATTTTTGGATGAGATAAAAGGTGCATTAAATTTCACATTTTTGGAGTTATAAGGGTGAACATTGTAATTAATTTTTGTAATAAGGGTGATGTTTGTAAAAATTATTGGAGTGATAAGTTGAATGTTGAAAGTCATTTTGTGGAGAAATAAAGTGCATATTTTGTAAGTTTGGAGTGAGAAATTTTTCAAAGGAAAGTTCATTGTTGAAGGAGGTTGAGTGATTTTTTGAAGAATTTTTTTTTAAAGAAGTTCTAGAACTTTGATTCCATGAAGATGTTGTGACGTTGAACGATTATGTACTCCAAATTTTAATAAAGCATATATTTTTTGTGGTGATTGTGTCCTAGATCCACCCGAAATTGGGTAAGGGAATCTCAGGTACACGAATAGTGTGTTGATAATGGTGCATGATTCATCTTGTTGCTTATGATTTGTGTCTATTTTTGACACATAAATGATCCCATTTAACACACACATAAAGTTCAATGCAAGCAAGCACAACATCTGTAACAAAGTAGTTGCACGGAAGGATAATTAAACTCAGCACATGCATTTGTGCCACTACAACAAATAATCAAAGTTTTCAACATCAGCATTCTACCTCAACAAGAAAATTCACTTAATACAATCAAGTTCATGTACCTGCAAATCCAGCATTTCAAAGCAAATTCTACATCACTACAATCAAGTTAATGAATCTGCAAACTTTAGTGTTTCAAAGCATAGTATACATCAACATTTTTTTTTTTCTAAATTGAGCTAATTCTATTTATGTATAAGTAATAGTACAAAACTGCCTCAGTTCAGCTGCGTTAGCCTGAAACTGGGCTTGAAAGTCATGCATAGTTCTGAAAAGAAGCTGCCCATGTAGGGAAACCAGCTTTTTAAAAACAGTTTCGCCGCCCTTATGATGGGAAACCGGCATAATAATTATGGTTATGATGACATAGTAACAAAAAGCTAGCAGTATTATAAGAAAAAACCAGTGAACTGCTATGTTCTGAGTAAGACTAACAACTATACAAAAATGATCTAGATCTGAGACCATACTGTTCCAAGTCGTAGCTGAGTCAGCTGGAGTTGACGGGCAAAGGTTGCTCCTCCAGAATTGGGCAACCGTAGTAGTCCTCAGGGTCATTCGCATCAGCATCAGCATCCATAGCGCCCTGAACCATAGCGCCTTGAGCCTCCGAAGTTTCCATCTGCAGGGGAGAGAGACCACGGGGGGAATTGTCTGTAGCTTCAGTCTTGGCCAGGTCTTCAAGAGGAGTAGCAGCCGAAGTGGGGCGAGGCGCGACAGAGGTAAGATGGGGGTCGGGGGAGGCGAGAGTGGTGGCATGCCCAGAAGGAGAACAGACAATGGCATTCTCTCGCAAAGTGATAGTGATAAAGGCCGTGATAGAAGGGCGGTTGAGGGTGCTGTCGAACCTCAGCTCCGCTCGTTGAGTGGTCTGGCGAAAGAAAGGTCTACTGGCGGGCAGAGGGACATGAGAGTCGGAGAGGCGGGGTGCTTCATGCTGAAGGGAGGCAGGTGGCCAATCACAAACAAAATCAAAAGGAGTTTCAGGGGCAATTCTGCTGGAAGAGGGTCGCTCCCCAGCGGAGCCACCGCGAGTGCCACCTCTGCGGGCTGTCATACGCGGCCTGAGACGAGGCATGGGAGGCTCTTGAATATGAATGGCAGCAGCAGAGGAGCTGGGAGGGAGTAGAGACAGACCACCGGAATGCACAACGATGGGCTGGTTGGAAATGAGCTGAGGGGCAGCGGTCGCACCAGAACAAAACCTGCTATTAGAGAAATGAACACCAGGTAGAACCTCAATAAAACTATATAACGAGCAGCGTCGTCCTGTGGCTGTGCGAGCGCTTGGCTCAGCACAGTTGACAGGGCACGCACCGGCCAAAGGCACCATCCAGACGCTGAGGGAGGCGGGGTGCTCGTCGAACAGAGAGTTCTGCAGAGGAATGATGTCCATAAGGCGTATACCAGGAGGAACAGAGATATATTGCCTCCGGCGCGATGGAGCATTGAATGAGTTTGCAGGCTCAATGAATTCGCCATTAAGATTGCCGTGGAGAGCCATGTGGTCACCACGCTCGAAGGGCGTTGGGAAATGGCCACCACGCGTATCGTTTGTCCCTATGGGACTACAAAGCATCCGCATCCGGAATAGTATACATCAACATTATTGCACATAAATTTAAGAATTTGTAATCTGAGTTGGATTGTAAGGGTGCACTTTTTGTTGAATCCAACACCCAAGTTTTAAATTTATAAGAATTCAAGAGCGTCAATTATCTTCAGCTAAGTCAAATTAAGACAAGTGAATTCTTTGTTTTGTGTGAGTCATTAAAATCATTGTAAGCTTTTTTTGGGTGCATTTTCGACCATGTTCGACACCCTTCATTTAAAACACAATCAATTGAGTACATCAAGTGGGCGAGTTTTAACTCTAAAAAAAACAACAAGTTCACATCTTCTGCAAGAAATTCTAAGTATTCATTCAAGTGAGTGTGACGTAATAAAGCAAGTTCAAGCGAGCGTTCAAGAAAAGCGATCGTCATCAAGCGAGTGTGAATTCAAGATTTCAAGCAAGAAAGTTCTACAACTCTAGCAAGTGTTCCAAGCAAGCGCAATAAGCAACAAATCAAATGAGTGTGCCATTCAAGAAACACAGCAAGTAAGCTTGTCATTCAAGTAACAAAATCAAGTGAGACAGTTCAAAGCATGACATCTATGACAAGCGAGCCTGAATTCAAGAGAGAGATTTTAGATGGTGAAACACATCCAGTTGTTACAAATTCTTCACAATTTTGATGATCTCAAGTTTTGAAGACATGGTGCAAATCAGCAAAGACATTCTTGCTGATCTTTCACGGCATCTACAACATACAAATGAAACAATTGAGTTTCTTCAACTGGAGTCGCAACTACAAAGAAATGAGTTGCAAGAGAAGAGTGATGTTTCCAAGTATTTGAACCATCCAGATGATAATTCATTCATCCAAATAGCTTCAAGTGTCGAATTTGTTCCAGTTCAACTTTCTCCCAAACCAATCATCAAGCCATGGGAAGAACTCCAAAGTAACAGAAATTGAAGAGGCTTAGGATATGTCAAAGGTGATGCCAACTTTCATATCCCATATTATTCCAAGCCAATTAATTTCGTTAGTGTAGGATTTCTTGAAAAAATCACCTCAACACATTCAGAGAAAGTTGCAGACAAATAGAAATGCACGCAACCCGCAGTTACAGTCAAACCAAAATGTCCTCATTGTCAAAGAACCAGTCATATGGAAGATCATTGTTTTGATATCCATCCTTGTTGCCATTGTGGAAAGCCCAATAATTCCTCATAGAAATGTCACAACCAATAGCAATCAGCCAGATTGAAGATACATTATGAATGGATAAATCCTTGGGAATGGTCATCCACAGTCAAAAGATTGTCTTAGTTCTACAACTGAATACAATCACACATAGTGCAGCCGACAGTGAAAAGAATATGGTACTCTCATGCAGTTGAATGGGGGAGTAAACCAGTGTAACACTCCTACAACTGAAGGGGGGATTTCAGGAATAATTCACAGAGAATTGTCTCTCCTTTCAGCTGACAAAGGGGGGAAAATGTCAATGAAATTCATGGTGGTTGTCAGACTGAAAGTCTCGACAAAACAACCAAAAGCAGCTAGTGGGAAGATTTAGTAGCTAGTGGGTAGCTTCAACTGCCAATGGGCATCAACAAATTTTCCAGTGGGCAGTCGAAAACAAAGCAGCAGTGAGCAGTTTTCAACACAAAAAAAACAACAGTGAGTTGTTTTTGACATCATCAACTAGTGGGCGTTCAAAAAATTTTGTTAGTGGACAAAGGATGTTGATTTCACACAAAGGACAGATGGATCCTTTTGCAACTTGGCACGTGATGGAGTTGTCGAGCACAATTTAGAGATGAATCATACATGCAACTGACTCATGGTCTCTTCAAATTGCAGTTTTTTTAGCATCCAACTTTGGCAGTTTTTCAGGCAATGTTTTTGAGGATCAACATGAGAACTTGGAAGATGGTTCCTCATTCTTATTTTGGATTTATCATTGAAGGGTGGAATGTTAGCCTCTCTCATAAAACAATAATAAATCTAAAAATAAATTAAATAAATTAAATATTAAAAGTTAGGAATTTATGCCTAATTCTTTAGATTGGGTTGTTCCTCTAAGATAGGAGTTAGTTTAGATAGCTCCTATATTGGTGTGTGTTTGGTTGATAAATTATCTAAACCAAGGTGTCCAAGATAGCATGCACTATCTTGAGACACTGTCTCCTCATCTATTTAATTGTAATACTACATTATTTTAATAATGAGGAATTATGTGAGGAAGCTGTGAGGCTGAAGCCTTTTTTTCCATGACTGTGTTTGTGTTTAAATCTATGTTTTTATCTATGTTAATGGTGTGTTTATTCAACAAGATATTCCAGAGAAACATAGGATTGATGTCTTCGTAGGGAATTTAAAGGATAACATCCATCATGGAGTTCGCGTTTGGGAACCTAATTCATTGGAGAAGGCATTCAAGTTGTCAAGAAAAATTGAATGTAAAATTATGGCGACAAGGAAGCCTACTAGTCACATATATAAAGATGGAAGTGTTGCTACTACTAGACTTCCACAAGCTACAAGGTTGATGCCACAAAAATTGGAAGAAAAAAGAGAAAAAGGGATTTGCTACAATTGTGATAGAAAATACACTAAAGGTCATAAGTGTGCTGAGAAGAAATTATTTTACATAGATTTTGAAGGGGAAGAAGAAAATGAACAAGAAACTTCAAAAGAAGAGGATGTACACCAGGAACCAACCCTAGAAGATGAAGAAATGAGTCTGAACATATTTTGTAATGCATTGGCAGGAATTACCACTCCTCAAACTCTCAAGATAGAAGGACATATCGAGAAGAAAAATGTAATAGTGTTGATTGAGTTGGGTAGTACCCATAATTTTATTCATTGTAAGGTAGCCAAGGAATTGAATTGTTTCATATACCGAGCACCTAAATGTCAAGTGATGGTTGCATATGACTATAAATTTCTCTGGAAAATGACATAATATCAAGCTAGCCATGGGGGAATATGTATTGAATAGTCCAATTCTTTCCATTCCAATGGGATGTGCTGATGTTGTACTAGGAGTACAATGGTTACAATCTTTGGGGACAATAGCTTTTAATTTTCAAGAAATTTTCTTGAAATTTTTTTCGGAAGGAAACAAAATAGAATTACAAGGTATTGTAGGGAAGACAGGAAAGATAATAAGCTCTAATGTCATGGAAAATATTTTGAAGAAAGAACAACGAGGTGTAATTTCACAATTATGCTCACTAGAAATTCCAACATCAAAATCATCTATTTCTATAGATATCCAAAAAGTCTTGGACAATCATTCCAAGGTTTTTGAAACTCCCAAAGAACTCCCACCTATTCATGATCATGATCAAGCTATTAATTTGATTCCAGAAAGTGTTCCTCCAAACATCAAGCCTTACAGATATCCTTATGTCCAAAAGAGAGAAATTGAATGTATGATTGCAGAAATGTTAGAGGCTAGTATAATTCAACCTAGTCAAAGTTATTTCTTTGCTCCTGTAGTATTGGTGCACAAGAAGGATGGATCATGGCGCATGTGTCCAGATTATATGGAGCTCAATAAGCTCACTATTAAAGGTAAATTTCTCATTCCTATGATTGATGAATTATTGGATGAATTACATTGAGCAATTTATTTTACTAAGTTGGATCTTCGTTCAGGATATCATCAAATTACAATGAAGACTGAAGATATTTCGAAAACAACATTTCGAACTCATGAGGTTCATTATGAATTTTTGGTCATGCCTTTTCGCCTTACCAATGCACCTTATACATTTCAAGGGTTGATGAATTGCATTTTCAAACCCTTCCTTAGAAATTTTTTTCTAGTATTTTTTGATGATATACTAATCTACAGTAGGTCTTGGAAGGATCATGTTCAACATGTTAACAGGGTGCTCAAACTATTGGAGGAAAAAAATTATATGCAATAACATCGAAATGTTTCTTTGGAGTACAAGAGGTGGAATATCTAGGTCATATTGTATCTCACGAGGGCGTTAAAGTAGACCCTGACAAAATTAAATCCAATAAGGAATGGAAAGTCCCCACAACCATAAAGTAGTTTCGCAGATTTCTCAGGTTAACAGGGTATTATCACAAGTTTGTTAAGAATTATGGGAGAATAGTAGCACCTCTATCAACATTATTAAAGAAAGATGTATTTTCATGAATCCTGAAGCAACTAAGGCCTTCGAACATCTTAAAGAGACAATGTGCCTAGCACCAGTGTTAGCTACGCCAGACTTCACAAAAAAATTATTGTGAAATGTTGGGAAAAATACCGAGAGGGGGGGGTGAATCAGTATTTAGGACTTACTCAACTTTTACTTTTTCATTCTCTAAAAACCCATACGCTACTTTGATGAAGCCAACTAGCGTATACACGCGGATATCCTTCTTAGAACTCATGTATACACAGAGATCTTATTATGCCATTAATTCTTTACTTGGATCTATGCAACATTCATTCTTCTGATGATTAGATAACAGTAAGCATGTGCAGTAATAACAGAATAAACCATCACACAGCCAAGCATCACACAAGAACACCAAGATTTAAGGTGGAAACCCAAGCTCTGAGAAAACCACCGCCGCCGTCGTCTCAATCTTCAATATTTATTATATAAAGAAAAACATGTTACAACCATGTACCTGGCGTTAGACCATACCAAAGACGAAGGCACCCACCCGTTAAGGCTACAACCTTCTCGTTTACCACTCCTTTCCCCCGGCAAGGAGCTACAACCCCCCGCTTCTCATTTACTAGCCTCTCCCCGGAAGGGAGCTACGACCCTCGCTCTCGCTACTCGGCCCTCTCCCCGGAAGGGAGCTACAACCCCCCGTTTGTTTACCGCCCGCCGGAAGGAGCCACAACCCCTAATCGGTTGCTTCGACCCTCAGCACCACCATGGACCACGTTTCATCAATTTTCATACTGGATCCAACAGCTTCCACACAACATACCTTGTAGGCCACCAAATTTACTTATTTTATTCAGAGGTGCATCCTTAATTCAGCAATCTGTTACCCATTCCAAACAGATATACTTCAGAGTGAAGTATTCATTCACAACCCTTATATGTTCTTCATGATTGACCCAGGAATTAATCATCATCTGATCTAAAGATCTTGATCAATCATCATATTCACAGGTGCGCCATAGATTCAGATATATCAGAGTTTGTTCATACAAATATCTCTAAAGGAGATTCGTTTATTATCGACCCTTTCGCACGCGCACTCTTCTTCATGATTCTCATCACCTTATATAGATTTTTATTTTTAATAAAACCTTGGGTCAAAACCATGAACCGCTAATGGTATTCTTGGACGGGGTCAAAATAGATAATCGGGTCCAACAATCTACTATTGCAACACGACACGACCCAAAAAGGAACTTTGTCTCTGCCATATAATTTTATGATTAATAAATCATTTACAATGGATCGGCATGGTCATAATATTTAAAACTTAGCTCCGGCCCCCACCTATATGATTAACAAACCAATCAAATTCCCGCACCATACGCTAGATAATCCTTCGTGCATCTTCATCAAGCGAACACCGTCCGATGATCCCTTCCTAGATCAACGACACTCATCAATTTCGCTGGACATCTGTGGTCAAACAATAACGCACGATGGTGCATAGTGATAGGCGGTTTTGTGGAGTCGTACAGGGACGTGTGTCACCCGATCAATGGAATCGCTACCCAACCGGAAATTACCGCTTATTCCCAAAAGGCAGTGCGAAATGGGCAAACCAGCTTCTTAAAACCTGCACGTGATTCCTTTCCTTCACTTAGTGCCGCTGACTCAGCAATAAAATATATTCATATAACCTTTTAGTTATTTTAAAACTTTACACTGCCTCCGTAACATTACTTTTAATCAAATTTCAATGAAATTTTAACCCGGAATTCAATCTTCAAACAAACGGGATTTTATTCTTTGACCCCGGGCCCACATTGTAGTCGGAACACTTGAATGTGCGATGTTGCGATTGTGCGATGGCGCAATGATCGCACGTCGCAAACAACGGAACTTGCGATGGCGGAAATAACAAATGTGCGATATTGCGATAATCGCATATCGCAACAATCAACAAACTCTGGCTTGGGCGGAGGGTGATTTTGCGACATTGTGATGTTGCAATGGTGCGACGGCGCGATGATCACACATCGCAAATATCCACATCAACAATACATTTAAACTTCAAAACTTGCAATCTTGCGATTTGCGCTAAGGTGGTGGGGACCACTTGATCTTTCTTTTTCAGAAACATAAAGGACCTCCGTTGTTTTAATCAATTTCCTTCATACTTGTTTGTTGAGGGATTAAATGCCCGAAATGACTTTTTTTAAATAAAATCTGCTCCTCCGTAGTCTGGAACTACGAATGTCTTCATTCCACTGTAAGATGGCACTGCCCATCACCATAATGACAATTCATTCATCCTTACATTTTTCCCATCCTTCTTGAATACGTGTTGTTGTTCACCAAAACTCTGCTGCGCCTTTGTATTCTTTTCTCCCATTCTGTCGCTACTTGTTCTGTTCTTCTTCTGTTCTTCTCTGCTGACCTTTGCCAATTCTTTTGCCATCAATGACAATATTTCCAACAATCTCCCCCTTTGGCATTGATGGCAATACTCTTCCTCTGTAATACTCGTCAATATTCTTTCTTTGTAATACTCTTCCTCTATTTGTCTTATAGAAGCCCTTCTTTGCTTTTCCTCCCCCTTTGGACTTTATGGAAACCACGATGGTGTTTGATCACAACAGATAGATACATTAAGCATAATGATATTCTCCCCTATTCAAACACCATGTCACTCTCCCCCTTTGACATCAAGGGAAAAGGGCGGATCAAAACCAACACAAGGTTTTTCCCTTCATGTAGAACTGATGTATACTAAAGTTACCATGCTCCCCCTGAGTTCATGCTGAATGTTCAAACATATTTTCAATGAAGTACATGACTCTATGACCTTCCTATTACCAAGGACTCATACTTACATCAAAGATCCAATCAAGTGGATTTACATGAGAGAATCAAGTACCCAACCAAGTGGGTTTACACATTTTGACTCAACTTCCCAACCAAGTGGGTTTGCAAAATGAACAAATATTACAATTTTACATCATAGTTCTCATCATGACCTTTTCATCAAATTATAGATATGAACTTTTATGACCACTACCAAGAAGACCTCAAAAGAGATCATGTTTTAGAACCATAATAATGCCAACAATGCATTATAATCAACAAGGCTAATGCTCCCCCTGAAGTTGTGCTTCCAATGCATCTTTTCCATATGACCAAAGCTCCCCCTGTGCTTGTGCATCCTGAACACTTTCAACATCAAATCATCAAGGCATTAATCTCTTACATGATCTGTCCTTATCTTTGAACCATAAAACTTATATCTCATCCATGTGTGAAAGAAAGGAATATTCTTCAGCAAAGAGCAAACAGAGCTCATTCATAATATCATCATAAGAAACCATGTATCATTTCATCATCATTTAGAACTAAATAATAAGTAGATACAGTGCCAATTATACAATCATTAATAGTTAGACTAATGCTCCCCCTAAACCTGTGCTCTTGATCTTCAGCTGTCATACAAATTTTCTTGTCATAAGTGCATATGCGACTGTCTCCACTATAACTCGTGTGTATACATGGATTTAGTTCACTGAACCCATGTATGGAAAGTGAAACATTGAAAACTTCACATTCCTTCATCTCCTCCTGAATTTGTACCACATGTACCTGTCTTCTTCACATCAGATGCTCTGTCAGAAATAAATATAACCAGAATAATGAGAATCATCATACATTGCTCCCCCTGTGATGATACATTACTAATCTCTATAATGTATCTCACATCATTCCTGCAGTCATTATGAGAAGTAAGCTTTAGAAGCGGATGACTGTAGCAGGGTCAATATTCCCTATGTTTCTGACCGGTCCTCCTTCTTTTTCCAACTTTTCTTGAACTTTCTTATTGTGTGTTGGAAGTTCTCCAATTTTTTAGATCTATTCATCCTACATTATTTTTCTATATGTCCATACTTGTTACAAGTATAGCATCTTATGTGACCAGAAAAGTAAGCATAAGGATCATAATGTGTTGTTCTATTCTTCCTTCTATTGCAATCAGCTGCTTTATGACCATACTTGCTGCATGAAAAACAATATCCCTTGAAGAAACCAGAGTACCTTTCTGTGTAGAATCTGTTTGTTTGTGACTGAAACAATCTGCTTCTGCAATTTACTGCAACATGCCCATAATTATGACATTTAAAGCATTCAACATTATTGAATGATTTCCTTTGAGTGTTCAAGATTTTCGGTTGACTTCTTGTTTCTTTCAACTCTTCTGGTTTTTCATTGACATCCTTTGAATCTTTAGCACTTCCTTGTGAACTAGATTCTCCTTTAACAGTTTCATGAAAACCAAGACCAAGTTTAATAGCAGGAGACCTTCGATTACTAAGAATATTGTCCAAAATCTTAGTACTATCTTGAAACCTCAAGATTTTATCCTTTTCTTCTAATTTACCTTTGAGAATGTTTACCTCAACCTCCAATTTTTGGCATTGCTTCTTCATGCTTTCTTCGACCCTTTTTCCTTCTTCTACTTGATCATTTAATTTTAAGATTTCTTCCTTCAACCAATTTTCTTGATCTTCACATGTTTGTAGCAGTTCTTCATTCTTCTTATTTGATTTTTCTAGATCTTCTTTAAGAGAGATGATTTCTGCTTCAAGTCCTTCTTTTTCAAATGGTGGGGGTTCTTCATTCTTCTTATTTGATTTTTCCAGATCTTCTTTGAGAGAGATGATTTCTGCTTCAAGTCTTTCACTTTTATTGGTTGCATTAACATACAACTTTTGATACTTTTTTATTTTTCCATTTAGTATTTCTTTTTTTTCATTCATTCTAAAGATCATATCTTTGTAGATAGATTCTCTCTTATGAAATTGATTCCAATCATTGCTTTCATCCTTGATCTTGAGATTTTCTTCTAGACTTATACTGTTACTTTCACTATCTTCACCATTGCATGCACAAGAAGATGAATCACAAGAACAACAATCAATACCTGTTTCCTCTTCTTCATTTTCTGTTGCGCATGTTTTCTGAGGTATCTTCTTTCTTTGAGTAGCCTTCTTCTTTTGCTTCTTTTCCATGAGCACTTGCAGAACCTGGTCATAATCTTCTTCATCCTCATTTGACATTTCATCATTATTTTCATTTGCATAATAACTCTTTCTCTTTTCAAATTGTTTCCCTTTATCATGATTTTCTTCATAAGGACATTTAGCAGCATAATGACCAACTCTTCCACAAGCAAAAAACTTGAAGGGAAGCTTACCTTTGAATCTTCCGGTTCCTAGTTGGAGTCTTCTCACAAAATTTTCTTCTTCTTCTTCTGATATATAATTTGATTCCTTGACATATTCTTTTTCTTTTCCTTTTGCACATGCCTTAAAAGCAACTTCTTTGATTTGAGAGGGACCTCCTTGTCTCATTTCATAAGCAGTCAGAATACCATGTAGTTGAACAATAATAAGAGTTTGCAGATCTTGCCTTTCTTCAATAGCTGACACTTTTGACTCAAATTTTGAAGTTAAAGATCTTAAGACTTTTTCCACCAGAGTAGTATCGGTTATGGTTTCATCCAAACTTCTCATACGATTTACAATATCATCTAGATGTAAAAAGAAACTGGAAATACTCTCATCACTATGCATCCTTAAATTTTCATATTCAATTCTGAGAGTTTGGAGTTTTGCACTTTTTACCTTTGTATCTCCTTCATAGCTCAGAATGATTTTGTCCCATATTTCTTTTGCTGAATTTAGCTGCATCACTTTAGCAAATTCTGGTTCAGAAATGCTTCCTAACAAGACATTGACAGCTTTAGCATTGATTTCATATTTCTTCCTTTCTGCTGCATCAGTAGGAATCCTTGCCGGATACTGATAACCTCCTTCCACAATTGCCCATACTTCTGCACCAAGACTTTGCAGATATGCTTTTGTTCATATCTTCTAGAATAACAGGTTATTTCCATTGAATAGAGGTGGCCTTATAGGCATTAACCCTTCATGACTTCCCATTTCGATGGATCTCCTTCAAGCGATCAAGCTTCTCCAGAAGGACCCGCTCTGATACCAATTGTTGGGAAAAATACTGAGAGGGGGGGGGAGTGAATCAGTATTTAGGACTTACTCAACTTTTACTTTTTCATTCTCTAAAAACCCATACGCTACCTTGATGAAGCCAACTAGCGTATACACGCGGATATCCTTCTTAGAACTCATGTATACACAGAGATCTTATTATGCCATTAATTCTTTACTTGGATCTATGCAACATTCATTATTTTGATGATTAGATAACAGTAAGCATGTGCAGTAATAACAGAATAAACCATCACACATAAGCATCACACAAGAACACCAAGATTTAAGGTGGAAACCCAAGTCGGGAGAAAACCACCGCTGCCGTTGTCTCAATCTTCAATATTTATTATATAAAGAAAACATGTTACAACCATGTACTGGCGTAGACTCATACCAACACGTAGGCACCCACCTGCAGAAGGCTGCAACCTTCTCTCATTTACCAGCCTCTCCTGGAAGGGAGCTACAACCTCCTGCTCTCGTTTACCAGCCTCTCCTGGAAGGGAGCTACGACCCCCTGCTCTCGTTTACCAGCCTCTCCTGGAAGGGAGCTACAACCCCCTGCTCTCGTTTACCAGCCTCACCTGGAAGGGAGCTACAACCCCCTAACTGAAGGCTTCGACCCTCAGCACCACCATGGACCACGTTTCATCAATTTTCATACTGGATCCAACAGCTTCCACACAACATACCTTGTAGGCCACCAAATTTACTTATTTTATTCAGAGGTGCATCCTTAATTCAGCAATCTGTTACCCATTCCAAACAGATATACTTCAGAGTGAAGTATTCATTCACAACCCTTATACGTTCTTGATGATTGACCCAGGAATTAATCATCATCTGATCTAAAGATCTTGATCAATCATCATATTCATAGGTGCGCCATAGATTCATATATATCAGAGTTTGTTCATACAGATATCTCTAAAGGAGATTCGTTTATTATCGAACCTTTCGCACACGCACTCTTCTTCATGATTCTCATCACCTTATATAGTTTTTTCTTTTTAATAAAACCTTGGGTAGGGAAAATTTTAGGGGCTAATATTCGCAGGTGGGCTAATTTTGCATGGTTTTCCAAAAAAAAGATTCGGCAATTTCCATTTTTAAATAAAAATAATTTGCCCAAATTTTACAATATAAAATTATTTTACGTTAAAAATAGCCAACATTATATAGAAAATATACATAATATCATTATAAATTTGAATAATTTTACAAATACATCAATAAACATTTTATAGTTTGCATATTAGGGACTAGTGAGATTCGCCAATTTTTTAAACTTCAAGATAATTTTCCATCCTTAAAATTTTCCCTGACCTTGGATCAAAACCACGAACCGCTAATGGTATTCCTGGACGGGGTCAAAATAGATAATCGGGTCCAACAATCTACTATTGCAACACGAAATGACCCAAAAAGGAACTTTATCTCTGCCATATAATTTTGTGATTAATAAATCATTTACAATGGATCGGCATGGTCATAATATTTAAAACTTAGCTCCGGCCCCCACCTATATGATTAACAAACCAATCAAATTCCCACACGGTACGCTGGATAATCCTTCGTGCATCTTCATCAAGCGAACACCGTCTGATGATCCCTTCCTAGATCAACGATGCTCATCAATTTCGCTCGACATCTGTGGTTGAACAATAACGCGCAATGGCGCGTAGTGACAGGCGGTTTTGTGGAGTCATATAGGGACGCATGTCACCCGATCAATGGAATCGCTACCCAACCGGAAATTACCGCTTATCCCCAAAAGGCGGTGCGAAATGGGCAAACCGGCTTCGTAAAACCCGCATGTGATTCCTTTCCTTTGCTTAGTGCCGCTGACTCAGCAATAAAATATATTCATATAACCTTTCGGTTATTTTAAAACTTTACATTTCCTTCGTAACATTACTTTTAATCAAATTTCAATGAACTTTTAACCCGGACTTCAATCTTCAAACAAATGGGATTTCATTCTTTGACCCCGGGCCCACATCGTAGTCAGAACACTTGAATGTGCAATATTGCGATCGTGCGATGGAGCGATGATCACACATCACAAACAACGGAACTTGCAATGGCAGAAATAACAAATGTGTGATATTGCGATAATCGCATATCGCAACAATCAACAAACTCTGGCTTGGGCGGAGGGTGATTTTGCGACATTGCGATGTTGCGATGGTGCGATGGCGCGACGATCGCACATCGCAAATATCCACATCAACAAGACATTTAAAATTCAAAACTTGCGATCTTGCGATTTGCGCTAAGGTGGTGGGGACCACTTGATCTTTCTTTTTCAGAAACATAAAGGACCTCTGTTGTTTTAATCAATTTCCTTCATACTTGGTTTTTGAGGGCTTAAACGCCCGAAATGACTGTTTTTAAATAAAATCTGCTCCTCCGTAGTCTGGAACTACGAATGTCTTCATTCCACTGTAAGACGGCACTGCCCATCACCATAATGACAATTCATTCATCCTTACATTTTTCCCATCCTTATTGAATACGTGTTGTTGTTCACCAAAACTCTGCTGCGCCTTTGTATTCTTTTCTCCCATTCTGTTGTTGCTCGTTCTGTTCTTCTTATGTTCTTCTCTACTGACCTTTGCCAATTCCTTTGCCATCAATGACAATATTTCCAACATGGAATGCAATGCCTCAAGAAATGGAATTGGTGTTGTTTTAATGCAAGAAGGAAGACCCATTTCTTTTGAAAGTCATCCAATCAAAGGAAAGTATTTACAAAAGGCTATTTATGAGAAGGAAATGTTGGCAATACTTCATGCACTAAAGAAATGGTGACCTTACCTAATGGGAAGACACTTCAAGGTAAAAATTGATCATGATAGTCTTAAACACTTTTTGGAACAAAGACTATATTCAGAAGAGTAGCAAAAATGGGTCACAAAGATTTTGGGTTATGACTTTGAAATCATCTACAAAAAAGGGAAGCTAAATGTTGTTGTAGATGCACTCTCAAGAAAGGATGAAGAGGTGGAAGCATTGCTTTGGGCCATTTCTCTTATCTAGCCAGATTGGATAACCGAAGCAAGGGATGAGTGGAAGAAGGATGAAGAAGTGTGGACTCTCATTCAAAAATTGCAGGAAGATCCTAGTACATCTGATACATTTAGTTGGAAAAATGATTCCTTATGGTACAAATATCGCTTATATATTTTCAAGAATTCTCAACTAAAACAAAATATTCTTTTGGAATTGCACACTTCTCCTTTAGGAGGACACTCAGGATTTTTAAAAACTTACTGCAAGGTGAAGAAAGAATTTTTTTGGGATGGCCTTAAATCAGATATTCAAAATTTTGTGGCGGAATGTTTTGTTTACCAAAAAAATAAAGTTGAGAAAATTAAAACCCCAGGTATTCTACAACCTTTATCCATTCCAAGTTAATGTTGGGAGGAGATTTCAATGGATTTTATCACAAGTTTACCTAAGTCTGAAGGAAAGAGTGTCATCATGGTGGTAGTTGATAGACTTACCAAGTATGCACACTTTTGTGCATTATCTCATCCATTTAAAGAAAGTAGAGTTGCTACTACATTTATGGAAACAATTCAAGAGCTACATGGAAACCTAAAGATTATTGTAAGTGATAGAGATCCCAATTTTACAGGAAATATTTGGACGAAATTATTTTCTTGTTTGGGTACTCAACTAGCTCATAAATCATCTTATCATCCTCAATCCAATGGTCAAACTAAGATAGCGAATAAATGTTTGGAAGGATATTTTCGTTGTTTTATATCTGATAAGCAAGAACAATGGGTCAAGTGGTTACCTCTCGCTGAATGGTGGTATAGCACCTCCTTCCATACTGCAGCAAAAATGACCCCATTTATGGCACTTTATGGATATCATCCATCGCCCATCACATCTTCTTTAAGGGAAAATTATAGGGTTCAAGCAGTGGAAGATCAATTCGAGCATCAACAATACATTCTCGAACTCTTAAAGGATAACCTAAATTTTGCACAAAATCGAATGAAACAACATGTATATCAACATCGCAGCAAGAGAAGTTTTGATGTAGGAGACTAGGTATTTTTACAGCTACAACCATAAAAACAAATTTTCCTCAAGCAAGCTTAGAAGGATAATAAATTATCGCCAAAGTACTATGGTCCTTACAAGGTGTTGCAAAATATTGGTACTATGGAATACAAATTGGAGCTTCCCGCTTCTTCGCGAGTGCATCCAGTTTTCCATGTTTCATGCTTAAAGAAGGTTATAGGGAACAAAATTCCAATTCAAACAATATTTCCAGAACTTGATGAGGAAGGAAAAACCATATTGGAACCTGAAGCAGTCATAAAAACAAGAACTCGACAGCTACGAAATCAATCAATTTCAGTGTATCTCATCAAATGGAAGAACTTACCCATTGAAGATTCTACATGGGAGGATGAGAATTTCATACAGATGGACCCAGAGCTACTCAAGCATTGAGGACAACACTTTTTTGAAGGAGAGGAGCATGTTAGGTCCCTATATTACTAGTATAGTCCCTTATTGTTGCTAGTGTAACCCCATATTGTTATTATTGTGCCCTTACATTATTATTGTTAGGTCAGCTAGGATTACATTGTGGCCCCATGGACTCCTATATATAAAAAGGAGGTTTTGGTCATTTGAATCATCTAATAATTGTTCATTTATGTAATGTATTGGAGGTTTCCCCCTCGAAGTGGCTGATTTCTAAGGCATTGATCTCTCTTCTCTTCTATTTTTGGAGTTGGTTTCATAATAGTGAACCTAACATCGAACACGAAGAAATTTCCATTGAGGCATGCAAGATCCAAGGTACTCAAATAATTTTCTAAATCGAATTCCTGGATAATGAGCTGAATTTGACATGAAGTGATTCGTCGAAGGAGTGCCATGATGATTCCTGTTGGCCTCTCTAAAATAACAATAATAAATCCAAAATAATAAATTAATTAATTAAATATTCCTAGTTAGGAATATCTGCCTAAATCTTGGGTTGTTGGGTTGTTCCTCAAATGTTGGAGTTTTTTTAGGAACTCCTATCTTGGTGGGTTTTTGGTGAGAAATTATCTCAACCAAAAGAGTCTAAGATAGCACGGAATATCTTCTCTCATCTATTTAAATTGTAAATTAGATTCTTTTAATAAGAGAGATTACATGAGGAAGCCATGAGGCTTCTGCCTTTTCCGCCTATATTTTTGTGTATGATTTTATGTGTGTTTTTTCTGTAACGTTTCTGAGTTAATTTAATTTGTAATAATTCCCACATCACTGACACGAAACAAAAGATATCTTAAGATGATAAGAGTGATTTAGGATTGTAACAGAGGAGGTCAGACAAGTAGATGATTTTTGACAAAAAGGAATTCTCTTGAACATATTGGCTACATGACTCCAGAATGTGGCAGCATTTGAATCAAATAGGATCAAAGGCCATGTTGAAAAAATGGCAATAAAATTAGAGGAAAACCGATTTCCCAAACCCATGGAGGAAAAGTGATGAATGTAGGATGTCTACAACCTGACATGAACTGCATATGAGTGCATGTTCAAGATAAACAAGTTACCCAAAATACACATAGGATGTTCACTTTCAATTTTCCCTCATTATTGCCAACAAATACCTATTTTTTTCTTATAGCCAACATGAAGAGGATAGAATATGCTGAGCATGTAAGTTCATTATTCAAATGAATCCATCCTAGTAAGTTTAATGAGCCCTAGGAAGGAGGAACTCAGTCTTGTCATGGTGACAAGTCTTTTGTCGTTTAATCTTGAACGAGTCCAATGAAAAGGAAACTCGGTAACTTTTCATGTTTAAGGAGTTTGAAAAGAAACAAAAAAGGAAAGTACATCATGTCCCTTTTCATAAGTTGTCTGTTGAATCCAAAAAGGTAGAAAACTATATCTGAGAGAACCTCTTGACCATGTTCGATCAAGGTAGTCCTTTTTCATAAATAGTAAATATCAGCGTGAAAAAGGAGTAAACTTATACCGAGACCACTTCAATTCATTTGCTTTAATGAGTTTTAAATGACAAGTACTCGTCAATCCTTTCATTTTTCGAGAGTCAGAAAATAGCTGAAAGTTGAGTCTAGGGGGTTCCTTTTTCGTAAACACTTAACGAGCCCGAAAAAGAGATAAAATACAACTTGTTTGTATCAGAAATGGTCATCAATAGTGTGAAAGTATTGTGCTACACATAAACAATAAACATCACGGATATTGAGGAAAAATAATAAAATATTGGCAATTTTTTTTCAAAAATCTATAAATAGACCAAAAAACAAATTCATTTTCACCTTTCTCTTTTGAGAAGAGCATTTTTTCCATTTTCCCTCCGAATATAAAATCTGTGGTGCAGTCGATCTAGGACACCATTCGTAGATCCATCAACGTCAAGTAAGAGATCTAAACCTCATTTTCATTTTGATTCCATTCATTTGTCATTTTATTTCAGAAATAGGGAGAGTAAGGGGAGAATTTCAAATTTTAAAATTGCATGCGACCAACAAGATTTGGAGCTATCAAGGTTGTGCTAGTCGCGTTTAGCCCGTTAGGGTAGCATGCCATAAATGCTAAATTAATTTGGATAGTCACACTAGCCACGGGAAGGATTTTAAAACAATAAATCCACCCAAATCCACTGTTAAGTTCTAAAATTACTCCAATGAAAACTCCTAAAAAGGAAATTGAACATCTTTTCCAAGTGCTTTCATCAAAGATGTTCATTGAATGGAAAGAATGAGGTCATGAGGTGGAAAACCACCAAAATTTTCACGATCAAAATCACTACAAGGAAAATACCCTCTAACGGAGGTTATAAAGGAGGTTTTTAGTGTTATAAAATTGGCCAAAATTGTCAAAACAACATATGCTACCACATCTGTTTCTGGTAAAGGAGGTTTTGGTGGAGCTTTAATGTAAATTAAACACAAAAAAAAGGGTAGCCAGAGGTTATTACGGATGTTTTTTCATCTGTGCTCTTATCAAGTTTTAACGCACCAGTGCGTATTGGTAGACTGCGCACCAGGGCGGTCGAAGGAGAATGCACCAGGCCATTAAGGAAAAAAACAACACCAGGCTTGGTGTTGGTGATACAACGCATGGGGCCATTCTAATTGGTCTTGGAATTTGAGCGGCGCCCATAGGTCGTATAAGCGCACCGGTGCGTGTATCTTTATGAGGTAGCGATGCTCCATATCACATAAAGGAACCGAGATTTATAATTGGTACTAATATTTGTGCAGTGCACATGGCATCTACAAATGCACCGGTGCTTATAGATACATAAACGCCCCGATGCACAGTATCACACAAACACACCGATATTTATAACTGGAATCAGTATTAGTGCGGTGCCCATAGAATCATAAACGCACTGGTGCGTATAAACACATCAATGCACCGGTTTTCATTTTTTTTTTTAGAAACATCCACCTCTGACAGTCCAATTATTGTGATTGTTTTAAATTCATTATTCATCAAAATTCGACGTATCTTATAACAATATTCATATTAGTTACATTTTTATTAATGCATTTGAATGTGCTATTTGGATTAATTTGTTATCATATCAGAATTATTGTGGTTTTTTTAAATTCATTATTCATCAAAATTCAACACATATATATATATATATATATATTCTTATAACAATATTCATATGAATTAAATTTTTATTAGTGCATCTGAGAACGACAATGGAGAATGCAATAGAATAAATTAAAACATATTTTATGATTATATATATATATATATATATATATATATATATATATATATATATATATATATATATATATATATATATATATAATACAGTCTTTATCATACAAAATGGGATAATTATTTGTATCCCTTTGTCTTTCAATTGGGACACTATGTCCATTACATTAAAAAAAATGTCTGATTTTACAGAGTTATTTCAAAAAATAAAATGCCTTCCTTTGATATCCAAACTACATAGTGATCATCATTCTTCGCTTGAACTACTATCACTACTAGAGCTACTTCCATGACTTGGGTTATTTTCAGGAATGTTGTGTTCATGGCGTTGATTATTTTCTTCTTCTTAACTTTCCATCTACAAACATAAAAATAAACTGAAAAGAGTGTATATACATTGGTGAGAATAATGAAAATTCCAATATTAAATAATATACATCAATGTAAATCAAAAATAAAAATGATGTACCATAGCAACAATTGACTCATAAACTATACACATTCTTTCAAAACCATGTACCATGCCATCTTTCAAAATTTCATCCGTTGGCGCAGTTTCATACTTTGTTTCCTACAAGTTTTATACCCCATAACAAATCATATATTTAATATAAAATATGTTTTTGTTCTATTAATTATAGAAAGATCTAATTAAAACAAGATCGATAGATGCTTACAAATTCCACAATTAAATACTGATATGCCAACATATACTCACATCCCACATTTAACCCAATTTCAATCAATTTGTCTGATGGTTCTTCTTTGTATGTTAGCACTTGTTTGAAGACATTCAATGATGATGTTTGTAAAACAACTTAAAAAATACAAAAATGAAATCTAGTTAAGTTGTTATAAGGAAGTAGCAATTACTCACAAAATTAGAGATCAACCATTTTATTCCTTGTCGTCCTGTTTTATGTGCTGAATGGGTTCCATTTTCTTTTCTTTTCTACAAGAAAATTCTTGAAATTTAATACTAATGCTAAGTTGTTTATTTATTGTACCTAATGATCGAAAAAATCAATGATTACATATTACATTTGAAGCACGTTGTTGTATTCATTCCACTAGATCCCTCAAAATTTTGTAAAATTTTTCCCCCCTTTCGTTAACTTCCAGCACCACTCTAGATGAGCCAAGGAGAAATTCATTTTCATTTGCATGTTCTATTTTTTTTCTTTCCTTAGAACAACATTCTTTTTTCTGAGTTTTTGGTCCCTGTAGAACATTTAACAGATGTTAATTAGTAGACTGTTTGACACATGTTATCTAATAATTTTAAGTATATTATTAATGATAATTAAAAAAAGAAACTCATATTGGATCGATAGTATTGTTTCATTCACCTGATTCATCTTTTTGAAAATTTTCCATTAAAATTTTATGCTCTTCTAGTCATAGATTAGAAATAATCATATTGAGCTTCATCATTTTGTGGCTCTACATGATACACAATAAATAATACATATTATTTAAAGTTACATATAGTTCAAAAATAATATTTTTTATAAAGAATTTACAAATAACTTTCCTTTCTTTCTTTTCTTGATGTGTTAACAGTATTTTTGTTACTTGATATCTTGTCAGTGATTTCTTTATCAATCTGAAACCTGTAGCATATCATTCATTAATATATTTATAAATAAATTCTCAACTTTTCAGGTAGAAAATAAATCTCGAGACACTGGTGCACCTTTCATGAAATCCGCACCGTTGTCGGTGCATGGATATATTAACAACGCACCACAAAACAATATAATACACTGTACGGTGCATTCGGTATTATAAATGCACTGCAAAAACAATGTAATAGACCTAATGGTGCGTGGGGTATTATAAACGCACCGCAAAAATGTACAGTCCGTACATGTCACGCGGCATGCCTCTCCACATCCGTAACATTCTATCATCGCCTTGTATCTCTCTATAATGAGCGGGCCTGATGCTCGCATCTGAAATCAATCCACAGAGTTGGTTTCCCAATTCCATCCGATATCTGGTCTTAGGTCAACCACGCCTAACAAAAGGTGGTACTAGTGCACCATGAGGTGCAGGATCAGCACGTATCTCTGCTGTGCCACCAGCCTCATCCTCCGGCGCATCAGCCATCTCCTGATCGTAATCAGTAGGATCGACACCTAAATCATGTGGTGGATCTAACATCTCACCGCCATCAAAAGAGCCAATGTCTGCAAAATATATACAAGTACACAACAATAATTAGACAATTTCATTACACAATTTAATAAAAAAAATTTAAAGAACATGTTAGAATAAATATAAATAAAATAGTAATATTACCTCTATCATCCGGCGGCTCATTAGGAGTGAAGAGGATGTTGGGACACCCTTGCCAATCTAGTCTAGCATAAGGACATGGGATAACGTAAGTGGAGAATTCCCCCTTTATTAGGTGATGGTGGTAAAAAAGATACAATGCTAAACACTTGAAGAGGTTCCTTTGAGCTATGAAGCTCAAATACCCAAGAAGGAGGTCTCATTCCCTCGAGTTCCTACAAGCATCTCTTCCCTCTCTCACATGATGGTAGATCAAGATCAAGTGGTGAACTTCCCTCTCTTGGACTGAGATGTTTCTTTGCCAACATATGAGTCCTTCCAATCCATCTGCTGCTAGATCATGCAAGTTGGTTTGCTATGAATCAATCTGGCTAGCATAAAAATCTGTCCACTTCTCCTGCCAAAGGCTGGCTTATATAGACATTTTTTGAATTCCTTCCTCTTCTCTTGGCCCAACATGGATAGTGACATAAGAGTGGAGGAGGGATTCCTTTGTGGGCTGCATTTACTCCTCAAGGTGGCTCAAATCCGGCTGTCCTTGACAGTACTGGGCAAAGAATCATCTTAACCAAACGTGCCAAGTGGCCCTGGATGGTGACATTTCGCCATCTTCAGGACCATGCGACTATCAAAGGAATAGTTGCGCTGTGTGCAAAATTCCTTTGATGCAGGTGCAATGTCATTTAATTGGCTTCTGTACCTTAGGAAAAAAATAAATTTTAGTCTGCTCTAATGTATTCCTTCTCTGAAAATATTCATTTGTACCTTATGCTTGACATTTTTAATGTCTTTTGTTTGTACGATATTCTGGTGTTAAAAATTGCCCCCTGATGTATGAGGTCTAGGAAGAACTATATAACCAAAATACATTATGCTTTCTTTTCTGTGTGATCCCTTTTAGAAAGAGAGAGGGTAACTTTCTTTGGAACTGAGTTGGGGGACCCCTAGTCTTAAGTAAAAAAGACACCATGCTCTATAGGAAACCTGAAAGAGATAAAATAAGCAATATTTCTACGAGGTGGTAATGTCCCATGCTCGTGATGTTTGACTAGTGAAGCTAATTTGACATATAATGGTTCTGTCATGTCACATTTTGTAGTTGGTGACCTGCTGCTGGTTGATGACGACGGATGTTGACGCCCTCAGGGGCATTTTTTCTTTGAAAAAAAATGGCTGAATGTTGTACCCACATGCATGACATGTTTAGAGAACAGACTTAATGGATGCATGGGTCGTTGAATATTGGGGACCTTCACTTGTGAGCATTGCTAAAAGAGATGCCTACTGGTATACGGGTCTTCAACGAATTCTGATAGAGTGCAATGGTTATGAAGTACGATACCATCTTGGACATAAAAAATTATGTTGATGTCGAATGTCAAGAGGATCGATGACATCAATGGGCAATGATGATTCCCATTGTGCCATCTAAGGATGCCTCGATTGAGGTGGGGAGTCATCCAAGCTACCACTTTCTTCTTGGAAAATAGTTGTTGAAGTCAAAAAGAAGGAAGCATCAACCGATCGAAGTGAGTGCTAATGCAAGGGACTGAGGTTTCTGATGTAGCAGGGCATAATGTGATGGGTTAGTTAGGCATGGTGGCAAGAAATGTCTATAACCGATGATGGTGGTTAAGTGGCCCAAGGTTGGATCTGTTAATGTGATTGGTGGTAGTCATAACAATTTCCAATGGGGAAACCCTTGGGGTTGTTAGGATGCCCAGGGTGGGTGTATTCTTGCTGTGATTTTCATGGTTGGTTGTGGTAAATAATGTGTAGCTTCGACCAAGGGTGATTAGGGATTGCTTCCAGGGAAGAAATGTAAATGGGTGGGTGGGAGTATTCTCCTAAAAAAAATCTTTGTAGACTTGCCAAAAGAATATGAAAGTTGTTTTGATGTAAAAGCACGGAGACGAGTGCCCCATTATCACAAATAATCCTACATGATGATGTGAGGAGTGTATTTTGCTGAGGGTTGGGGGTGTGATAAGAAAAATGTGACATACGGTGATGCGTTTTTTGTTGATCCACCTTGTAGAGAGTGGTGGCTCGGGAACAGGGGTTTTAACATGTAATGGGTAAAACTTTGACTTGATGTTTGATGATGGGCATGTGAACATGAAGTGCTTCTAGGGCCGAGGTTTATGGCCATGGCTCCAGACCTTAGCGTGTGGTATACTTGAGTGATGGATGCCATGGGTGGTGAGGCTCTATCAACGTGCAAGGGTGTTTATCATGTGTAGGATGGGGTGATGATAAACATGGTCAGGTGAATGAACCTAAGGTTTTATTCTCATGGAGAAATGATGTCAGGAAATGAAAATATTTTTAGGGATGCCTATCATGCTGGGGGTAAGATGATACTTTCTCTTATACTTTTGTTGGCTGGGATAGGTGAGGATATGGCATGTTTATAATACCTGTAACCAAAACCCCAAGTAAAAGCATGATTTTCATGCAAATATTTTGGAAATCACTTGAATTTCTAAGTGACAATAGGGGGCGTACCTGAATTGAAGTATGGTGGGCGTTGTGCCTGGTGGGCGTTTTGCGTTGTGCAGCGTACTTGAATTTTATTTTTTTCCTGAAATGTAGATATATGGGGCCTGGTTTGAACATGGTGAAGTGTTGATCACTATGTTTCTCACGGTTTTGTGATTAGGTACTCTGAGCTCCAGTTATGGTTTGTTGAAAAATGAAAAAAGGCCGATATATAGGCCAATATGGTTCATTTTCAAATCATTTGTGTCTTTTGAGGGTCTGAGGTCAGAGCAAAGCTACCTTCTCGAGCTTCTCTTACCATTGCAGTAAGTCTGAGTGCCTGAGATCCATGCTGTCAGTGTCAGGTAGGACCTTAAATGTCCTGCTTTTTATTTTTGTCATTTTCATGAGTGGGTGGTCCATACAAATGTAAATTTATATGGATTTTATGCCCATTTTTGGGTAGGATTGCGTGAGAAATTAAGGATGGCCCATGTGCTCCTAGTGAAAAGGGTGAGTTTTTCATGAGGCCCTCATGGTTGTGGAAGCTTATGTGCATTGAGCCGCGTGACTAGTGCACATAAGTTTTTTTATAAGCGCGGGGAGGTCTAATTTTTGAAACTGTTTAGTCATTTTTTTGATCAAAAAATGATTTTTGGTGTTTTTCGTAATGGAAAGATGTTGTGGTGAGAGAGGGATTGACCTAATCTCTGCACTATAGTGGCCCAAGAACCCCATGCTCAAGAGACCCTATCTCAGTATGGTTTACTGAATTTCTTAGAGAAAAACATACTGAGGTCCCAAGATGGGTTCCTGTGCTACCTGATCTGATGTTGGAATAAGAGACAACGCGTTATGGTCCTATGCTGTAGAGTTGTTGTGATCCAGATGGAGACTGAAGTTTATTTTATGATAGGTCCCTTGCCTCAGGGGAAGGCACTTCCTTATCCACCCCCCCTGGGGGAGTTAACATCCATCGTTGGGCCGAGGAGGAGAGAAATTGTGGTCCTAATCCGATCACCCGGGGATGTATTCGTGTGAGTTCTATCACAAAAATGGATGATAGGGTTGATTTGGTGATGATAGTTCACTTTTCTGGGTCGATGATGACCCATCAAGTTTCAGGTCCGCAGATTGCAGTTTTGCACTGGCTTCAGGCCAATCACCTTTTTGACTGGGCCCACTATGTCTACCAGGGCATTGTCACCCAGTTGGCCAAGGCCAAAGGGGTTCCATCAAGACCTTTGCTTATGTGAGCATCCTCTGTAGCATTATGTATGAGAGGGTTGTGATGCCACAAACCTTTTTGGTAGTGCCCCTAGGTCCTCCAAGGGATCCTCAGATGCATTGATGGGCACCTGCGATTCCCCGTGGGGGTGGGGGAGAGGCAGGCCATTACTGGGATCCGATGGTCGAGGCATGGTTCGAGTTGAACCGGTAGGTGCTGCTTGAGTTCTCGTATTCAGGGATGGATTTCCAGGGGGACTCGGACATGGGTCTCCCTCCTGGCTATGCATGGGGTCCAACATGTATGAACTTTTCTGTTTTCTGCATTTTGAGGATTCTTATTATATATATGTCTATATGTATTTTATGGTGACAATGATATTGTTTTTTGGTTTCTTTTGTAGATGTGGGTTCAACAGGGCATCCTACCACTCATTTGGTAGGCCACCAGCCGAGGAGGAGGGACATGCTTGGGGTGGGTCAGGCCCAGATTGGTGTAAAGGTTGGTGCAGGGGGTCCCTTAGGTGAGGGTAGCGTTTTTGCAACTGCCAGTGGGGATGATTATCTCCTAGCATGTGTTGAGTCAGCTGAGGCATGGGTGGCAACGATTGAGGAGTTGTTGGCTGTTGCCGATATTCAAGTGCTGGAAGCAGAGGCTCGAGATGAGGTGACCGATGCTCGTGGTGTGGATCTAGCGGATTCATGGATTCGGTTGGAGAGGTTGAATCGAGGCTTGCTGACTAAGCATTTTGACAACCTGGATGATATATTATTGGAGACGGTGGTGGTCCAGGAGAGGGCACATCGCCCGACTTTGCACAGAGCAACACTTGCTATCGGGGCTGCTTCTCCTATACTGGCACTAGGTGTTCACGTGGGTCCGGAGGTCAAGGCGTGGTGGGGGAGAGGTAGGCCATTACTGGGATCCCATAGTTGAGGCATGGTTCGAGAAAAAACCTTAGGTGTTCCTTGAGATCCCGTATTCAGGGATGGATTTTTGGAGGGACCGAGACATGGGTCTTCCTCCCGGCTATGCATGCAGTCCAACATGTATGACCTTTTATGTTTTCTGCATTTTTAGGATTCTTATTTTATATATATCTATATGTATTTGATGGTGACACTAATATTTTTTTTTGGTTTCTTTTGCAGCTGTGGTGTAATATTCCTAAATTAGCATGTAGCTAATAGGGATATTATTTTTTCTTTAAAAATCTAGTTAGATGAATAAATGTGCAAAGGAGGTTAATAAAACTCCTAATGAAGAATAAATCAATGCCAAATATGAAAAATGATAAATCTTGGCTATGTAAATAAGCACCCTTAGGTGTGAAAGGGGCTAATCATCTTGATTGGGTCAACCTTGACCAAATCTACAACGCTATATTGGAGGAGTGCTCATCCATAAGGCACAACATAATTCTAGTTGAAGATCTTTTGTGTGAAAGGGATGAGTCCATTAAAGGTGGTTTAGGGTTTTGCACACTCTCATATTATAAAAGTAAGGGGAAGGAAACATGAGGAGGTTGTTCAAGATATTATCATTTGATATATTGTCAGTTTAGACCATATAGCTTTCTTTGGATGTTTAGCCTAGATTGCAAATGCTATTTAGCATTGGAATTTCCTGTTTAGGAGTTCCTCCTCTTCCCATTGAATATCTCTTAGGAGAGTTTGTATTGCATAGTCCACTATCAGGCTTGAAGGCTAAGCTTCTCCTTTCAATTACAACTTAGATCCTATTGAGGGTTTGGTTGTCTTTGCAAGTTGCAGCAAGTGGAGATTATATCTATTCAGATCTAAGACATTTTAGTGCCCTTTTTTAGTGGAGGAGTCCTCTGCTCTATTAGAGGAAGTGTATTGGAGTGATTGAGCTTCATTTCTTGATCTTGGCATGTGGCCAACTGATATCTATACCCTAGAGTGCAGTTTCTATTCTAGATCTGCGTTATTCTTGTAGGAGTTGTTGCAGGGAGTTTGGGTGCACTATTTGGAGAGCTCATTTCTGAGTGTTGGGGATCTGCCCTTCACTTTGAGGTCCATTCGAGGAGATCTACACATTATATATTTCAGATCTGATCTGCATACTTCAAAATTTTTGAATATTTCTGCAGATCTGCTTTCTTAGATCTCAGATCTACTGCTCATCCTTGGTGTAATGCTCAAAACCCCAAGGGGACCTGAAAGAGGAGACTTTCTAGTGCATGGATCTGTTATAGATCTGACTTTTTATGCACATATTTGCTCTAGATCTAACATGTAATCCACAACATTTTGTAGCCTAATAAAATAACAATGTCAAGGCAGTTTCATTCCATTCATGTGGTTGCAGCACCTCTTTTGAGGGAATTTCTTCTGTTTATGTCTTGTATTTCTAGTTATGTATTTCATGGGCCTCATTATACAATTATCTTGCTGCTATAAATACTATTGAAGAACATTTTATTGGCCTCCTGCCCTTACTATAAGTGAACTGCGTTATTTCCTTTCTATATTATTCATACATTGTTGCAATCCCACTTTGGGGTATTTTCCAGTTGTACTAGGTGTGGGAGATCTGTTTAACCCACCTAGAAATATTTGTTTTTGTTCCCCTCTTGGATTTGGGTCTTAGATTCTTAGATCTAAGGGATCCAAGGGCTGATTCCAAATTCTGTAGCAACCATTTCTAAAAATTTTTTTTTTCAGACATGCCTAGCTAGCAGTCCCATTTTGGGGATATTACAGTGGTATCAGAGCATCTATCTTGGTGTAGCCTATGCTTATTGAAGAGCCAATATGTCTTTTCATGGAAAGAAAATACCGACGAAGAAATGTAGTTACATTGAAGACACAAAAGAAAAGGGTAAGATCCCTTTAATTGGAAGTTTGCAAAGAGAAGAGTTCTCTAAAACTCTTTCTCAAGCTTTGAATGAACTGAAAGAAGAAATCCAGGGAATGAAGAATGAAAGACATGTAGATCTTTTGAATGGGTTTGCATATGAAGGAAGCCCCACTACTTCATATCATGGGTGTGAGCATTCAACCACATCATCATATTTACAACGATCTATCAACCACTTTTTCATGAAGAAGAAAAAGAAGAAAGGAGATGTGCCAAAGAATGAGACTCTTGGATATTATTTGCAAGAGTATGAGGCTCAATATAAAGAATTCAAAGATCACTTGAACTTGCAAGGGTTTTTCAAGATCAAGGAGGAAAGAAGGAGCAAGCAGCATGGTCTGAGTAGATTCTTCTTATCTACTTTTGATGGATCACCTAAGTGTCAAGCTAGGGCTTGGGTGAAGGAGCTAGACACCTATGTGCAACAACATCAAGTTACAGAAAAGGAAGCCATCAAAGTAGCAGCGCTGAATCTTGAGGGTAAGGCTTATGCTTGGTGGTTGTTTGAGTATTTTTCCTTAAAGAATGCAAATACATCTACCTATGCAAGGTTCATTAAAAGAGTAGTGGAAAGGTTTGATGAAAAATCTTATGAAAAACATTCTATGGAACCTATCAAACCAAATCAAACAAAACTTTTGCATGGATTGGAAGGGTCCCTAAATTCAGCTCCATTTCAGAAAACCATTGAAGGGGATGGAAAATTGTATGATACTCTACCAAGGGCAAGGTCCCCGTTGCATGAAGATATTTCTTTTCGAGAGGAAGACATGTAGATTCCTCCTTCAAAAGTAGGCCAATATCTAAGGTCTCTTATTGATGATGAGGCATTTTCAACTATGGAAGAAAGGGATGAAGATGATAATGCAGTCATGACAAGAGCACATCTAGGACCTCATGAAGAGGAAGATGGAGTACTTACTCCAAGGAGAAAAACTCTTGCAATCTTGCAAGGAGTTCCAAGGAATCTCACGTATGGATATTGTGGCACAATCCATGTGAAACATGTGCCATCATTATCAAATGGTGATATCTTGAAGATAGAAGAAAGAAGAGAGGAGGGAAAGAACCACATGATGAAGAGGATACACCCCTCTTTATTTCAGAAGGTTGATGCACAAAGAAGGCAAGAGCATCTATGCAAGGAAGGCAAGGACAAATCTATCCACACACATGCAAATCCTGCTCTATGCCTTGATGTATCTTTACATGGAGGCATTCCACTGGGGAGACCTCCTGATGGGAGGAAAACTAAAGTGTTCTCTCAACTATGGGAAACATATACATACTTGGCTAAGGAGGGATCTTTGGGAGAAACTAGCATAGCGCAGAGAATCTTTAATGGATTCAAAAGAGAGATAAGTAGTTTTCTGAATTGTACATTGCTATCTCCCACTCAGTTGTTTGCGATGAAAAAGGATAATTCAAAAGTCTATGATGGCATGGACATGATGTCACATGGAAACTCCATATATTTGGGGCAGCCAATGATATTTTCATTCACAAAAGAGATTTCTGAACATGACAAGAGGATATCAACACTCTTGCATGCATGGGCCACATTGAGGAAGTTTTGGAAGACAAGGACTTTCCAAGGGGAGGCTGACTTGCATCTACTTCAATCTTGTCTTAAGCAAGATCAGCTGCAAAGGAGGTAGCAAAAGGAATTTGATAGTACTCCAACATGCGACTTTTACATCAAGCATGTTAAGGAGGAGAGCCATGCTATGACAAGGGCTGCATTTCAAATTTCTACAGCACTGTCATTGTTGGGGAGCCTAGATCCTTATTGGGATTCCAAAATTTTGATGGAATACTCCAAGGAACTTTTCACATGTAAGGTTTTTGATGGGAAAGTGATGGATGGGAGGTATAAATTAGTTGAGGGAGTCATTTATTCCCATGATCAGATCTATTTGGCTAGAGACTCCAAGCTCAAGGAGAAACTACTTAATGCAGCCTATGAGATATTGCTTTCAAAACCCACTGGTTTCATTAGAGCATATCATACTATCTTAGGTGGATTCAGGTGGGAAAATTTCAAAGAGGAGATGCACTCTCACATGAGGATGTGCATGGATCATTTGCTATTTGAGGAGGAACATAGCTCTTGGGAAGAGTTATCATTACCACCTCCTTATTCATTGGGTGTGAGAGGGAGCTCATCCATGAGCTACCTTGCTGATTTAAAACAAGTGTATGATAAACATTGCATTGCTGAACGTCATGATATATTTATTATATACTTGAATTTTCTTAACACTCATGTGCAGGTCTTGTCTCCAAGAGGGGGCACTTTTCTTATGGGTTTCATGAGCCACTTTGGGCCATGAAAAATGGTGATGCTGGCCATTCCTTGGGAGATCTTGGAGAGATAATTTACTCTTCATGGTGTGATTCATTAACACCAACTATCATACACCTTCTCCAAGCATGCAAGAAGGATGGGGCAGCAAACAAGTGTTGGGAAGAACACTTGTCATATCATATCCTATGGTAGTTAGGAGTAAAACTGTGCTGGTTGCACTTGAGGGACCACTATCCTTCTCCTTTATTGCATATGGCAGCTATCATGACTCTAATTATGATTCCATATGCTGAAAATGTTCTTATATTTGTTAAGGACATGGTTGGAGGAGAGAAACATTGGTGGGATGTGTCCTTGGGGAAAGAAATTTCCTACATTTTTTGCACTACATGTTCTAAGGGGAGCATGGGAAAATATATGGCCACTATAGTATATCACTTGTTTCTTTATGAGGTGGAACATATGATTGATTGGAGCACTTGGAACATGCCTCTTTGGGAAATTGGGAGGATCTTTACTATTAATTACCAAGCTGAGAGGTGATTCATTTCATTTGGATGATAGCATGAAGGTGGGAGTCCTTCATTGATGATGAAATTCCCCATGATTTTCATCACTTATATCTTGAGGAGGCCATTGATTAGCAAGCTAGATTCCATATATACCTTCCTTTATTTCATGATGAGAGTCATTTGGTTTACCCACCAAAGGCCAACTTGCACACTTGGGAGGGACCATTGGGAGACAGAATTATTGTAGAAAATCTGAAGCAATGGTGGAGACTATTGAATAAGGAGGCCACAAGAGGAGGAGGGGAGATTTTGCAGCACCCTTATAGTTGCTTGAGGACAAGAAACATTTGGGAGGGGAAGACTGTAATATTCCTAAATTAGCATGCAGCTAATAGGGATATTCTTTTTGCTTTAAAAATATAGTTAGATGAATAAATTTGCAAAGGAGGTTAATCAAACTCCTAATGAAGAATAAATCAATGCCAAATATGAAAAATGATAAATCTTGGCTATGTAAATAAGCACCCTTAGGTGTGAAAGGGGCTAATCATCTTGACTGGGTCAACCTTGACCAAATCTACAACGTTGTATTTGAGGAGTGCTCATCCATAAGGCACAATGTAATTCTAGTTGAAGATCTCTTGTGTGAAAGGGATGAGTCCATTGAAGGTGGTTTAGGGTTTTGCACACTCTCATCTTATAAAAGGACGGGGAAGGCAACATGAGGAGGTTGTTCAAGATGTGATCATTTGATATATTGTCTGTTTAGACGATATAGCTTTTTTTCGCTGTTTGGCCTAGATTACAAATGCTGTTTAGCATTGGAATTTCCTGTTTAGGAGTTCCTCCTCTTCCCATTGAGTAGCTCTTGGGAGAGTTTGTATTGCATAGTCCACTATCAGGCTTGAAGGCCAAGCTTCTCCTTTTAATTACAACTCAGATCCTGTTGAGGGTTTGGTTGTCTTTGCAAGTTGCAGCAAGAGGAGATTAGATCTATTCATATCTAAGACATTTCAGTGCCCTTTTTTAGTGGAGGAGTCCTCTGCTCTATTGGAGGAAGTGTATTGGAGTGATTGAGCTTCATTTCTTGATCTTGGCATGTGGCCATCTGATATCTATACCCTACAGGGTAGTTTCTATTCTAGATTTGTGTTATTCTTGTAGGAGTTGTTGCAGGGAGTTTGTGTGCACTATTTGGAGAGCTCGTTTCTGAGTGTTGGGGATCTGCCCTTCACTTTGAGGTCCATTGGAGGAGATCTACACATTGTATATTTCAGATCTAATCTTCATACTTCAGAATTTCTGAATATTTTTGCATATATGCTTTCTTAGATCTCAGATCTACTGCTCATCCTTGGTGTAATTCTCAAAACCCCAAGGGGATCTGAAAGAGGAGCCTTTCTAGTGCATGGATTTGTTATAGATTTGAATTTTTATGCACAGATCCACTGTAGATCTGACATGTAATCCACAATAGTTTGTAGCCTAATAAAATAACATTGTCAAGGCAGTTTCAATCCATTCATGTGGTTGCAACACCTATTTTGAGGGAATATCTTCTGTTTATGTCTTGTATTTCTAGCTATGTATTTCATGGGCCTCATTATACAATTATCTTGCTGCTGTAAATACTATTGAAGAAAAAATTATTGGCCTCCTACCCTTGCTATAAGTGAACTGTGTTTGTTTCCTTGCTGTATTATTCATACATTGTTGTAGTCCCACTTTGGGGTATTTTCTAGCTGTACTAGGTGTGGGAGATCTGTTTAACCCACCTAGAAAGATTTTTTTCTATTCCCCTCTTGGATTTGGGTCTTATATTCTCAGATCTAAGGGATTCAAGGGCTGATTCCAAATTCTATAGCAGCCATTTCTGAAAAATGCGTTTTTCAGACATGCCTATCTAGTAGTCCCATTTTGGGGATATTATAGTGGTTTCAACAGGGCATCCTACTGCTCATTTGGTAGGCCACCAGCCAAAGAGGAGGGACCCGCTTGGGATGGGTCAAGCCTATATTGGGGGATAGGTTGGTGCAGGGGGTCCCTCAGGTGAGGGTAGCAACGTTGTAGCTGCCGGTGGGGATGCTTGTCTCTTGGAATGTGCTGAGTCGGTTGAGGCATGGGTTGTGGTGATCTAGGAGTTGATGGTTGCTGTTGATATTCAAGTGTTGGAAGCAGAGGCTCGAGGTGAGGTGGCTGATGCTCGTGCTGTGGATCTAGCAAATTCATGGAATCGGTTGGAGAGGTTGACTCGAGGCTTGTCGACCAAGGGTTTTGGCGACTTGGACGACATATGGTTGGAGACAGTGGTGGCTCGGGAGAGGGCCCATTGCCCGAATTTACGTAGAGAAACACTTGATATCATGGCTGTTGCTCCTATACTAGCAGCGGGTGCTCACGTGGGTAGATATTTTTTATGGTTAGGGAAATCACCCATTATGAGGATGCTTCCCTGCGTTGATTGTAGGAATTTAGAGGGTATGTTCCTTAGATCAAGAACCAAAGGTCACCACTCACAAACAGATCACAAATTAGTACACCAGTATAATCACATGGTTAAAACCCTCAAAGAGGGAAGCAGTCCATGACCTGAGCCAATGCAGCCACTTCAGGAAATTTATTAATATAAAAAGAAAAGTTACATATGTTTCTCTCATAAATGGTTACCGGAAAAATTACCCTCCATGCTCTTTAAATAGAGATCATGGACCAATTAGGTGCTAAGCCATGGATCAAGTGTCATTAATATCGAGGTGAGAGATAACTGTCGGATCACTACAAATCGTGACTGTCAAATTATAAGTTACAAATGTACATGGTAAAGAAACACACTTTACCTAACTCTACACTAGAATAATTTATTCTTAATTATTTCCTATGTGTCGGAATATCCTAACATCCCCCCTTAAGAACAACTTGGGATAGGATTTAAGGATTTACAAAGGTGACACAAAAGGAGCCTATTTCCTATGTGTCGAAATATCCTAACATCCCCCCTTAAGAACAAATTGGGATAGGATTGAAGGATTTACAAAAGTGACACAATGGGAGAAGGAAGGAGGCATTAGAGCCTATCCCCCCTTAATAACAACTTTCCTGAACTCCAAGCATGGATAGAAGTTTGGTAAACTTCGCTTCTGTGAGAGCCTTCGTAAAGATATTGGTTGGACAATACTGCACTTCAAGAACACGTTCATGAATGAGATTTCTGATGAAGTGTATGTGGAGTTCAATGTGTTTCATATGCTGATGCTGAACTAGAACTTTACATAGCTGAATGGCACTCTGATTATCACACCAAAGTGTAGTTGGATGCTGTTGATGAAGACCAAATTCAGACAGAATCTAACGAAGCCACATGGCTTTCTTGCTGGCTTCAACTGCACCACGATACTCTGATTTTGCTGAAGAAAGAGAGATGGAACTTTGTTTCTTATAAGACCAAGTAATAGGTCTCTTGAACCAAGAGTGAATACATATCCTGTAGTAGACTTTTGATCATTAGGGTCACTAGCCAAATCAAAATTAGTGAAACCAATCAACAATGGAGATGCTCCTACACTATAATGAATCCTGAACTGAAATGTACCTCGAATATATCAAAGTATTCTTTTAGCTGCTTTCTAGTGACTTTCATGAGGTTGGTGCATAAACCGAGTGACAAGACCAATGACAAAGGAAAGGTCAGGATGGGTATGGGTTAGATACAAAAGTTTACCAACAAGTTGATGGTATAAGGTAGCATCAACTTTAGGGGTAGTACAAGTGACTGAAATCTTGACTCCAGACTAAAAGGGAGAAGGGGATGGCTTACAGTCTTCCATGTGAAAGCGGTGTATAATATCACAGGCATACTTGGACTGAGAGAGGGTAATACCTTCCTTGGATTACAAGACTTGAAGACCAAGGAAATAATGAAAGTGTCCTAATTCTGTCATTTCAAACTTCTCTTTGAGGCTAGACTTCACATGGTTTAGATGGTTTGGATCACTACTAGTAAGGATAATATCATCAACATAAAGAAAAAGGATGGTGAAGGAATTACCCACTTTCTTGGTGTAGACATTGTTGTGAGAATGACACCTAGAAAATCCATTATCTAATAGAAATCTATCCATTTTGGCATACCAATCCTGAGGATCTTGTTTGAGACCATAGAGAGACTTCCTAAGGTGACAAACAAAGCTGAAGTCTTTTTGGATAAAGCCAGGGGGTTGTTCCATGTATATTTATTCATGCAAATCTCCATGTAAGAAGGCAGATTTAACATCCATCTGATGGACTTCCCATTTAAGGGAGGTAGCAATGGAAAGAACAAGGTGGATAGAATTCATTTTGGAAACAAAGGAGAAGGTTTTAGTATAGTCAATGGCTTCAACTTGTGAAAATCCTTTAGCAACAAGATGAGCTTTCTGTCTATCCACTTTTCCATCTGGTCCAAACTTGGTTTTGTAAACCCATATGCATTTGACAAGTTTTCTTCCTTTTGGAAGAGGAACAAGATCCCAAGTATCGTTTGCCAATAAGGAATGATACTCTTCATTCATAGCTTCATCCTAATCTGGATGACCAAAGGCTTCTTCAAAGGTTTCTGGATCAATTTTTTCTGGAACTTGAGCCAATAAGGAAGAGGCTCTTTCAAACTGAGAATGTGTACGTCGTCGATCGGCAGGGTCACCTGTAAGAGAACCTGTTGCATCCCGAGTAGAGAGGACCTATCTTGGAAGCGGTGGAGTATAAGGAACAATTTCAAGAGTTGGAGGAGGATTGTAATCCTCGCTGTCATCATCTAAACTAGAAGGAATTCTATTAAAAATAGAAGAGAGAGAGAGAGGTGGCACATATGCAAAATCAGGCTCGCAGGCCAAAGGTGGCATAGTTGCCGAACTAGGCTCGCAGGCGGATATATTTTCATCAAATTTTACATCTCTTCTAATGATAATATTTTTGGATTTTGGTTGAAGAAGTCTATATCCTTTGACATCTTCAGAATATCCAACAAAAATACATTTTTCACTCTTAGGTTCTAAGGCTTTATGTTTCACATCTAGAATATGGGCCCAAGCATTACTTCCAAAAACACGAAAGTGACTTACATCTGGTTTGATTGAGCTCCAAGTTTCTTCTAGAGTTATATTCTTTAAAACCTTAGTAGGAGTGTGATTTACTAAGTAATTTTCACAGTTAATGGCTTCTGCCCAAAAATTGAGACCAAGCCCTTTAGATTGAAGCATACAATTAGCCATTTCTTTTAAGGTGCGATTCTTCCTTTCAGCTACACCATTTTGTTGTGGAGTATATGCAACAATATGTTGCAATTGAATGCCATGCTCAGTGCAGAAGTTGATAAATTTTTTGTTAACATATTCTCCGCCATTGTCTGATCTTAACTTAAGAATTTGATGTCCAGATTGTTTCTCAACAAAGGCCTTAAAGGCCAAGAACATGTTAAAAACTTCACTCTTGAGTTTTAAGAAATATACCCAAGTGCGTCTGGAAAAATCATCAATGAAAGTTAAGAAGTACTTGCAACCAGAGAAAGAAACAACAAGAAGTGGACCACATAAATCACTATGCACAAGCTGCAAAGGGGCTGAAGCATGCCAAGGGGCACGTTTGTCAAAACTATCCCGATGATGTTTTCTGAGTGCACATTCGGATCAAACACCATCTCGGCATGATACCATAGGAAGGTTTGTCACCATATTTTCCTTACATAGAGTTTGAAGAGAGCGATAGTTTAAGTGACCAAATCGCTCATACCAAATTTTGATCACATCATCATTATGAGCAACAAAAATAGAGGGAAGAGATGATGACCAAAAGTTGTCAAACTTATACAACCTTGTGGAATCATCAACAATGCCAGTAGCTAAAATATGTTTAGAATATTTGAGGTCCTTGATTACAACATCATGAGGTTAGAATTCTACTATTTTCCCTTCACCTGAATGAGTTATTTGATAAATAGATAGAAGGTTGCATGACAAGGTAGGAACACATAGTACATCATTAAACTGACCATTATCTAGATGAATGGTTCTAGATCCTACAACACTAAGAGATCTATCATCACCAACATAAATATGTTTGGTGTTACAACCATTTAAAGAAGAAAACATGGATTTATTTTTAGCCATGTGGTAAGAAGCTCCAACATCAATGAGCCATTCATGAGAAGGAGAAGAAGAAGATACATTTAATGCATAACCAGATCTTGATGCTTGACAACCACAAGCAGAAAGTGCCATGCCTAAAGATGAAGGTGAAGAGTGCTCCAAATTGATGTTGTGCTTCTTCATTGTTGCTTCTAAGGCTTCCATCTTTTTGAAACATTTGGACTCTATATGGCCATCCCGATTGCAAAAGTTGCAATGTCTATCTATCTTCTTCCTTTTGTTTTGATTTGCCTTATTATTTTGGTGATTTGATTTTTCAGTTTGCGGCTAAAATTGCTTAGGGCCCTTGTTTGGTTTAGGACCATATTTTTTAGGATATTGCTTCTTGGGATTCTTTTGATGTGGTTGTTTTTGGGCTGCTAAGGCTTTCTTAGAAGCGTTTCCAGCAGTGATAAGACCAAGGTGTACAAGTTTTTCTTGTTCTCTTATCAAAGAATCGAAAAAGGCATCAAAAGAGGGATTCTTGTAGGTGGTTCTTGAAGAAATGATGGCTTCTCTTGTGGAATGGAAGGAGGAAACAAATATAGAGTATGCAAGGCCAAGCTTAGTGTTTCGGGGATTTAACACCCTAGAGGTTGGTTGGGATTCAACCTCCACAGAGCAGGGGCGTACTATTTAACAGAGACTCACACGATCATGCACAGTCATGAAAACGAAATAGAGCAGAACGAGAGGTTTACCCGTTGGTCCTACGTTTGAAGTAGATCCACGTGGAGTTCAAACTCCCCGCAACCGTCCTTCCTCTTTCACCTGAAATACAAGAAGAAACCAGCACAAAGGACAAGTTGTACAGTATATTTCTACTCTATATGTTAGCGAGATTCATATAAAACATTAAATAAATCATCATAAATGCTTGTATAACAAATATTCTTCACACATTAAAGCATACACTAACACGTTTACTTCGGGAACAGCATGATACTTCTGTATTATAAAAATAGTACGTACAAAAGTAAGTGGAGAGATCACCCGATCCTTCCAAGGCCTTCGCAGACCGTCGTCCGGATCCGTCCAGCCCTTGCCTCGCTAAGACTCCTTCCAAATAAATGCATACGAGATAACATATAAAGGGATGTGTATCTCAAGGAAACAAGGGTTTCCTGAAATGAACTGGGAAAGTGCAGGAGGCACGGGGAATCAGACTTGGATAGGGAACCAACATAGTATAATAATAATAATTCTCTCTCTCCCTTAGGCCATACATATGAGGTCCTTTTATAGTCCCTCCAAGTAGTTTCAACAGTTGGAAACAGTTGGCCACGGGCCGGGGTAGTTGAACTACCTGAGTAACTATCAACCCAGCGCGAAATTAGGGATTTTTATATATTTTTTTAATCATTAAAATGGCATACGCGGAAAAGTCTAGCTGTACTAGCGTATACACGCGGAAAAACACGGGCATAGTCGCGTATGAAGGATTTTCCACTGTTTTTAAGTGAATTTGTCCAAGTCTGTAGGAATGGGTGCCCATAAAGCCATGTAGCAATCATGAATCATGTCAAGGTGAGAAATGATGCTATAACACTTAGCAAGAATGCAATAGATGAGGCTACCATTGTCCTTTTTGATCTTACAACCTTATAAAAGAATTCTGAGGGTCTTAAATTTGGACAAAACATCTTCAATGGAGGAGAAATTATTGGGGTCCAAAGTAAGCAACTCATTTTCAAGCTGGTGGGCCCTGATTTGATTTTGAATGCCAAAAATAGTTTTTATCTTTTCCAGGGCTTCATCATGAGTGTCAATGTCAAGGATATGAAATCGAAGATCTTGAGAAATGGACATTCCTATCAACCCTCATGCTTGATCTTGTTTATTTTCCCATTTGGCAGATTTATCATCATCAGAATGTTTATTTTCTTGTCTTGTGGATATTATATAAAGCCCTTTACTTCTAAGTATATCTACCATGTGAGGTAGCCATTGGAAATAATTGGTGCTGTTAAAAATAACCGGGCATGCAATTTGCATTTAGAAAAAAAACGAAGCTGATAAAAGCTGAAACTAACTACTCCAATGGAAATATATTGAACAAATAGGCCATTTCAAAAAAAAAAAGGATCGAAAAACGGCTTCCGGATGAAGAAGTTATGCTTTTTGAAAAATCTGTGTTGTAGATGCCGAATAGTTATGGGAACAGGATGAAGTGCGGCTTTTAAAAAAAAATTCTGCCCCTTTTAACAAATTTTTTTTACAAAAGAAGCTTGAGAAGGAGACTTGAACCCAAGACCTCTATTCTCATAAACGAACCCCTCACCAAGTGTGATAGTAAAAGGATCACGTTATTGTATGAAATGAGGAAGGGGGAGTTTTTTTTTTGTTTTTTTGTTTTTAACTCTTCGATGTGTGTGCCTTTTATTGCACAAAAAAACACAAAAAAACTGAGAAAAAAAAAGAATGTAGAGCCTTGTGGAAGAATATTAGATTTTCAATTACCCTTACTGGCAACTATCACTTTTTTCACTGTTTTCGATTTCTCAAGATTTCACAAAGACGTAGGGAAAGAGCATACATAGCAAAAGAAATACCTTTTTCCTGCTTCTAAATTTCTGAGATCACATGCAACGCACAACAAAGAGCATACACAGAGAAGAGGGTATAGATCCGGAAATTAAATAAAACCTAAAAACCAAAAATAAAAAGAGGGAACCGAAATAAGCAGAACTACTAACAAATATAACTGCAAAACAAATGCTTTATACCTCCAGATCTAAACTGTCATAACTTGGGCAACTGGAAACCTTTTCGCATGAAATGAAAGGAATTCCTCATTGTAACAGATGCTCTAGATACAACCAAGCAGTTCTTCAAGCCCAAAAATGTTCAGAAATAGATCTAAAAAATGACATTCACATGCAGTCAAACCAGCTTCGGATTTTGATCAACAATGGACGCAACCCTCAAAATAGCTCTAATACCATGTAGGAATTTACAGGGTAAGTTCCTTAGATCAAGAACCAAAGGTCACTTCTCACAAATAGATCACAAATCAGTACACTAGTATAATCACGTGGTTAAAAACCTCAAAGAGGGAAACAGTCCACGGCCTGAGCCAACACGGCCACTTCAAGAAATTTATTGATATAAAAAGAAAAGTTACATATGTTTCTCTCATAAACGGTTACCGAAAAATGACCCTCCATGATCTTTAAATAGAGATCATGGACCAATCGGGTGTTAAGCCACAGATCAAGTGTCGTTAATACTGAGGTGAGAGATAATCGTCGAATCACTACAAATTGTGACCATCGGATTATAAGTTACAAATGTACATGGTAAAGAAACACACTTTACCTAACTCTACACTAGAATAAGTTATTCTTAACTATTTCCTATGTGTCAGAATATCCTAACATTGATGACATGTATATTTTTGACTAACGTGATGGCTAGTGACCTGTTTTGTATAATGGGACACACATTTTTTTATTTATATATGCGAGATGTATTTTTTGGCGGCTCTTATGATGTGTGTATGGTTATTATTATTTTGTTATGTTTTTATATTTTTATGATGGATTTTATGCTTATGATTTTTTTTTCATGGATGATGGTTTATACGAGATGCATTCCAGTCTAGGATATGGTTAGCTATGCGATCGACTACCTGATTTTGATCTCTTGGTATGTGTGTAAATGTAATGTTATCAAAATGATGCCTTAACCATCGCGCATGCAACTATTTCCTAAATAGGTGTGAATCCCGTACTTGAAAAGCTTGGTTCAACTATGATACCACTAACTGGGAGTCAAGAAAGACATGTAGATGGCTAATTCCCTAGTTGGAGGCATTGCTCAACAACCTGATGAATGCATCATATTCTACTTGATTATTTGTAGCTGATCTGATACATAGTTCGTTGGTGAGAAATGCTGACAGGTCAGGAGAGTATACAACGCAGGAGGTTGCTACTATATTTTGTGACCATAGAGAGGCTCCAACAGAAAATCCAAAATAGTGGATGGGAAGATGATCCATATGTGACACAAGAGAATTTTTTTTAGAAGAAGTCCATGATGATTGTGATCATCATAAAAATTTCTGTTACATTCACCTTATCTCTAGGGTTGAGACTTTCCTCCCTATGGGTGGAATTTATTGAGGTAGAGCCCATTGATGAGATTGGCTAGGCATGTACCTTCGGGCTCAGACATAATGTATTCTCCTTTTAGGAGACAATTTTTGATGATGTAAGGACCCTTCCATAATGTTTCGAACTTCCCGGGTCCTAAGGCTTCTTTTGCAACATCATAGCAGAGGAATAGCTCCCCCTCAAAAAATGAGCGAGGGGTGATGTTGCGGTTGAATGATGCTTTTAATATTTTCTTGTGAGCCTCATTATGTTGGATATTCTCTCATCGAATTTCGTCGACAAGCTCTAATTATACCAACTATTGTTCTAAAGGCTAAGTATCAGCGAGGAGTTTGATAGCTACGTGTAAGTTTGGGATTTTGCGTTCAATGGGAAGCATGACCTCCACTTCGTATACCAACTGGAAAGGTGTGAGCCATGTTGAGGATTTGACCATTGTGCAATATGCCCATAAGGATGAAAATACCATATGGTGAAAGTTAGTTTTATGGTTGTTTACGATACGTTGTAACATAATTTTGAGTACTTTGCTAACAAATTCTACCTGGCCATTGGAATGGGGGTAGTATGGTGATGCAAACTCGTGTGTGAACCCTAGATGATCATATAGCTCTTGGAATATTTCATTCTCAAAATTATTTCCATGGTTGGAGACTGACTCCTTAGGCACACTGAATCGTGTGATGACATGGTTGAAGAGAAACCGAGCTATGGTTTCTGCTGTGTTGTCATATGTGGGTATGGATTCTTCCCATTTGGTGAAATAGTTGATGACTACTATGATGTATTTTTGGTTTCCAGATGACATAGGGTTGTAAGTCACAAAGTCGATGCCCCATTTTCAAAAGGGACTTGCTAAAAACTAGGTACAGAGGAGTAGGAGGTTCTCTTGCCTTGTGGGCGAAGTGTTTGCATGCAATCGTGGAATATGGTGGGCCAAAAATAACCATCCCGCAAGAATTTTTGGGTGGTGGCCATCCCTGAGAGGTGGCTGCCTCAAGGTGCACTATGGTAGTCATTTAGGGCTTTCTCAGCGTGGTCATGTGTGAGGCATCAACGTAAATAGATTCAACACCTCTTCGATAAAGGACGTCCCTCATGAGAAGGTATCAAGGGGCCTGATGGCATATGCGCCTTCGGTCATCATGTGTGAACTATGGTTTGAACTTTTGTGTTCTAAAAAATAGAAGGGTGTTGTCATACCAAGGGTCCTTGGTCGTCACTAAGAACAAATGTTCATCCGTTAGTGATTCATTAACTGGGGATCCTTGAGTCGTACTTGGGAGATCAATGATGAATTCAGCTAGGATTAATGCTTTCTTTCTCTTGGGGGATTTGAACTGTAGGTCTAATTCCTGTAGTATAACTATCCATTGAGCGTACTTTTGGTTCATCATACGACAGATATCGCATGGGGTTGATAGTTGCTATGATTATTTTAGTCCTTAAGATAATATAATGTCAAAGCTTTTGTACTACATGTACTAGGGCTAGGGAATTTTTTTTTCTTCCTCGTACCTTAAAGAAGGGCTAGATAGGTTCTTGCTGATGTAATAAATTACGTTCTATTTATTGTTGGGGCTGGCTTGGGCTAACACTGCAACTATGGCTGTGTCTGATTTAGATAGATACAAGGTATAGTGTTTGTCGTAATTACGTGGGCTGATCAACGGGGTTGAAGACAAGGTTTCCTTCAGTGCCTCAAATGAATTTTGAGCCTGATCATCCCATTTGAATGGAATGTACTGACGGAGTAGGCGTAGGAAGCCCCGCATGCAAGTGGTAGTCGGGAACAAAGCATTGTAAGAAATTGGCTTTCCCCTGCAGGCTTTGAAGTTGTTTGAGAGTTTCGAGTGGTGGTACTTATTTTATTGCTTGGACCTTGAGGTGGTTAACTCTCATTCCTTGTTGGGATACTATGAATCCTAACAGTCTACCTTCATTAACGTAGAAGACACTCTTGAGGGCATTCAAGCGTAGGTTGCAGTGTTGGCATCGTTGGAATACCAACCATAAATCCTCCAGATGGTCACCTCGTTTATTGGATCATACTATGAGGTCATCCAAGTAGGCTGAGATGAGATGAGATAGATTATGGAAGATATAATTCATGGCCCTCTGAAAGGTGGCTCCAACGTTTTTAAGACCGAATGACATAACTTGATATGTGAACATGCCCCAGGGGGTGGTGAATGTAGTCTTATACTGATCCTTATGTTGGATTTGAATTTTATTGTACCATGAGAATACATCCATGAAGGACAAGGCCTCGTGACTAGTTCAAGCATCAATGAATTGGTCAATGAAATGGATAGCATAGTTGTTTTTGGGACAAGCTTTGTTTAAATCTTGAAAATTTCCACAGACTTGAATGGTGCCCTATTTTTTCATGAAGGGTACAGGGTTGGAAACCCACGATGTGTAAGAAACTTGGTAGATGAATCTAGCTTTATGAAGCTTGTCTATCTCTTGTTTGATTGCTTCCTCTTTGGATGGGTGTAATTGACACTGCTTTTGGAAAACTATTGATATGTTAGGCCAACTGTCAATGTGGTGTTATACTATGGTGGGGCTTAGCCTTGTAATTTCTGAACAATCCCATGCAAAGATATCCCTGTACTCTTGTAATAAGTCTATATAAGCGACTACCACATCTGGGGAGCATGCTTCCCGTAGCGAGATTTCTTCGGTTTTGCCTGGTTTTCTTGAGATATTCACCTTAATGGTTGGTGAAATATTCGACAAATTACCTTCCTCAAACACATTGGGCACTGGGATAGGGTTTTTGAACCAATATACATTTCTTGATGGAAGGAAGTCTTTGGATTCAATGGTGTAGATATCCTAGTTTTTTGTGTTGCTAGGCACGAACATTTTTTCTGGAAGAAAAAACAAGTGGTGATGCATTGCGTCCCACAGAAAATCTGGTTCCATCATGGCCTCTAATATATCCTCATCAGAGTGAAACACATTAGGGGAATTTTGAGGTCTAAAATGGGCCTCCTAAGAAAAATGTACAATCAAAATAAAATTTATAAGAACCAATAGGATTCAAGATTATGATGTCAACCATGGGGGATAATTCACCATTTTTGGAGTAAAAGAGTAAAATAATAAAATAATAAATCTATTTTTTCAACTCTTCTTTTCAACTTATCTCCCTAAAGTTTTACTCAAATTTCAACCAGGATTACTCATTGGATGCCAAATCTAATTCTTCATCCAAGGAGTACCCATGTTGCATACTTTCGATAGACCCTGCTACATGAAAAATGAGAAATACATGAAAAAACATGATTTCAATCATGTTTTTCATGTATTTCTCATTTTTCATGTAGCAGGGTCCATCGAAAATATGCAACGAGGGTACTCCTTGGATGAGGAATCAAATTCCACATTCAACGTGTGTTTCCACTTGAAATTTGAGTAAACCCATAGCCATATAAGTTGAAAATATGAGTTGAATTTTTTTTTTTTTCTTTATTCCCTCTAAAATTTGCTGATGTAATCTACTATTATTTTATTATTTCCACTATTATTTTATAATTTCCTTAAGAGGCCCATTTTAGACCTCAAAAATCCCCTAATGAGATGTATAAGGGGGATTTGGTTTATGCGAGGTTGTGAGGAATTGGTTCGGGCCTAACGATGCTGGTTGACAGACATGAATATGATTATGTGGTTGATGCCATGGAATCAGATGAGGTTGATAGGGTGTAGACGGGTTGGGTTTGCACCGTCGAAGGTACTACTACCATTGCAGTAGTTTTGGTGGTCTTGACACCTAGGAAAGATGAGCAAACATCATTGTTAAGCAAGTAAATCTTCTCTGCAGATAGAGACAATCCCCTTAGCCCTAGAGTAGGTCTAGAAACAAAGAGACATGCTAAAGTGTTTATTCCGAATTATTGAATGAAAGAGGACATGGTAGATCAACCTACCTAGAGCCTAACACTATTGTCATTGTTGTAGTGGTGGTGGTCTCTCGCTCCTGCCTAGGCAAGTCACAATAATTTCACAATCATGCTCGGATACCTGCACATAGAACAAGAAACAAGAACAACATACACCATAATAACATTTCATTCATAACTATTAGCCAGTCAAAGATGGCTAAACATATTGAATTAAACAAACGTCGTAACACAAAAGTGGAACCAAACAATAATCATGTATATAAATGAATAGAAGGAAGAGTTACAACCAATGCTTTGACGTCGTAGTATCCTCTAGTGGGGTTCAGCCGAAGCACGTCTCAGATGCTCGTCAAGGAATTCAAGCGGGATGAAGCCATGGAATCAAGCTCTCTTAGAAGTCATGGACTCAAGCTTCCTCAGTTATGTAATTCCTTATTCTATCTTCTCTAATAATTCAGCTATAATATGTTTAATTCTCCAAGTTCAGCTAGCTTGTTCTAAGAGAGATAACTTCTTTTATAGAGGAAAAGGAGGAGGTTAGGATCCCTACAAAGGTGGGAGGGAGGCCTATCCTTTAGGGAGTTCCCATAAGAGGTGGAAACCATAAACCTAAAGGAGGGAGTCTGTGGTTTTTTAGTTCAACCACTCCCAATGACTCATACTCGAGGTGGTTGGAGTGGAATCTCTGCCTGTATTTTTAAAAAACATTCCATAAATAGCTTGACGTGGGTGGAAAACTTGGATAGAGTGCTAGCTGGTGTGGGGCCCAGTGTTAATTTTCCTCTTTGGTGCGAGGGCATAACAGACTACCCGCGCCAAGGAAAAAATAAGGGTTTTTGAGTCTCCGCTCAAGGAATTGTCAACATAAGGAATATTAATCTCATATAAAGGGACATAATGATGGTCTTTGCAAGGCATGACACTACTTATTGATCATAGAAATGACCCTCCAATGGGCAATATGGGGATTGCAGGGACAGTGATAAAATGTTGTGTAACAGATGCCCCCTAAAGCATGAGGTCCGAGGGAGAGGGAGGGGCGAAATGCTTTATGAGAATGCGTTCGAACCGAACACCACTGTCGGAAAACCTGCAATGACAAATACAACTGATATCTTTGATACATGAACATGTGGTATGGGTGCAACCATCCATAATAAAGTATATATAAAAACTGAGATCCGAGGTATGGATGCAACCATCCAGCAATAAGGATCAACAAATAGACTCAGGTATGGTCGTAGCCATCCAATCAAAAGAGTCATGCAATAAGTCATGATAATCCACCAAAATCGGCAACCTGGATTTTATGAGACAAAATCTAGGGTCTTGCACTCCATCTCAACCTGAACAAGTACAAATTCAAGCATGTGAATATATGAGCTGAAGTCGAACATGCAAGAAAATCACCTGATTACCAGCTAATGATGAAAGATGTTAACAAGCATGAGAGAAACCACCAATAATGACAATGGATCTCAAGGTACAACCAGTACAATCCGCGGAATGTGAATAGTGATATGGCGTTGAAAATCCGTAGAATCACTTGATCGAAGGCCAATGATGTGGACCTTGCGTTGAATGCGAAAAACCTTCCATTAAGGTATGCAAGCTCCAAGGTACCAGAATAGAGTCTCTAGATCAAATTCCTGGATAATGAGCTGAAGTCGATAGGAAGTGACCTGATCTAAGGTGGGCCATAATGTTTCCCACATCATCGATACGAGACAGATGAATATGATGATGAAACATGACCAACAGAGAATCAAAGGGAGGTTGAAAACTACAGAGGCAAACTTCTCTTGAACATATTAGCAGCACGGCACTGGATTTGGCAGTATTTGACATCAAAGGATCTGAGGTCATGATGATATGGAAAAGAGAATAGGTCAAAAGAGATTACCCAAACCCATGGAGGAAAAAGTGACGAAATGAGATGTCCCCAACCTGACATGAATGCAGACAAGTGCCTTGTTCAAGAGCAACATACTGCCAACATAACCAAAACTTGGTTCCATTTTCCCCCACCATTTCTGGCGAGTACCCCAATTATTTTTTAAAACAAGCTTGAAGGGGATAACATATGCTTGTGCTGTAAGTTTGTCCTTTGGACAAATCCAACCTAGTACATTTTATGAGCCCTATGAAGGAGGAACTCAAGGAACGTCATGGCGACGAAATCCGATGTCATCAGGTTTTAACGAGTCTGACAAAGGGAGAACTCAACATCTTTTCATTTTTAGAGAGTTTGAAGAGAAGGAGAAAAGAAAACTCCATAATGGCCCTTTTCGTAAATAGTCTCTCAGATCCGAAAAGGTAGAAAAAAATATCTGAAGAAACCCCTTAGTCGCGATAGGCTAAGTTATTCCTTTTTTGTCAATAATCTATCCCAACCCGAAAAAGGGGTAAACATATACTGGGTAGATATCGCTTCACAACCATTTAGCGAGTTCAAAACTACAAGAGTCTTGGAAATATTTTCAATTTTAGAGAGTTAGAAAAGAGCTGAAAGATGACTCTAGTAGTGAATTTTTTGTGTTTTTACCAATTCTGAAAAAGTGTAAAATTTAACTTGCTACTTCACCACTATGTCCTGAAAACCTGTTGCTGCATAAGAGACATGTGTAAAACCCATTTTTTGAAAATAATATAATAAAATAATTTAAAAACATGTCTTAAAAGCTAATTAGGGTTGTAAAAATCCATAAAATGCCAAAAATGGTAAAAATAATTACTTTTCACTTTTTACCTCTTGTGGAGCAATAGTTACCCATTTTACAGTGTGATTTTGCGGCGAAGATAGCGGACAATCCAACATACCAATCTCAAATCCGTCAGTTCCAGGTAAGAGCCAAAATATCTCCCTTAATTTTGAGTCATTTCTTACTACCTGCAATTTCCAATTTTGAATTATGGGGGAGGAAATATGAAAATTAGTGCACGATGGTTGGCGCGGGTTTCGGGCATGGAGTCCCTCCAACCACCCAATTTTCTACACTAGTGCATGCCCATTGGCGCGACTGTTTGTAAAATGGTTGCGCCAATGGTGAAAACCATTTTTATTCAAAAATATCAGTGAAATACCCCAACCATTCACAAATTCAAGTTTGAAAATGGCTAATACTATTCATATGAATGTGTCTATAGGTAGAAAGCAGCAAAATGGTGATCGAATGGAAAGAATGGGAACACAACGAAGAAGACAAGCTTGCCATGGAGAATGAGAGATGCATGGAAGCATCTCTCAGAGGCTATGGATTGAAGAAGTTCTTCTTGACATCGTGTCTCCTTTCTCAACCAGAGCTACTACAATATTTGATCAGCATATGGGATGAGGACCAGGAAAAATTCATCCTTCAAAATTAGGAACTTGAGATTGATGTTTCTGATGTCTATTTTATCACAGGATTATCATGGAGGGGAGCAGCCCCGATCCTAACCAGTACCCGCCCTTGTATGGAGAGTATTTCCATGGTAATGGACAGAGTATGTCGAGTTGCATGGAAGGGAACAGGAAGTGGGAAATTTGATATCCAAACTATCCCAGACTTAGCACTAAAAATAGTGCTACATACCATCACACGGGCTATGAGGACGCAAGCATTGCACGAAGCAACAAAAACATAGTTACTTCTCGCTGTAGACTTCTTGACACCGACCATCTACAACTGGGAATAGGCTGTGACAATAAACATGAAACACCAGTTAACAAAATGCAAGAAGGGAAAATTGAAGAAATTTGGTTATGGGTCTATCCTGGTATCGTTCTTCCTGGAACAACTACCAATTTTTCAGCGTCAGGAGGTCATAGTCCCAACACCACCAGTGAGAGAACCACGGATGGCCCAATGGGTGGCTCTGATGCCAAGGGTAGTGGGAGGTCAAAATATGTCCTGGAGACCGGAGTTATTTGATTGGCTCAGCCGACAGTTGATCGTCGTGGAGGACTGGCCCTACTCTGGTACAAATTTTACTGGTGATCCAGACCTCCCACTCCTGGAGGGAGAGGATTGGGATGAAGATTTGGGTAAGACTCATTTTTAATTTTCATGAGTGTTATGATTTTTTTAACTATGTATGTTATGACATTAAATCCATGTATTTGCAGATTTCAGCCCAGAGAGACCCACAGGCATGTCTTCGATAGTGAGGTGAATTCCTCGTGATTTTGATCCTCATGGCGAGGGAAGCGAGGAAGAAAAGCTCATCCACAAACTATAGGGGATCAAACATGGAGTCCCGAATTATGCACGATTCGACAATGTTCCTCGCGCCTACTAGAGACATACTGTCGGTGTGCCAAGCTGTAATCACTGCTTGCTGAGGCAGCTTGTACGGGCAGTGACATGCTACCATGAGCATCATGCCGATTAGACACCTAGGCTTTATATCTGCATATTTTGAGAGACATGGTGTCTCAGGATGTAACAGAAACACACATATTTTTTGAATGTATGATGCACACTGATGCAAACACGCTATATATATACATCTATTTTCCTATATGGATCTTTTTCACATGATGATTATTTCACAAATTACACAAATTTCTATCTAATACAATGTTAGCCACTGTATCAATTAATACATTCATTCATCTAGGAATATGTTGATATGTGATAAAATCAAAATGTCTTTCCAACAAATAACTACGTAAATACAATCTCAAAATATATGGGTTTCTAACTGAATAATGACCATTGAGTTGTAGAACAAAAAGCTGCGAATGTAGATTTCCAAGGAATGCACATATGCCGAGATTGATTGCCTCGGTTAATAGTTCAAGAACAACACTATATTCAACGACATTGTTTGTAGTTCGTCCTAGACAAATACCTTGCAGTTCTATCAACTCACTAGTAGGATCATAGATTACCCAGGCCGCTGAAGACAAATTCCTAGTATTGTGGGAGTCACCATCCGCAAAACCGACATAAGGGGTAATAGACATCTACATAAATAAGCAAGACCCAAATAAGCAGAAAAACGCTCGCAAAACACACCAAATCAAACATGTACAAAAAATGAAAAAAAATACCTATGTACACAAATCATGCATGGATGACTCATGCATAATAATTTTAAGATACAACCCATTTCTGGGTTGTTCTAAAGGATGACCTTCATAATCAATGAGCTCATAGGATCCATTCTGCAATACACGTTTAAAAATGTAAGGTCCATGCCACATGGGTTAAAATTTACCTGCCCCAGCTTATCATGAGCTTGGTTGTACAGGAGGAAGAGATCTCCTTCAACGAAAGAATGAGGGGAAACTGATTGGTCAAAATGAGCTTTGACTCGCTTTTTATGTGCTTCAATAACCAGAGGAGCAAAGCGGCGGGTTTCATCTAACCTTTTGAGATAAAGGAGACACTTTTCTTCTAGTGAAGTGTTCGGCAGTAATTCAACAACCAACTTGAGTGAAGGTATTTCACATTCAATCGGAAGAGTAGCTTCCAGACCATAAACCAACTGAAAAGGGGTGAATCCGGTTGCACTCTTAACTGAGGTTTAGTATGCCCAAAGAGCTTAATATAACATGAGATGCCAATTGGATTTATGGATCCCAATCATACGTTGAAGCATGGTAACAAGAATTTTGTTCACGGCTTCAACCTGGCCATTGGCCTGAGGATAGTACGATGTTGAGCTTTCGTGATGCAGACCCAACTTGGAAGTCATCTCGGCCACCATGTAATGCCGAAAATGGAAACCATGATCGGTAACGATGGCCTCAAGGACACCAAACCTAGCAATGATGTGATTGAATATGAATTAAGCAGTTGTCTTATCGTCAGCGGAAAGTGTAGGCATTGCTTCGGCCCATTTAGTGAAATAGTCCACGACTACGATAATATAAGCATGCCCCCCGGCTGAGTGAGGGTTACATGTCATAAAATCGATGCCCTAATTCACAAAGGGACCAACGGTAATGATAGGATGAAGAGGTACAGGCGGCGCATGCATCTTGCATTGATAAATATGGAAATCATGACATTTACGAACCGTGACAATGCAGTCTTTGAAGATAGAAGGCCAAAAATAACCCGCACGAAGAATCTTTTGTGTAGTGGCATAACTAGACATGTGATCGCCACAGGTGCCACTATGATAACCATTGAGGACTTTCTCAGCTTCCTCGAGGGTCAAACATCAACGAAGAATGAAATCCACTCCGACACAATAGAGGGTATCGATAAGGTTGTGACTGATGATGGATGCATCGGCGGGCATCCTTCATCAACTCAGATCTGAAAGTATAAGTCTAGAGATAAATGATGATATCACCGTACCATGGATCGAGGGTGCTAATCAAGAAAAGCTTATCGTCACAGAGTTCACAAAAAAGGATAGTATAAACTTGTACTTCATCAGAAGAACAAGTAACCCCAATATGGATGTTCTCGATGATTCCCGATTTAACGAAAATGTCAATAGGCATCATTTGTGTAATGTTACTCAAGTTACCTTTCGTAAAGACGTCATGTGTCAAAACAGGCAATTGAAGCAGGGGAGAAGGAACCTGAGATAAAAAATTCTCGAGACAAGTAGACATAGCCTCGAGGCTAAGCATAAACGAGGAACGAAGATGACCATCATTCCACAACAGATCCTAAAGAGACATGGTTTCCACGATAGCCTCATCGGAAGGAAACACTTCTTTCAAAGGATTGGGAAAATATGAATCACCAAGCCAGGGGGATTGAGAATAAATGTCAAGGGACATGCTCAAAGGAGCACAATCAGAGGATGGAGATTCTGAAGCAGCAATGAGTTCACAATAATCAATCTCAATCAGACTCAAAGGCATAAAATCTCCAAAGGAATCAATCTATTCAAGGGAAGGAATAATCCATGGGTCATCAGAGAGAGAGATCATATGAATCTGAACAATATTTGGTGGAGGAAGAGGAAAAATACCCATGAGGGCAGGATCTTTAAAAAGACCCTGCCCTACGCTCTCGTAGGGAGTAGGAATCTGATCCACATACGGAACATTGTTCTCGAAAGAAGAGGTGAAGAAAGACAATTGATCAACAATAACAATCTTTCCTTCATGTGGAAATTTCAAAACACGAAAGAGAGTGGACGGAACACATAACATGGCGTGAGTCCAAATGCGACCGAGGAGAATATTATAATTGAGTTTAGTGTCAACGACTTTGACCTAGACATTGACTGTCTTCCCTTTCAAAGTAATCTTTAAACTAGTGAGAACACCTAAAGGTTTTTATTCTCTTCCATCAAATGCTTCTAGGGCATTTGGTGATAAATTTAGGGCTGGAGAACCAATAGCTTTCCAACACGAAGATGAAATGACACAGGTTGATGCACTTTCATCCACAACTACTCAATGGATGTTGAGACCATTAATAACAACTTGAATAATGAGTGTAATCTGATGCGGAAGTCATGGAGCGAAATTCTCAAGATCGAAAGCAAGAAGGCTAGTATCGGTAGGATCAATCCCACCAATCGCAGATAACAAATCTCTACACTGTGACAGAAAAATCTGAAGTACTTCTAATGCTGACATCACGGACGGCGCCCTAGCCAAATGCTCAACAATATTGTAATGGTGAGCGACGCATGCATTGGGATTATAAGAAGTCTTACGGAGTACACATTTGGAAGGTGGTTGCACAATGGATTTAGGATTGGGCCTTTCAAGTTCAAGAGGACCAGTAACAAGAAGAGGAGGAGGACCATCAACGATCTCCTTCCCCTTGGCATGACAAGATCTAGTATAATCTTTCAACCGAGTAGCAATAGAAATGACTGTAGAATCGTTCATCATGAACACCTGAGAGCCAAATGGGGCAGAGGACTGAGTTTGCTCTACCATCTGAGTCGGCTGAGATGGGAAAGGTTCTTTAAGAATGAACGAAATTCCCTGAGTGCCTTTGAGTAATCAGCTCACTTCGGACTGTTGAGGACAGTCCTTAGTGAAGTGCTCTTCAACACAAATCAAACAAGGGTACTTCCATTTGCGTTAAGAACCATCACCAGCATGAGGTTTTTGAGAATCGTGTTTTGGGGTATTGGCTTTGGCTTTACCTTTACCCTTATTTTTACCTTTAGAAGCATTATCTGTAGGATTGGCCCGAATGTCATTAACTTCTGCGGGTTTACCAGAATTCGAAGTGGACTAAGAAGCAACATTATTGGAAGAAGCGGACTTCGGCTTCCCAGAGTTTGAAGATGAAGACTTCTAAGAAGTCTGAGACATGGAACCAATAATACCATCGAAATATGGAGTTTTTGGTGGTTTAGAAGTTCTAGGTTGGGGAGCATCAGGAAAGATATCATATAATGCGCCGAACTGAGAGTACACAAGATCAAGGTACTGGGCGTAAGCAATGGCTTGTTCCTTGGTTACACATGCCCCCATAGCGATGCCTTTGGAAATTTGATTCACAAAGGAGGTGGAGAACCAATGAGTTGGAAGCTGATTAGGAATTTCAAATTTGATCATGCGACGACGACGCTGCCACTCATGAATATGATCCGAGATATGAGTAGCTCGGTCCTGTTTCAATGATGTGAGGAGGTTCATCCCAGTCTCATAGCGAAATGGTAATTGGAAATGCGTAAGGAATGCCATGGCTAAATATTTGAAATCTTGGAATATGCCACGAGATAACTCAATGTACCACTTTGCAGCAGCACCAGTAAGAGTTCGCTGGAAAATATGGAGTTCAATAGAATCATCCACCCAAGAGTTAGAGGAACACCACAAATGGTAAGTCATAACATGTGCTTGGGGGTCTTCACCAGACTTGCCCTCAAATCTAGGACAATCACTAGGAATATTGGTTGGAACCGGAGGCCAATACGGGTTATGAAGAATGGGATCGTTCGTCAACTTTGACACAGCAGGAAATTCCAACGTAGCAAGAAATGGTAATTAAGTGTTGAAATTCATTGGAGGTCTTTGATAAGGACTAGCATGTACATTCCACCCAGTCCAAGCAGGATTCTGTCCCCATACATTCTGTCCCGGAGGATTCAGATCATAGGTATTAGAAGTAGGATAAGTCGGTTGATACTGGGGTTGAGGACCAGGATACTGAGTCAGATGAGGTCCTTACTGAGAAGCATATGGAGTTTGCTGTGGAATGTAAGCATGACTTTGAGATTGATGATATACAGGTTGATTTGGAGGGTAAGGAACCTAGGGCACACTATATACTGGTTGATATTAACCTTGAGGGTAGTAAGCGCCTTGTAGTTGAGTAGGTGGTCCCGGTTGAGCAGGTTGAGCAAGCTGTTGAGTAGGAAAACTCGGTTGACTATAAACAGGTAGAACAAGCTGCTGAAACAATGGAACCGGCTGAGGAGCAGGTTGAATCGGTTGCTCATCTGGTTGAACTGAGTACTGAGGGCCACCGAGTTGGCCTTGTGGGAAAGTTTGACCCAATGGTTGTGATGGACCAGGTTGTCCCTGATAACCAAGTTGAACCAGAGAAGGACCGTAGGATTGTCCTGGTTTCACAACATTTTGGCCATACTGAGCATGTGGCTGCGATTGTGGTGCAACAACTTGTCCCTGTGGTGGGTAGATTTTCCCCCCAGGAGCATAAGATAGTCTTGGTTGATTCAGAGGTTGACCAAACAGACCAGAGGGTTGTCCATTTTGGACCAAAGGTTGACCTTGTGAAGGTTGGCCTTGTGGACCGTATGGTTGTCCCTGTGGACTAGAGGCAAGGCCCTGCTGAGCTAAAGGTTGTCCCGAGGAGGGTTGTCCTTGCAAGCTAGAGGGTTGCATAGGCAAGGTATATCCAAAATAAGAAACGGTCTGATAAGGATCAGTAAGAGGCAAATAGATCGGATTACCATGCTCATCATAATGGTGAAGATATACATATATGGGATTACCAACCGCATCATAGTGATGAAATCGAAGATTTTCAAGAGCTTGGAACTCTGAGAAATCTGCTGCTGAACAACCAACAGATATTCTTCAAAATTAAGATTGTCAGGAATCACAGGAGTAGCAGAAACTGCACTAGAAGCAGGCGTGGCCTTCTTCGAGGGAGCATAATGTCGGTGAATATCCAAGATCTACTCATCAAACACATAGGTAGAAACCATAGGTGTGGTAGAGGTATACGGGGTTTCCATGGCATGGGTTTTTGATCTACCCAAGCCGGGATTAACAAGCCATGTAGGATTGAGAAAAATAGACATGCGAGTGTGAAAAGATCCTGATGACTGATGGGTAACAACTGGTGTGGATGAAGCCACACATCACTCTGCTGACCTGGAACATAGGTTGAGAAGAATCGACGAACTGTGTGAGATCAGTTTGATATTCCTAATGAAGGGAGTACCGAACTCTAAGGAGGAGTTACTGTACTGGATTGCGCTATGGAGGCAACACCAGAAATAATCTGACTCAAGGACCTATATCCAAGCGGAAGTGACACCGATGGTGGAGAAGACTGAGTAGAAACATGAGGGACATCTTCCAGAAAAAGCTGATATTCCCCCTTTAGAAATAGGCATTCCTTCACTACCAATAGGACTAGATGAATCCATGTTTGATTCCAACGTAAGGTCTTCAAAAAGACTAGGGGGACTAGGAGGCACATCAGCAGCAAAAAATGGCGAGCCCGACGTAAGAGGAGGAAAATATCCTTCTTCCCCAAAACCAGACCAAGCACCAGAAGGAGGCCAATTGAATTCAACTGGCTCTTCAGGAGGATATTGAGTAGTAAGAGATCAGACAGACGGGAGAATAGGCTACAAAATCTCGGTAAACCTAGTGGATTGAGGGGTTTCAAAAGAAACGTACGGGAAAGAACTACCACTAGGAGGCAGTGAGGACAACGAAACTGGTGGTTCTACCATCGTGATTGTATATCAAAATAGAAAGGAAAAAAAGAACCAATCGAAGACTCCAAGATAAAAACCAAGGAGAACAACAGGCCAAGTAATAGAACTTTAATGGGTGTGTGATCGTAGGTGATTAATTTTATGACACTGAAACCAGATTTTGTTGTTTCATTTTTAAAGAGTCGAGAAACAAGCAAAATATGACTCTAGTCACTTTCAATTTTAAACGAACATGAAAGGAAAAGTTCTCGACAATCTCTTCTATTTTTTAAAGAGTCATGAAAAGATCAAAATGACTACTCTGGAATGCTAAGCAAGAGGGTATACCAGGTTTCTGTGAACTGCCATATACACCTTGGTGATCAACTGAAACAGAAATGACCAAGGACTTGACATACATGCAGGTAGTCTCCCCGAATGTTGTGTTCGTTGTATCATGGTTACAAGGTGGAAGACTCGGCTTCCTATGGATAAAAGGATTGCAACCTAAAGGGGTCTCCCTTTATATACTCGAAGGTACGAGGAGCACAAGTCCATACTAGCGCTGTCTAGAGCCGGATGGTGAACGACAGCTACTAGGTTTTAAGATGTCGGAACATGTTTCTAGCCTAGACAACTAAAAATGTTTCATTAGGTTTCAATGCTTCCTTAGGTTAATTAAATGAATTTTAAATTTGATATGGGATTATGTTTCATTTTTAGGGTCCTATCGATTTTGGATCTCAAATTTCCTAAATGCAAGCTATATGCAAATGAACATCACTTCTGATTCAATGAATGCTAATTATGAGAAAGATAGAGATATTTCAAACAAAATCAAACAATGAAAGTATGCAAAGAAATCCACTAATGCATCTAACACAATCAAACAAAAATGAAGCTCTTTCCTAGACAATCAGTCGCTAGTTATGCAAAAGAAAATTTCATTTTTGGTGCAAAGAAAGAATGCAAAATATGTTTTTTTCTTTTATTTTCAATGAAAATAAGTACATGATGCACTAATTACATGAAAAATGAAAACAAACACTAGCTTAAGCGTTGCGTAGGAATAAAAATTGAATGACTCAATAAAACACAAAACAAACACAAGAAAGCACTCGAACTAATGTCGCAATCTTTCAAACCAAGAGAAAGTTTTAAAAATGATCCAAAATAAGAAATGTAATATAGGCTTGGAGAAATAAGGCAGAAATCAATTAAAAAAAGAAATGATCATTCAACCAAAGCAATTACCCAAAAGAATCAATAAAACTTAGCAATCAACGTGCTATTATAATCGACAACAATCAAAACGTACTTGCTTCTACTTAAGGCTCAATGTACCAAACCCTCAAAAACCCGTTCAACCACTGAGCAGAAGATGGACAAATGATCGAGGGAAAGCAAGTCGACGTAGTCAAAACAGTCCCAAAGTCAATAATTGAAGTTACAAAAATGGTTTATACAAGCACAAGTGACCAAAAGACTCATTATGGAGGTCAAACCAAATCCTACAGGGGTTGGCGCGATTGTTCAGAAGAAAAGCGCGCCAAGCTAGATAACTATGGGAAAAAGAGGAAAAACCAAAAACTAATGAGCAGAGGTCAATCAATGACACTCTCTAGATGAACAGAGGATGTAAACTAAGCAAGCAAACTAGGAAAGACAGATAAGAAAATCAATGATTGAAACTGAACCAACAACATGAAATTACAAACTCGCACTGATCCCCAACGGAGTCACCAATTTGTTAAGAAGGTAAATCCTCTCTGCGGACAAAGACGATCCCTCTAGCCCTAGAATGGGTCTAGAAACAAAGAGACGTTGTTGATTCCTAATTATTGAATGAAAGAGGACACAATAGATCGACCTACCTGGAGTCCAATGCTATCGTCGTTGTTGTAGTGGTGGTGGCCTCCGGCTCCTGCCTCGGAAAGTCTCAATCCTTTTGCAGTCATGCTCAGATACCTGCACATAGAAAAAGAAACAAGAACAACATACAACATAATAACATTTAATTCATAACTATTAGCCAGTCAAAGAGGGATAAACATATTGCATTAAACAAATGTCGTAACACAAAATTGGAACCAAACAGTAGTCATGTATATAAATGAATATAAGGAAGAGTTATAACCAATGCTTTGACGTCGCAGTCTCCTCCAGCGGGGTTTAGCCGAAGTGTGTCTCAGATGCTCTTTAGGGAATTCAGACGGGATGAAGGCATGAACTCAAGCTTCCTCAACGTAATTCCTTCTTATTCTATCTTCTCTAGTAATTCAGCTATAATATGTTTAATTCTCCAAGTTTAGGTAGCTTGTTATAATAGAGATAGCTTCTTTTATAGAGGAAAAGGAGGAGGTTAAGATCCCTACAAAGTTGGGAGAGAGGCCTATCCTTTAGGGAGTTCCCATAAGATGTGGAATATGCCACGAGATAACTCAATGTACCACTTTGCAGCAGCACCAGTAAGAGTTCGCTGGAAAATATGGAGTCCAATAGAATCATCCACCCAAGAGTTAGAGGAACACGACAAACGGTAAGTCATAACATGTGCTTGGGGGTCTTCACCAGACTTGCCCTCAAATCTAGGACAATCACTAGGAATATTGGTTGGCACCAGAGGCCAATACGGGTTATGAAGAATGGGATCGTTCGTCAACTTTGACACAGCAGGAAATTCCAACGTAGCAAGAAACGGTAATTAAGTGGTGAAATTCATTGGAGGTCTTTGATAAGGACTAGCATGTACATTCCACCCAGTCCAAGCAGGATTCTGTCCCCATACATTCTGTCCCAGAGGATTCAGATCATAGGTATTAGAAGTAGGATAAGTCGGTTGATACTGGGGTTGAGGACCAGGATACTGAGTCAGATGAGGTCCTTACTGAGAAGCATATGGAGTTTGCTGTGGAATGTAAGCATGACTTTGAGGTTGATGATATACAGGTTGATTTGGAGGGTAAGGAACCTAGGGCACACTATATACTGGTTGATATTAACCTTGAGGGTAGTAAGCGCCTTGTAGTTGAGTAGGTGGTCCCGGTTGAGCAGGTTGAGCAGGCTATTGAGTAGGAAAACTCGGTTGACTATAAACAGGTAGAACAAGCTACTGAAACAATGGAACCGGCTGAGGAGCAGGTTGAATCGGTTGCTGATCTGGTTGAACTGAGTACTGAGGGCCACCGAGTTGGCGTTGTGGGAAATTTTGACCCAATGGTTGTGATGGACCAGGTTGTCCCTGATAACCAAGTTGAACCAGAGAAGGACCGTAGGATTGTCCGTTGTCCCGGTTTCACAACATTTTGGCCACATCGAGCATGTGGCCGCGATTGTGGTGCAACAACTTGTCCCCCGTGGTGGGTAGATTTTTCCCCCTGTGATCCAAGATAGTCTTCGTTGATTAAAATGTCGACCAAAATGTACCGCAGGGTCGTCCATTTTGGACCAAAGGTAAAGGTTGACCTTGGGCGTTTTCTTGTGGACCGTATGGTTGTCCCTGTGGACTAGAGGCAAGGCCCTGCTGAGCTAAAGGTTGTCCCGAGGAGGGTTGTCCTTGCAAGCTAGAGGGTTGCATAGGCAAGGTATATCCAAAATAAGAAACGGTCTGATAAGGATCAGTAGGAGGCAAATAGAACGGATTACCATGCTCATCATAATGGTGAAGATATACATATATGGGATTACCAACCGCATCATAGTGATGAAATCGAAGATTTTCAAGAGCTTGGAACTCTGAGAAATCTGCTGCTGAACAACCAACAGATATTCTTCAAAATTAAGATTGTCAGGAATCACAGGAGTAGCAGAAACTGCACTAGAAGCAGGCGTGGCCTTCTTCGAGGGAGCATAATGTCGGTGAATATCCAATATCTACTCATCAAACACATAGGTAGAAACCATAGGTGTGGTAGAGGTATACGGGGTTTCCATGGCATGGGTTTTTGATCTACCCGAGCCGGGATTAACAGGCCATGTAGGATTGAGAAAAATAGACCTGCGAGTGTGAAAAGATCCTGATGACTGATGGGTAACAACTGGTGTGGATGAAGCCACACAGATCATCGGTTGGACTGGAACATATGTAACAGTAACTGACGAACCAGGTGTCGAAGGTGATAGTCTTAACAAAGGGAGGACTGAACTTTGAGGAGTAGTTATTGTACTGGATTGCACTATGGAGGCAACACCAAACATAATCTGACTCAAGGACCTATATCCAAGTGGAAGTGACACTGATGGTGGAGAAGACCGAGTAGAAACATGAGGGACATATTCCGGAAAAAGCTAATATTCTTCGGTAGAAATAGGCATTCCTTCACTACCAACAGGACTAGATGAATCCATGTTTGACTCTTCCGTAAGGTCTTCAAAAATACTATAGGGAAAATGAGGCATAGTAGCAGCAAAAAATAGCGAACCCAACGTAAGTGGAGGAAAATCTCCTTCTTCCCCAAAACCAGACCAAGCACCAGAAGGAGGCCAATTGAATTCAACTGGCCCTTCAGGAGGAGATCGAGTAGGAAGAGGCAAGACAGACGGGAGAATAGGTTGCGAAATCTTAGCAGACCTAGTGGATTGAGGGGTTTCAAAAGAAATGTCTGGGAAAGAACTACCACTAGGAGGCAGTGAGGATGACGAAAATGGTAGTTCCGCCACCGTGGCTATATATCAAAATAGAAAGGAAAAAAGGGAACCAATCTAGGACTCCAAGATCAAAACCAAGGAAAAATAATAGGCCAAGTAATAAAACTTTAAAGAGCGTGTAATCGTAGGTGATTAATTTTATGACACTGAAACCAGATTTTGCTGTTTCATATTTAAAGAGTCGAGAAACAGGCAAAATATGACTCTAATCACTTTCAATTTTAAACAAGCATGAAAGGACAAGTGCTGGACAATCTCTTCTCTTTTTTAAAGAGTCATGAAAAGATCAAAATGACTACTCTGGAATGCTAAGCAAGAGGGTATACCAGGTTTCCGTGAATTACGACATACACGTCGGTGATCAAATGAAACATAAATGACCAAGGACTTGACGTACGTGTAGGTAGTATCCCCTAATGCTGTGTTCGGTGTATCATGGTTACAAGGTGGAAGACTCGGCTTCCTATGGATAAAAGGATTGCAACCTAAAGGGTTCTCCCTTTATATACTCGAAGGTACGAGGAGCACAAGTCCATACTAGCGTTGTCTAGAGCCGGATGGTGAACGACAGCTACTAGGTTTTAAGATGTCGGAACATGTTTCTAGCCTAGACAACTAAAAATGTTTCATTAGGTTTCAATGCTTCCTTAGGTTAATTAAATGAATTTTAAATTTGATCTGGGATTATGTTTCATTTTTCAGGTCCTATCGATTTTGGATCTCAAATTTCCTAAATGGAAGCTATATGCAAATGAACATCACTTCTGATTCAATGAATGCTAATTATGAGAAGGATAGAGATATTTTAAACAAAATCAAACAATGAAAGTATGCAAAGAAATCCACTAATGCATCTAACACAATCAAACAAAAATGAAGCTCTTTCCTAGACAATTAGTCGCTAGTTATGCAAAAGAAAATTTCATTTTTGGTGCAAAGAAAGAATGCAAAATATGTTTTTTTTTTTTTTTCAATGAAAATAAGTACATGATGCACTAATTACATGAAAAATGAAAAAAAACACTAGCTTAAGCGTTGCGTAGGAATAAAAATTGAATGACTCAATAAAACACAAAACAAACACAAGAAAGCACTCGAACTAATGTCGCAATCTTTCAAACCAAGAGAAAGTTTTAAAAATGATCCAAAATAAGAAATGTAATCTAGGCTTGGAGAAATAAGGTGAAGAATCAATTGAAAAAAGAAATGATCATTCAACCAAAGCAATCACTCAAAGGAATCAATAAAACTTAGTGCAATCAACGCAAGAAGGAGACTGATAACAATCAAAACGACTTGGTTTCCTAACAGAAGGCTCAATGTACCAAACCCTTAAAAACCCTAAGGCTTCAATTCACATTGATAAGAAGATGGACAAATGACTGAGGAAAGCAAGTTGACGGTAGTCAAAACAGTCCCAAAGTCATAATTACACATAAAACATGACCCAGAAGCAAGCACAAGTGACCAAAAGACTCATTATGGAGGTCAAACCAAATCCTACAGGGGTTGGCGCGATTGTTCAGAAGAAAAACGCGCCAAGCTATATAACTATGGGAAAAAGAGGAAAAACCAAAAACTAATGAGCAGAGGTCAATCATGACACTCTGTAGATGAACAGAGGATGTAAACTAAGCAAGCAAACTAGGAAAGACAGATAAGAAAATCAATGATTGAAACTGAACCAACAACATGAAATTACAAACTCGCACTGATCCCCAACGGAGTCACCAATTTGTTAAGAAGGTAAATCCTCTCTACGGACAGAGACGATCCCTCTAGCCCTAGAATGGGTCTAGAAACAAAGAGACATTGTTGATTCCTAATTATTGAATGAAAGAGGACACAATAGATCGACCTACCTGGAGTCCAACGCTATCGTCGTTGTTGTAGTGGTGGTGGCCTCCCGCTCCTGCCTCGGAAAGTCACAATCCTTTTGCAGTCATGCTCAGATACCTGCACATAGAAAAAGAAACAAGAACAACATAAAACATAATAACATTTAATTCATAACTATTAGCCAGTCAAAGAGGGCTAAACATATTTCATTAAACAAATGTCGTAACACAAAATTGGAACCAAACAGTAGTCATGTATATAAATGAATAGAAGGAAGAGTTATAACCAATGCTTTGACGTCGCAGTCTCCTCCAGCGGGGTTTAGCCGAAGTGTGTCTCAGATGCTCTTCAGGGAATTCAGACGGGATGAAGGCATGAACTCAAGCTTCCTCAACGTAATTCCTTCTTATTCTATCTTCTCTAGTAATTCAGCTATAATATGTTTAATTATCCAAGTTTAGGTAGCTTGTTATAATAGAGATAGCTTCTTTTATAGAGGAAAAGGAGGAGGTTAAGATCCCTACAAAGTTGGGAGAGAGGCCTATCCTTTAGGGAGTTCCCATAAGATGTGGAAACCATAAACCTAAAGGAGGGAGTCCATGGTTTTTCAATTCAACCACTCCCAATGACTCATCCTCGAGGTGTTTGGAGTGGAATCTCCGCCTCTATTTTTAAAAAACATTCCATAAATAGCTTGACGCGGGTGGAAAACTCGGATAGAGCGCCAGCTGGCGCGGGGCCCAGTGTTAATTTTCCTCTTTGGCGCGAGGGCATAACTGACTACCTGCGCCAAAGAAAAAACAAGGGTTTTTGAGTCTCTGCTTAGGGAATTGTCAACAGAAGGAATATTACTCTCATGTAAAGGGACACAATGATGGTCTGTGCAAGGCATGACACTACTTATTGATCATGAAAATGACCCTCTAATGGGCGAGATGGGGATTGCAGGGACAATGACAAAATGTTGTGTAACAATCATGAGTCATGGTTCCCAGTCATGATGAGATGAATCACATATGGTGTTGTGTGTCATCAATGTTACATGGTGGAAGAATTTTCTTGATGGTTATTTTTTCTTAGCGAGAGAAAATTCATTCTCTTTTGGTGGTGTATGCAGGGTACATGTGTCTTCTTTTATGTGAATATATTGATGGATGAAGAGGTGCTGAAATGTTCGCAACATAGGGAATTTATCTGTATCATGATCATGGCTCGTGAAAATGTTGCATGGAGTAAATGTATTCACTGAATATATTGTATGGGATCTAGTACTACTTATCATATTAGAGGATGATGATGGGATATGATTACGAGAACGTGTGTTTCTTCATTTCTGCCTTCTCTTATTCTTACAATTAGTGTGATTTAGCTCCTGTGGGAGTTTTTATTTTAACGTTGATATATTCACTCTTAGCCTTGGAAGGAAATGGAAATTCACTGTGCGGTGGAATTGCGAGTAAATTCAGAAATAACAATGTGTGATATTCTATTCATTAGAGAGATGAATGTAAGGTATGGGTGTGACCATGTGAATACTGTCGGTGAATTTACTAAGTTCCCGAATTTGATTGACCATGTGGCCCTTTTTATTACATAAGGAACATGGAATGCTTGGCTAGTTTAGCCCCTTGCTAAGATGATTGGTTGCCTTACCTTTTCTAGGGGTTTGGTGATAATGAAGGGGAGGTCTCATTTCTCCTGGCTGCCTAGGTTTTAGAAACTCAAAACCGACTATATTCGTATTATTGGTGGCAAATGAGTACCATTTGTGAAATGATTCTAACTCTGGGCATTGAGTGATCAAATGGTCACTTTTGTTACATAGTACGTAGCCTGGGATTGGACACTGTGGGTGGTCATGGGTGGGGATCTACCCCTTTGGTGGCCTGTTCTTTTCGAAAATGATGAGGATGGATCTGGTTTCCTCATTTTCTTAGGTCGTGGAACTTTCAATAGACTTTGTATTCAATATTCCTCTTTGACGAGAAGGGTTATGGCCTGGCGTAGACAATCTAATACCAAATGGAAATGAGGAGTGTAGGGACAATGATGAAGCTAATAGTTATCTTGACACACCTGACAATAATATTGATCTAATATTATCCCGACGAAGTACACCGGGTTGACCGGGTACCATCTTTTAAACAAATCTAGAGCTGCATAGTTGGTGATGAAATGATCCCATTCATCAAAGAGTGCATAGAGATGGATTTGAAGTCAAGGGGGATTATGGGGGAGAGGTGCTCTTTCAAGTGACCACCTCTCCTATGAAATATATAATATGGTCCTCATTGCTTCTTTTCTTTGAGTTGTAGTGCTGGCCGTGGATTCATCTTCTGAGTTTGCTAAGTCAGTGTTTTCAGCGATGAAATGTTGCACAAAATATTACATAGATCAGAAACGGTTGATGTGGGGTCAACGACACATGTGGTTGTTGTTCCAATAGATCTGCCACTTATGTCATTTGTACCAAGCTAAGTTACTTTAGGAAATTTGTGGGATTGGATACCAATGGTTGAAAGCCCTTAATTTGGGGCATTGCATGATCAAGTGGTCAGGTTCATCACATAATGTGAAAACAGGGACATGTGGTGTGGCCTCTATTTTCATTCTTTGATTTATTGGGTTTGATGAGTACAAGAAATATGCCAACTCCTTTCATATGTACAATATGTTTTTGGGCCTGTTTTCCTCACTTTTCACGGAAGATGCTAAGTGACCCTCCTGGTAGGATTTTTCTAGGGATTGCAAGGCATTCCTATATCGTGGTATCTCCGAGAAGTGATGGGTACAATGCCCATAATGGTCGCATATGGAACATGCATGATTGGCACATAATGATTTCCCTTGGTTGTTTATGACTTTCTCCATTTTTTGGATTTTTGAGGCTGTGTCATTCCTTTTAGTTGTAGAAGAGGTTTTAATTCTTTTAATGCTTGGAAAATATTCGTAGGATGACCTACGACATCACATAATACACAAGGTTGTAATGCCCTAGGTAACTTGGGGATTTCAACCTTTTTCCCTTTTTTGTATTCTTCTTGGCCGTGCCAACTAGTGCCACTACAAGTGTTTCTTTAACTTCTATGACCTCTTGAGGGGAAATAGGGGTTATTCCTATAGAGGTAATTCCTGTGCTCTCTAGAATGGATAGAGGGACCAAATACCACACGGGTATTGTGAAAGCCAGATTTGGCAATGTCATATTTTCCATGACCTTTTTTGATACAAAACCAGGCGGGGGATACAAAATTGGGGTCTATGAAATGGTGTATGGTAGAAATTCCATATGCGTGGCTTCGCCATCCGTACTGCTGGTTTCTACGTTAGGGATAGTTTTGGTGTTTGATGAGATCATCATGCACATCGATGCCCTCGTGCTTTCAGGGACTTCCCCTAGTACAATAGCAGGATCTCCTAGGAATGAGCCTAGGATAGATGATGGTATGAATTGTCTTGGACTGAAATCTGTATAATTTTTGAGTAGTCTTTGGTTGTGTGTAGGTATGGTAGTACGACATCTAGAGCAGTCATGGGTTTCTTGTCATAGTATGTGAGCTGGTTGATGGTGATGATTTGATCATCATGGGGGAAAATCATCACCCTAAAGATAGAGGATGCGATCAAAGTCATGACATACATATAACTCCGCCCAAGGAGTATATTGTTCTCTAATTGTGCATCTAAGACCTCAATGTCTATAATAACTATCTTGTCAACCAATTTTATTGGGGCATTTTGATAAAGACCAATAGGGACTAATGGGCACCTATCATATGCTATAAGCATGATGTTAGATGGTTTTAATTCAGGTGATCCTAACTTTTGCCAAACTGATTTGGACATGATATATGTGGATTCTCCTTCATCCATAGTGCATCGGTGTATGGTGATATTCTGAATCGAAACTGATATATGGAAAGCAATTATGGAATGGAGCCTGGGGCTTTCCTTGTCTAGATCTAAAACCATTAGGCATGAATTGGAAGGGTTGATTGCACCTAACGTGGAAAGTAAGGATTTCTGTTGTCTTGGACATGATGGAAGAACTTCCAAAGCTGACATGGTAGCTAGTGATTGAGCTAAATCATCCACGATACTATAGCTATAAGAAAATTTGGAGTGATGTGATGCACGCCTGGTTAGTCCTTTGATTGTTCTTAGAAGGGGCTCAATAGGTACTTTGGAGATAGTTAATGATGTGGTAGGTGCACTTGTAGTTGTACCTAAATGGTTGGTATCTGGAGGTGCATCATAGATCCTATTCCTTATTTGGAAGATTTTTTTTTTCCAACCATGTAGATCTCATGGATGCCTCCTCCGGTATCTTTTTGGGGTGGTTTTTGTTGCTGGGTGTTAACCATTCCTTGGTGGGGGAAAGGTTCCTGCATTATCGCAGGCTCCTGGGTAGGCCCCCGTTGTCCTCGGTTACCCTGAATTTTTTCAATTCAGGGATTTCGGGACAGTGGTGAGTGTAATGTCCATAGTCACCACCTATGGCACACGATTGATTTGTCCTTAGATTGGGTCTATTTTTTTTCCCTTGGGAGTTATTTTTTTATTTTATTTTTTTTCTGAATAAGTCTACTTCTATATTGATACAAAAAGATTACAAAGAGGTAGAGGCCTCCGAGTGGCTAGCCCAGTGATGTGGCATTCTTGCATTACACTGCTGAACATTGACATAAAAAACCAATGACTATTTACAGGCTATGAAAAACACTGATGACCAGGACCTTGTCCGACTGTTAAACCACTGATACTTGTGTCTGTAGTGTTGTTTGAAATGGAGGACTCTTTTCGACATACAAGACCACAGCAGACACTTCCCAAAACAAAAATTACAAACAGTTTTAGTGTAGCATTGGAACGCTGTCCAGAGGACAGTTACATGTATAGCAATATTTAGAAAATAGTAGCTGGGAGACCATTGATATGTCGATGGAGAATGACAGTCTATATCCTGCAAAAAACTGAAAGGAAGAAGGAGGTTTAACCCCTTCTTGATACCTGTAGTCAAAAACTGGCGTGCTGAATCCATTAAGCTTCATTGGTAGTCGAGGGCGCTTCTTCCACCACTGGGCAAGCATACGGGCAGAAGTCATCGTCATCTGGAGGAAGAGGAGCTTTGCCTGAGAAGCCACTGCCTGAAGGAGCGCTGGGCTCTGCTTGCTGAAACTCGAACTGAGAGGTGATTGCTCCCTGAACACTTTGCATACTGACGTCGGGGGGACAAAATAGAACTTCATCCTCAGGAGCTGGGAAAATTCCAGAGGGCAGAGCTTGAGAAATCGTGTTGGGGGCCGAGGGCAGTAACTGAGCAACCGGGTTAGGCCTCAGATTAATGGAGACAGAGGCAATGAACTCATGATGATTGAGGGAGCAGGGGTAGATGAAACAGGCAGAGTGAGAGTGAACATTGGAGGAGAGGCGAACTTGCGCCCCACGACCACGACCTCTGCCACGTCTGGAAGCAGCAGTGCGACCATCACCAGGGTCAGAGAAGTCCGACGAAGAGGCAGAGGAAGGAGACGCAGGCGGCCTGAAGACATGCCCCCGAGAGGAGCCGCGCCTGCTGGTCATCCTAGGTCTCAGTCGAGGCATAGTGAACTTGGCAGGGCGGAAAAACGAAAGAGGGATGGTGAACGAGTGCTGAGGCTGACTGCAAACAAAGGAGGAGCCACGGAAATTGCAAAACGGACTAGAGGAGACGTGAATACCCGGAGAAAGCTGAAGACAGCAGTTCAAACGACACCGTTTCCCTGTGCTGGTGCGCAGATAGGGCTCAGTATCAACCTGCGAACAACAAGAGCTCAGAGGCAAGACACCAAGGATCGACGGAATGGGCGCCATAGCACTGAGGTGGTCAAGAAAACGAGGCGGAGTAATCTGCATTGATGCAGCATTAACTATGAAAGCCTGCGAGATTAACTTGCGCTTTGAATGCGGAGGACTGGCAGTGGTGGTAGACCACGTGCCCAACCACCTCCCCGTCTGCAAATTAAACCTTTTCACGTACACCCGCATCCAGGTTCGAGAGATCTTGTTGCACCAAGAGTGTGCAGTCTTTTTGGAGTTGTAGGTCATTGGATCTGTTTAAGGGTCCAGAGTAGAAAGGGATCTGCTGATTAGCACCTTGATTAGCCAATCTGTCTGCAACCTTATTTGCAGTGCGCCTAACATGCCTGAAGTTGACACTTCTGGGAGTCCTGAGCCAGTCTTCGATTTGTTATAGTCTGCCCAATAACCTCCAACTTGTAGCAATCTTGACTGTTGTGGTTCCGGATTGAATTCTGATTGCTGCTTCAATTAAAATTTGAGAATCCCCTTCTATGTCTAGAGGGAAGAAATTCTTATCTTCAGCAATGCAAAGACCTGTCCATAAGCCTTCCAATTCGACGGCGTTGTTGGTGTCCCTGCCTATTGATCCATGGTAGATATGCAAAGGAGAACCCTCTGAAGTTCTGAAAATTCCCCCGTAGCCAGCCGGACCCGGATTACCCTTGGCCGCTCCATCGAAATTTAATTTGAAAGAGGGAGGATGAGGAGGCAACCAGCACAGAGGAGAGTCCTTGTGAGTGGAGGGATTAAGACTTCCTTGAGCAGAGGAGGCAATGTTCAGGTTCCAATTTTGCATTATGAGGTGCTCTTGGGGGGAAGTAGGCATTTCCGATTCATGCCATTTCCTTAACGCTAGTGTTTCTTGTAGGTACTGTTTGAGTTGAAACCATAGGGTGTCTAGCTTAGAGCTATGGTTCTTGAAGATTCTACTGTTATGCTCTTTCCATATTATCCAGTAGATGAAACCTGGTAGGAGTTTCCAGAGGGTGTTGAGATATAAACATTGGAATGGATTCCTTGGCCAATTCCTGATGGTGTTGACTATATCTCCCAGTCGACGACCCATTCTTCTATTTCATTGCTCCACTCTTTCCCAAAGTTTGTTCGCAAGGGAGAAAGTGTCCAAGATATGGGTAATAGTTTCTGCCTGAATATTGCAATTCGGACACCTCGAAGGGCCAATGAACCCTCTCTTCTGTAAATTGTCCCAAGTGAGGATTCGATGTTTACTTAGCATCCAGAGAAAAATAGAGACTTTAGGCCATATGCTTGGTTGCTAGATCTGGTCCCATAGCTGATCTTTTATGGGCTGCTCTGGATGATAAAGAAGACAATAAGCTTCCTTTGTAGTAAACGTACCTTTAGGGGTATATCCCCATCTGACTTTGTCCTGTTGATCAGAGAATTTGATTTTTCTAAGATTGAGTTCTTGATCCAGATCGTTGTAGGTTTCCTCCTGCCAATTGTCTTGCCAGGTTCCTGCAGGACGCCATAGTTGAAAACCTTGAGAGGGCTGCTGCTGCCAAAAATGTTGAACATGGATTTGCCCAGTGTCTTGCATGTTAGCCTGCCATTTGGGTTTGTGGAATAGTGTGGCCAGTTTGGGAGACTGTTGCCACAAGTCCTCCCAAAATCTTGCCAACGAACCTGTATGTATTTCCCAAAAACTATGTGCTTGTATAAAATAACTGTGCTTCTTGGCCGCGTTCCAGATTAGAGAGCCTGGGGTAGTAGAGCTGAAGCGAATAAGAGCATCCTTCGGACAACCTGCAGCATATTTAGCATGCCAGAGGCAAGCCCATGGAGAGTGGGATCTGGAGATCCAATTCCACCAAATACGGGCTCCCATGGTAGTGTTACTATGAAGGGGATCTTGAAGCCCCAGACCTCCTGCTGACTTTGGAAGACAAACCTCGTTCCATTTTACAAGTGCCCATTTCCTGATGAGACCTGTAGAGCCCCAGAGAAAGTCCCTTTGAAGATTGCGGATTTTTTTAAGCACCCATTTTGGGGCAGCCAAAATGGAGAATAAGTATAAGGGCATAGCTTGAAGCACTGATTTTATGAGAATAACTCTGCTGGAAATATTAAGAGAGTGATAGGTCCAGGAGGAAAGCCTGTGCTCTAATTTATCAAGGAGAGAACGCCAAGAAGCGTGTTTGACAGCAGAATTAAGGAGAGGGGCTCCGAGATATTTCGAAGGGAGCACTGCGATAGGATATCCAAGGATTCTAGCTATGTTCCTCTGTGTTATAGTGGGGGTGTTGAAGAAAAAAAGCTGGGATTTGGAAGCGTTGATAGTGGTACCTGAAGCTTCTGAAAAAAGAGTAAGCAGGGCCTTGAGTGCAGAGGCTTCTTGTACTGAAGGGTGACCAAAGAGCATAGTGTCGTCAATGAACTGTTGATGGGAAATAGGAGGTTGACCATGGAGGGAGAGACCTTTAAGAGAGTGGGAAGAAATGGCAGCATGAAGAAGGCGACCGAGACCTTCCGCCATTAGGACAAAGAGAAACGGTGAGAGGGGATCCCCTTGCTGAATACCCCGGGTGGGACGAAAGGGCGACGAAGGGGAACCATTGAGAAGGATGGAGAAACTAGGAGAGGTTAAAAGATTCATAATCCAGCGTGTCCAAGTAGCGCTGAAGCCAAAAGCTAAAAGAACTTGATTGATAGAATTCCAGCTAAGCTTATCGAAGGCCTTTGAAAGGTCCAGTTTGAGAATCATACCTGACTTTTTCAGCGCCTTGAGGGAATGGATCACCTCATGAGATAGAATGATGCCGTCCAGAATCTGCCGACCTTCAACATAGCCTGTCTGCTTGGGCGATATGAGGCTTGGAAGGAGAGGTTTCAATCTGTTAGCCAGAACTTTGGAGATGAGCTTGTAAATTACATTGCACAGCGCAATAGGTCTGAACTTATCCGGTGTGTTGGATTCTTCCGTTTTGGGAATGAGCGCTATGAAGGTGGTGTTTAAGGATGGAAGGAGCCAATGCATTGTCCTGGATTCTTCCACGAGCTCCCAGACTTCTGATTTGATGAGATCCCAGAATTTGTGAAAGAAATTGGCAGTAAAGCCATCGGGGCCAGGGGCCTTGCCATCCTGGAGTTGGGCCATTGCATCTTCCACTTCTTGCTTGGATATAGGTTGAAGTAATTTACTGTTCTGATCCTCAGTAATGATTTTTGGTATATGCTGTGTGATGGATCTGATGGCTTGAGATCTGCATCCTGGAGGCTCCTGGAGTATGTCCTGAAAGTAGTCTTTGAATTCTTTCTTCATTTCCTCATGCTGCTCCAAGCGTTCCCCTTGCCGATTGTTGATGAAGGCTATGTTATTTTGCATACGCCTCTGCATGGTAGATTTATGAAAGAATTTAGTGTTCTTTTCTCCCTCCTTGAGCCATTTGATTCTTGATTTTTTCCGCCACAAAATTTCTTCTTGTAGTCTCCTTTCTTCGATCTTGTCAGTGAGTACCTGCTCCTGGTGTGCATGATCCTCAGTTCTGCCATCATTGATGATGCATTGTTGCAGTGTTCTCATTTACTGCTCCAGCATTTTCTGATGTTCGAATATGTTGCCAAACTGATGGCGATTCCAAGCTTTGAGGGCTTGTTTGAGATGTTTTAATTTTTTTTGAAATTGAAACATTTTTGCTCCTTCAGGGGGATGAAAAGAGTTCCAAGCATCTTTTACAATCTCTTTGAAGTTCGGGTGAGAGAACCAGAAGGCTTCAAAGCGAAAGGGCCTATTGCATCTGGAGCCAGGACGAGTCCACTACATCATTATGGGCCAATGGTCGGAGCCCATCTGGGGCATGATAGAGGCATGAAGGGCCCCACCTAGATGAATGGCATTGTCTGACATGAGAAAGCGATCCATCCTGGATGCAATGTGCTGTGGTCCTCTTCTTTTGTTTGTCCAAGTATAAATGCCGTTGGAGGTTTGAAGATCGATTAGCTGGTTTCTGTGGATGAAATCTCTGAAGCCAATGATGTCTCCTTCTAGTCTCAATCTTCCACCCGATCTTTCTTCCAGGGCCGAGATCATATTAAAGTCCCCCCCATAGAGCCATAATGGGTATCTTCGGACTGAGCTGAGCACTGAAAGAGTTTCCAATAAATCCATTTTATTTTGGAGTTCTTGTGGGAAATACACATTGGAGAGGTGACCATGGATATTGGTCCCTATGAGGTGAAAAGTGGCTTGAATGACATAGTGAGAGGCATGAAAATCCTCTAGGTAGTAGACTTGGGGATTCCAGAGAATGGCAAGCCCTCCTGAGGCCCCGGAAGCATCCACCGAAACTGATCTACAACCTGGCTAGATTCTGTTGAGGATGGCTTCCAAGACTGTGCTGTTGCATTTTGTTTCTTGAAGAAAGACCATTGCAGGCTTTTCTTGCTGTATCATGTTTTTTAGGATTCTTTGTTTTGCAGGGCTGTTAAACCCTCGCACATTCCAAGAGATGAGTTTCATGAGGAACGGTGGGGGATGGTTTTGTAAAACTTAGTCAACTTAGGAAATCTGCCTGAATCAACCAGCATCTCTCCAATGATAATAGTTCTCTGTAGATCAGTTTTACGCCCTCGTTTTTTTTATTCTTTCATGATTTTTTTCCCATCCCAAGGGCTGCCTGCTTGTATGCCTAGACATTTGTGTTGCTGCGCTCTGGCTAGCACCACTTCAATACTTTCTATCTACCTGGGAGGAATGGTGCTATACTCCTTCTGTCGACAAGCTATTTCTAGACCCAAAATGTCCAAGTCCCCCAAGTCAATACTCTCTGGTTCCACCTCCATGTGGATGGGTTGAGATTGATCTTCATTGCTAAGCTGATGATGAACTGAAAGAGCCAGAGCAGAGTCTGTTTCCATGCTTGTTTCTTTAAGACCTGTCTCAATGCTAGGGTTGACAGAGGAAGTAGATGCAGGAGTTTGGTCTTGGACGGACTCCTTGGGTAGATCTAAAGATGTGGGAATGGCAGAATGAGTGGGAAGAGCAGAGGAGGAGGGTATGACCGGAGTGTTGTCTTGGTTGGGTAAAGCAGACAAAGATTCAAAGCTGTTTTTGGATTCAGGAATGATGGGAATGTTGGACACCACAGGAGTTTTCTTAGCATGCTTTCTTCGACCTGAGACCTTGGTGTAGCCTTCCTCGTCTTTGCTGGTCTCCATGGCAGGGGATTTGGCCTGTTGATTCAGGGGACAATCCCTGAAAAGGTGACCATGTTCATGGCATTTCCTGCAACGAAAGGGAACATGTTCGTAGTCTATAGTCTGGATCCATTCAAAGTCGTCATGAAAGAGACTTACCGAGTCCGTCAGGGCTTTGGCCAAATGCATATGGACGCAGATTATAGCATAGGAAGTGTACCGTCGATTTTTTGTTTCCTCCGCTACTTTGATGAAAACCCCCAGCCCATTTCCTATTTTCGTCAGGGTCTCCTCGTCCCAGTATTCCAGAGGTAGAGAATACATGCGGATCCAGACCGGTGCCTAGTTAAAGTCCTCTTTGTCAGGATGAAATCTTTCCACCCATTCCCGAAGGTAAAGGCCTGCCGAGTTGAAAAAGTACGGCCCTCCATCGAAGATACGTGTTTTGTCTTCTAGGCAATGGAAAATGGCTGTAAAGAAGCCTTTGGGACCAAGTTGAAGGGTAACTTGTCCTTTAGGTTTCCATTTAGAAGCTATCCAGCCTTGCAAAGCCTTTTCAGTGGGCCAAAGGCCTAAGAACTTACCGATAAGGGTGTGATCCCTCATGTATTGGATACGGCCATTGATGCGATGGCTAGGAAGATCGATCTTAGTTCTTTCAGTAGACTTGGGAATGCAAGTTGCAGAAGAGACTTTGGGCCTGGTCGAAGAGTCGTTTTGAGCAGAATCTTTGCCAGCATCATTCGAGGTGCCCTGATTCGTATGGGCCGCTTTGTCTTTTGCTTCCTTGGTACGATCATTCTGAGAGTCGGTATTGTCTGTAGCGACTTTGGAATGACCAGTGGGGGCCACTCCCTGTGCAGTCAGGGGAAATTTGACTGTCCTTTCTGAAGGATTCAAAGAAGCGGGAATGTCAGGAGAAGCACCAGGGGGGGAGGGGGGGCAGAGCCCGCCCCTCCAGAGACCTGTTGCATGGTAAGAGAAAACAAAATCGAAGGCTGGCGGCGCAGTCGACAGCTTGACAAAGAGCGTGAGGGATCGCAGCTGCGCGGCGTGCTCGGAAACCCTAGCGAGGAGCGCACTCACTCCATTACTTGGGAGTTATTATTTAGCTCCTCGATTTTGATTTCGGTTGGGGTTGCCCCCAACCTCGAGATAACGAGGGGAGTGGTTGATTACTACCCCCTTGTCTAGAGTCTCCTTTACTTCGTTCCTCGGCTTTATTCGCAACACTTCTCGAGGATTATCGTTGTTCTCTTGACTGCTATAATATTGTCGCCGTTGGAGCCCGGGATGGTTGTTTCTGGGAATTAACACCCTAGAGGTCAAGTTGGGATATAACCTCCACAAGTAGCAAAAAGGACACTTAATTCGAGACTCACACAACTATGCATCGCTTAAAACTAAATAGAGCATAATGAGAGATTTACCCGTTGGTCCTACGTTTGAAGTAGATCCACGGGAGTTCAAACTCCCCTAACCGTCCCTTCCTCCTTAACCCGAAATACAAGAAGAAACCGCAAGACAAAGGACAAGTTGTACAAGACATATTCACTCTATATGTTAGTGAGATTCATATAAAACATTAAATAAATCATAATGAATGCTTGTATAACAAATATTCTCATACATAAAAGGCATAAGCAACAACGTGTCTATTTCGGGAACAAGATGATACTTCCGTATTATAAATAGTACGTACAAAAGTAATCAAGTGGAGAGATCACCCGAATCCTTCCACGATCTTCGACGGGACGACGTCGTCGGATCCGTCCCACCCTTGCCTCGCTAAGATTCCTTCCGAACAGGTGTATACGAGATGACATATAGGGGAGATGAGTATCTCAGGAAACAAGGGTTTCCTGCAATGAATCAGGGAAAGTGCTGAGGCACGGGACCCATACTTGATAGGGAATACCAATAGAGTATAATATCAATAATTTATCTCTCCCTTAGGCCATGCACATGAGGGCTTTTATAGTCCCTCCAAGTAGTTTCAACAGTTGGAAACAGGTGGCTACGTGGCCGGGGTGGTTGAACTACCCGAGTAACCATCAACCCAACGCGAAAATAAGGATTTTTTATATATTTTTTAATGATTTTAATGGCATACACGGAAAAGTGCATGTGGACTCGCGTATACACGCGGAACGAGTCTAGGCATAGCCGCGTATGGGGATTTTCACACCGTTTTTGAGTAGTGTCCAGCGTCTCGATAGGAATGGGTGCCCAAAAAGCCATAAAAGCAATCATGAATGATATGAAGGTGATAAATGATGCTATAAATTGCATGCTAATATATGAGGTCGAAGGGGTACATGATGGCCGAAATGTATTATGCACATAGAAAGAACTTCGCAAGGACAAGAGAGGACTTCACCGCATTTGACATGCCAAAACCAATGAAAGAAAACTAGAGAGTCAACTCATCGCCGAGGCGGGCATACCCATGCTCACTCAAAAATACATCATATAGAAAGTGCTCAAAGAGATCCAACATGTATACAAGTATAAAGTCGAACCGAAAGTACACAATGAATCATCTCGAGCATGGCCCTAAAATATAAGTCTAAATCAATGTCCAAGTATCACATATAGAAAGCTGATCAAGGATGGTGCAACTGGATGTCTGATCACATAAGTGATTGAATCTCCAAGTACCGAATCATAAGAGGTGGAACAAACGGTACAATCACGCAACTCGGGCCAACATATAAAGATGCTCCTGTACTCGAAACCGCAACATATAAGGGTGGACGGCATCACCGGCGAAAGAAACTAAATGGGACTCGTCAAAAGCGAACCCAGAGAAATTGCGATGCAACCCGAGGTCTTCACCGATCACATATGGCACAATTCTACACAATGGGAATAAATGAGCTCGAAGTCGACCATGAGAAATCGTTGGATTACCGGCAATGATGTATCTCGTTAACCAACGTGAGACAACCACCAATAATGAAAATGAGTGTCAAGGTGCCCCTGAGTAGAATCTAACAAGTGTGAATAAATGAGTTGAAGTCGAACACTTGAAAGAATCTACCAATCAGAGGCAATGATGAATCCCCACTCGTCGATAGCGAAGAGTCCGCCACTAATGACCTGCAAACCCTAAGGTACCGACAAAAAGAGACTCTAGACCTTATTCCCGCGAGCAAATGAGTCGGAGTCGTTCGGGAAAATATCTCGCTGGAAGGAAGGCATTAAGGCATCTACACATCGACCGACGAGTGTAACCCGCGACAAGATTTGGAAGGAATCGCATCTAAGTAGAGTGACGGAACCAAAAACCGAAGATACGTTTCCGACATGCACAAGATGAAGCTAGCGCATAGAAGAAACCCTCTCGAACCAACCAATAATGAAAGTCGACACGCAGGCGAGAAATCCACCGATAGGGTCAAATGAAATCTGATGTACCGCACGAATCCCAAGTGTGATAATGTGCGCGACGTCGAACACAGGGGAAACCACTCACCAAAGACCCATGATGATGATCAAATGTCGAGCACAAGGTCACCTATCAATGATGGAAAATAGGCCGAGGTGCGGCTCTAGGTTTTGCTCTCGCAGCAATGTGTCGTAGTCGATAAGAGACAAACCCGCCAGCAAGAAGTCAATGGGGACCTTCTCAAACCAAAGACGAGCGTAAGATCAAAACATCCGATGTGATAGAACATGATATCGACAAGACCGGGAAGGCCGACCGAATAATGAGTCCGCAGGGACACCGTGAATGGCCGACTCGGTGCCAGACTTCCCTTGAACAAAAAGCACGACTTCAGTGATGACCATGGCAAGAAAAGTGACACCGTATAAGTCCGTTCATGCAGAGGCAAAACAAACTCTCCATATGATTGGAAGAGATAACCAACCCTAGGGAGAACCGACAAGTGAAACATGGTAAAGGTCGAACCTAGGTCAAACTAGAACCATCCCCAAAATGAAGGAAATATATATAAGTATATGTGATTTGTTCAAGGGCGACAAAGTCGACTCGCACTCGCCATCAAAATAACGAAGATACATCCCGTTCCCGCTCTTTTTTTTATATTTGATTTTTTTTGTCTTTTTTCATAAAATAAGCTCCCGAAAAAGAATAAAAGAATGCTATGGTACAATGGATAGAACGAGTATCAAGAAAGCGTAGCACTAGTTCCCGGGATTGGAACAATCCTATGCTCAATGCAAGGTGGCGGAAAACCGGTCAGCGATACTCGCAGGAACGTTCCATCCATGGGTACAAAGGTGTCAAGTCGTGATAGCTAAGTGCATGCAATGGTTAACTTGTACGTAAAGTCAAGGTCAAAAGTTGGCTAAACATCGAGTCCAAATGAAGCCGCTAAAGGCCGTGATAAACAAGTAGCCAATATGCAATGCGCAATACAACTTAACGACACCAGGGAGCCTCTAGGGTATAGTGGAAAAATGATAAGTGATGAAGGAGAAGAATGAAGCTTCAACACTGTAAGACATGGCGGGACTAAAGAAGACTCTCGAGCCTACATAAAAAGGCAGACATGGGCAACAAGTGATAGCGAGGAACTAACTAGGAAGCCCATGTAAAGGAAGGCTCTACCATCAAGTCATGATTAAAAAATCGCACGAGTGAAATGGGTGTAATACTCATGATCCGATGGGATCGACCCTAAGGCAAGTGATCGGTATGGGAGGCTAGTATGCAAGATGCAGCTCGAAAGTGATTCCCTAACCTATATGCCGATGAAGATCATATACCGCCGTGAAGAGTCGAAAATCATGGATCAAAAACCCGGAAAAATCCCAAAATCGTCAAAATGTACCGAAAATATACCAAACTCGGGCACTTCCAAGAAATCGAGTTATACAACATAGGATAGATCGAAAAATAAACATAAGGAATTTTTGCCGAAATTTTCAATTTTTTAGCCATAAATACACAAATTACCTCTCATTTGTTCATTATTGCATAGCTGATTTGGAAAAAAGAGCTATGGAGCTAAAAACTTCGTTTTCACAAATCGTGGAACAACCAACTGTCTAATTCAAATAAACTTCGGGTAGGCTCCTTAATCATCTTTACATGATTCATTTTTTCCGTTTAAAAATTAAAATTAAGTGATTTTTACCTTGAAACCCTTATTAAAAAACATGCGTATCTCGCGCATACGCGGGTTTAATGAAGGAAAGCCGCGTATACACGCGACCGTGCACAGTGGAAAAAGTCACGATGCGCAGTCCAATTTCAAAAAAGTGTTTCTAATGCAAATTTTTATGAAATTTCTCGATGACCATCTCTTGGAGGGAACGTGAGCATAGTGCAATAGACCAAGAGGTCATGCAGATCGCAGCACCTCAAAACATCCTCCGAAACTACGTCGATTATTGAAATTCTTCAAAATGCCCAATATGAAAAGTAATGTGCGATTGCTTGAAATGCTCGTAAATTATCGGGGAACCGGACGTAGATTTGCTTTGGCATGATGGATCGGATGCCAGCTACACATAGAAGTGGAGGATATATATTTCATCATCGGGACTTCCGTAGGGGGAGACCCGATAGACCTTCACGAAAACCCCCGGGAGGGTTAACTGTGGAAGATTATGTCCACTTATATTGCGTAGATAATTCCAAGAAGGTTGGAACGCATTGCTATTAGAGATATCAAAGGGATTTGCACATGAAGATCCTCCCCGTTCACCATCTGGGCATAGTGGCGTGGATCCGCCTCATCGCACATCGGCGTCCACGACGCAAATGAGCTATAGCCGTAGAGTGTTTGATTCACGTCTACGATTGGTGCACACCGTTTACCGAATATGAAACGAAATTTTCCCGACTTCATTCGCCGTCAAAGCAAAAACTAAACACTTTGGCTATGGTACCATTTTTGACTACATTCTTTCTTTCGATAGAGTTCCGGCATTTTGAGACCCGCAGTCATCTCGACCATCGACAGCCCCACGACGGACCCAAGAATTGCCCGTTGCGTACATGATGAAGAGATCGCAGCAGGTACCCGAACCACCTCGGGACGATGAGTTCTTCCCCGTGGTGGGGAGAACAGATCATCGCAAAGGATGACTACCCCCTATGCGTGGGGATGGATTTCAAGGAGATCCGCATCTAGTACTTCCACCCTACGGCTAGAAGATGGGGAGCAAATCTCGGTAAGTTTGCAAAAATTTTTACTTATATGATTTTTTTGGATTTTTTCAATTATGTATGAAAAAATGAAAACAAACATGTTTTTTGGATTGGATTCATAATGACCGACAATTAAAAATGATCATGTTTCGCATGTTGGACTCGCTCGTCCCGAGGGCCTACCGCGCCACAAGCGCCGCAGGTGAGGCGAGATCGGTGGATTCCGACAGCATGACTCTCGTGCCCGTGCAGAAACTTGGAGGGATTGACCCGCCAAATCCCTATGGCGCCGTGGAGGACTAGTCGAGAGCCGTCCGCAGACGGGTTGTAGGAGTACCCCGTGACTCGGGTTAGGACTATTCCGCCGTGTGGCCACCGCAGCTATGTTCTATAGGAACGACCTCGGCGGGTCCTCGTGAGTAGACAGATTTTATATGTTAGATGATCCGTATATTCTTTTTTGAGACTCGACATGATGGGGCATAAGCCCAAGTTTTGTACGACATTTATGGATCCAAATTTTGTAAAGTTTTTTGACACTCCGATGATACATACACGGCGATATTTGATGTGATGTGATAAATGTATCAAATGTATGATGTTTTTTGATGATTAAAATTTATTGTATTGAATGATTAATATGCCAATCTAAAAGCTTGATTAGCCAATGAGTCAACAAACCAATTGTCACTCGAGGAATATGAATGAATGTTAAAAAATTGAAATGACCTTTGTAACAAACGTACCCTCGAAAGAATAATCATAATAAAAATTGGATCTCGTACCCGATAAGTGTTGTTCAATCGCGACACCACCAAATCGGGAGTCCAAGAAAACTACCAACGAATCAACACCCAAGGATATTGCCTCCGAGAGTAGATGAATGATCTTTAGCAGTATTCTGCTACGTTATTGGAAGCGAGGGACTAATGCAGAACCCCTCTTGATACCAACATCGTAGCTTGTAAGGATAATGAAGCACCCAAGTCAGCGAAGCCAAGTTCCGGTGTGTCTACTAGCACCATCGGCGAAACCAAAATGACTCATGACATCAACACAACTCGCCAAAGCGCAGATCAAAAAACATCACCACCTCATCAAAAATCAAAAATCAAACATATATGTACAAGACAAAAAACTACTATATACAAAGCAAACATGCCAGGCCAAAGCCTAGGCATAATACTTCTTCAAATAGAGCCCATTTCGGGGCTCCCGAACTCATTCCCTTCGAAGTCAACCAAGGTATACGCTCCTTTCTTAAGGACTCTTTTCTAACGATATAGGGGCCATACCACATCGACTTAAACTTTCCTCGCCCCCAAGGCATATTTTTTCTTGGGCATAGACCAAAACAAGGTCACCTTTGGAAAAGACCCCAGGGCTTAACCGCCTTATCGTATCGAGCTTTAACTCGGTTTTTATGCGCTTCGTTCAACGTGGCGGCATCTCGACGTTGCTCATCAAGATGTTCCGCATGAAGAAGCCGCTTCCGCCGTACCAGAAGTGTCGTGAAGAAGCTCAACAACTAAATTTAAGGGAAGGAATCTCGCATTCAATGGGAAATACGTATTCCACCCCCGTGGACCAACTCGAAACTGTGGCAGCTGTGCGTCGCGCTTTTAACCGACGTCCGTATGCCCAGAGTGCAGATATAGCATAATGTGCTGTTTGGATCTATGTTTATCAATTTTCCGTTGAAGAATTGTCTTCAGGATTTATTCACGGCTTCCACTTGCCCATTGGCCCGAGGATAATATGGAGATGAATGCTCTCACGGAAACCCAATTTAAGAGCCAACTCAGCCATCATACTATCTCGAAAAGTGACCGCCATGATCGAGCGACACTCTCTAGGTATACCGAAACGAGCGATAACTTGGTTGAAGAAGAAAAGAGCAGCAGCCTCACCATCGTTCCCAAAAAGTAGGCATAGCCTCGACCCACTTCGTAAAGTAGTCTACTTTCGCTACGATAATGTACTTGTGACCTTTTTCCGAAGGCGGGTTACAAGTAGTATAATCCATACCCCACTTTGTAAAGGGTTCGACAGTAACGACCGGAAAAAAGCGTAGCCGGGATGAGCGCGCATTTTTCGAGTATACACCGACAAGGATGACACTTCGACCGATTCAATACAATCTTTGAAAATTGAGGGCCGTAAAGTATCCGTCATGCAAAATCTTTTTGGGCTGTAGCAAGCCCCGATAAATGACCCCCACAAGCTCCACCGTGAGAATCATTGAGCATAACCCCTCGGCCTTCTTCGAAAGTTAAGCAAACTGTCTTTAGGATCGAATCAACCCCTCGAAAGAAAGCATTCATATTATTACACGACATTTTGTCACCATCCCTACAATCCCTCGCCCCGCATATTGGAGGGTCTTTCCCATGACCTGTGGGCAGTGTCATACTCTGCAAACACCTTCTTTGCATCCTTCTGCATAAGGACATTATTTCTCCCGTTGTAAATTTCCTCAAAATCCCACAAAAACCTATGTTTTGGCCTTGGTGCGTGAAGCCAGCTCAATCCTCGCGCCAATGTGGAGGATTTACACTAGAGCCTCGCGCCACTTGGGCGCTCTCGTTTTAGTGTTTATGCCCGCACTCAGATGTTTTAGGAATGGTTTTTAACAAATAGAGGTCGAAATTTTCCTTTCTAACTACCTCAAGGATGACTCGATTAGAAGTGGTTAAAGTTGATAAGCCATGGATCTCTCTCTTTAGGTAGTGGTTTTTTACCTCCCATGGAACACTCTTTGAAGATAGGACTCCCTTCCATGATTATAGGGATCCTAACCTCTCCTCTACCTCTATATAAACGAGCCTTATCCCTTTATGAAAGCTAGTCGAACATATAGCCAAGAAGCCGAACTTGGAGAAGACATACTATAGCCGATTAATTGCTATAGAGAAGGTAGAACCAAGGAGAATTCCATAGAGAGAGTCCCGTCTGAATTCCCGACGAGACTTTGTGAGTTGCGCTCCGCCGGAACCCCCGTTGGAGGAGACCACAATGTCGAAGCTTGGTTGTAATCTTCCTTTCTTTCATTAATATACTTGACTATGGTGTTGGTTCTATCATTATGTTATGTTTATTTGATGCAATTGATTTAGTCTTCTTCGACCGATCGATAGTTACGAATGTGAAATAGTATGTTGTATATCATCGTTGTTTCTGTGTGTGTGTAGGTATCCGAGCGTGAAAGTGAGTAGATTGTGATCTTTCAAACTCGGGAGTGAGAGTGTAGCCCACTCTTTTTCGATGATGACAATAGTGTAGGACCTCTCGTAAGTCATCTATCGAAATCTCCGTCCATTCGTTTACTAGGAATCAATGTTATAGCTTGTCTTGTTTGTGGCTAGACCCACTCTAGGGCTAGTGGGATCGCCTCCGTCCGCGTAGGGGATTTACCTCACCAACAAATTGGCGACTCCGCTCGGGATCAATGTGAGTTTGTCTTTCATCCATTAGGTCTTATTATTGGTCTTTACTTGCTTAGCTTTTCCTTTTCTCAATTATTTTTGCTCGAGTCTAAGACCCCCGTTCAGCCCTAGAGGATCAGATCTTACCTCTCGTCCTTCAAAATTTTCCTTTTTACCGGGGTTGGCTTGATTGGTGCATTTTCCGGTGTGACAGCTGCACCCATCGTCACTTGTTGCTAGTTCAACACTCGCACCATCCTCGTTTGGTGCTGATTACGGACAAACAACTACACCAATTCATGTAGGTGTTAGGGTTTGCTTGATTTTGGAGTTTTTTTGTCGTTGCTTGTGCTTCTCGTGATTTCTTGATATGTTTTGAGTGCTTTGGGATTGTTTGTGATTGTGAATAGCCTCCTTCCTTCAGCTTGTTTGTCCGTTTCCTATTAGCATCATAGCCTTAGGGTTTTCTAGTGCTTTGGTATGTCGAGCCTTCCGTAGGAGTCTGGGTCTTTTGCTTTCACGCTCAACTTCATTCCTTGCTTGATTGCATTCAAATCCCTTGATCCGTTTGAGTGATTACATTTGGTGAAATGAGTCTTGTCTCTTTCATTCGAGTTTTGTGCTTTCTTATCACTCCAAGCATATATTACACCGCTTGTATGGGTCTGTTTTCGACATCTTTCTTCAATTCGAGAGATTGCAACATTGGTTTGAGTTTTGTTTTCGTTTTCTTTTGAGTTGATTGAATTGTTTCACTTCAACTCTCGCATTAACATTCTTGAAATAATGTGTTGATTTGCTTTTTCATGTCATTTAGTGCATTTTTTTTCTCTAGTACATTGAAAATTGTGCTTGCATTCTTGTTTGCATTGTGGAATTGGAAAATATTTCGCATAACTATCATTGGGCACTCTAGGAAAGATTTCTCATTTTCATTAGCTTGCATCATATACTCGTAGTGGATGTTTCTATGTTTTCTCATTATTTGCTTGAAAACTCCTAAAACTTTCTCGTAGATAGACTTTTCATTGAATCGAATTGGTATTTTATGGCATGTACCTTGCATTTAGGGATTCATGAGGTTCAACATTCAGTAGGACCTTGGAATTGAAACATAAATACAAGATAAAAATTAAAATTTATTCAATTAACCTAAGGCAAACATTCAAACCTAACGAAACATTTAGTGGTCTAAGTTAGAGACGTGTTCCGTCGCTCTTTAAACCTAACAACTGCCGCTCTCCATCCGGCTTCGTATAGCGCTAGTACGGATTTGTGCTCCCCATACTCGTCGAGTATATAAAGGGAGACCCCTCTAGGTTACAATCCTTTTATCCGTAGGAAGCCGAGTTTACCGCCTTGTAACCGTGATACACCGAACACAACATTTGGGGAGACTACCCGCACGTATGTCAAGTCCTTGGTTAATTCTTCTTTCATTTTATTACCAAGGTGTATATGGCAAGTTCATGGAAACCTCGGTACACCCTTTTTACCTAGACTACCCGAGTGAAATCATTTTCGATCTTTACCGACTCCATAAATTTGAAAAGATCATCGAGCACTTGTTCTTTCGTGCTTGCTTAAAATCGAAAGAGACTAGAGTCATATTTGGATGTTTTGCTTGACTCTTAAAACATGAAACAACAAATTTTTGGTTTCAATGTGGTAAAATAAACTACCTACGATTACATGCCCTTTAAAGTTTGATTACTTGGCCTATCTTTGTTTGCCTTGGTTTTGATCCAAGAGTATTCTTTTCCGATCTTTTTTCCCTTTTCCGGTGTGCTATGCTCACGCTGCGTAATCCATTGGTTTCGTCTACTAGTAGTCCTTTCTGACGATCTCATCCGAAACTTCGCAAACCCTCTAGGTCCGTCGAGCTTCAGCAGCCTCATCATCCCATCGCAGTACCCCTTTGGAGAACCTATTTGAGTTCCGTTGGCCTCTTTCAAACACTTGATTTGGCTTTGGGGCTGGGGAACATTTTCCCCCTCCCCACATCGTGATCACCATTTTTGGGTCTGCTATCATACCTCCTAACCCTCATAGTCTTTTACAAGATCTCACTAGTGGATTCAGACATGGACTCATCTGGTCCTAATGGTAGTGAGGGCATTCCAGCTTTCGATGAAGAACACCAACTTTTTCTCGGAAGATATCCATCAAGAGCTTGCTCAATCTTCACCATCGTTGTTGCTTCCAAATTGGATATAGGTCTTTGGGTTAGATTATAGTCGGTATTGCCTCCATGGCAACGTCAACTCCATCGAGGGGGCCGATTTTCCCATCATTAGGGATGTCACCGATGACACTTGTCTCGTAGACACCTTTTTGTTACGTCCGGGTCCCCACTAGACCTACATCGTCCGTGTGGCTGCATTGGCAATGGTCATCACCGCTCGACCGTTTCAGAGTTTCAGTTTCGTGTAGAGACTCGATTGCCATGGAAATCCCCTGACGACCTTTCTTTTGACGAGTATCGACCGGTTGTTCAATAGTAGAGCTCCCGGGACTAATCAGTCCCTCAGATCCAAATCATCCTTATTTTTCTCATTATGGCAGCGGATGGTACCCCAATTTATTCACTTCGTGTTTCAATATGATGAGCACAACAACCCTATCTATTTTCCCGATCCTAAGGCTTATCAATTCATTTCCTCGTTTTAGACCTACCTTGCTCGTGCAACCTTCTAACTAGCAAGGACAACCCTTTCGTGGACAACCTTCTGCTCAATAAGGGTATGCTTTTGACCCACAAGCCGACAACCTTTTCAGTGGGAAAACCTTCAAGCTGCAACAAGGGTATGCGTACGACCCACAAGGGCAACCTCTTACAGGAGACAACCTTCGGTCCGACTAGGATTATTTGACAGCTCACAATGGGGAAACCTTACAATCCTCAAGGTCAACCTTTACAAGCTTAGCACTGTGGTCCAACTCAGGGAAACCTCAAGGACCTACTGGGCAACCAAGATATCAAATCCGGACCTTCATACGGTCCTGGGGGGCATATCTATCCATCATAACCTTTGGTGCAACCACAATATCCATATCTTCCAATTGGTCCAAACGTGCACATAGCAAGGACCATCTTATGGTCCCGCTCCAGTCAACCCAGTTATCGAAAAGCACAACTTCGGCCCATCGCAGCCCGCGCAGCCAACCTCGCTCTACAGGGGACATGCCGGTGGCCCTCATCGCTAGAGTCAACCTCGCTCGCCCGGGACAACCTACATAGCTAGCTCACCCCTAATCGCCCACCACTCTATTCTATGCCGTAGTCGAATCAACCTCTCGCGCCCAACTTATCCAAAGCCTCAAGCAGGCCCTAATTATCGAAGCTTATTCAACCCCAAGGCGATTATTACCCAAAAGGTCAATATCAACTAGTATACAACGCACCCCAAAATCCTACTTATTACCCTCAACCGCCGAAAGTGATACTTATATTCTGCAGCAAAATCCTTATGCTCGCTCAATTAGGACCCTCGTATACTCGGAATCAGTATCCTTCTTTTCAACCCCCGTATCCTCGGGTCCTCGACCCGCCATATCAACCAAATTATCTCGCTTATACCCTTTATGGTCCGAATCCTCCAGGACGTAACCAATGGGGGCAGAGTTATACTCCAACCAGGATGGAGTATGGTACGGGTCCTTATCGAGGACTTGCTATGCCTTTTAACCCTCAATTACCTTTTCTCGCCACGTTGGAGTTACATGATGTGTCCAAATTGAAAAAATGATCCAATTCTTCATAATCCATATTGGCCTTCGGCTCCAACGAAGGTTCTCGGTGATTGTCCCAAGTTTTGAGGGAAAGTTTGGAGAAGACCCCTAAGCACACGTCATGACATACCATTTATGGTGTTCTTCCAATTCTTAGGTGGATGACTGCTCGACTCCGTCTTTTCTAGCGCACTCTCACCGAGGCCGCTACTAAGTGGTATATTGAACTCGCCTCGTGGCATCTTTCAAGATTTCAACACTCTCGCTATAGAATTCCTTACTCATTTCCAGTTTCGGTTCGTTATGAAGTCGGGGACGCATCTCCTAACATCCTTGAAATAGGACTCGGGCTACCCATATCTCGGACCACATTCATGAATGGAGACGGCGTCGTCGCTCCGATCAAGTTCAAAATTTTGGATCAGCCCTTCTTACTCATTGGTTCACTACTTCTTTTTCAATCGTATTGCGAAAGACATCGCCATGGGGGCATGTGTAATCGAGGAACAGCCATTTCTCGTGCCTCAAGTACCTTGATTTAGTGTACTCTCAATTCGAGCATATTATATGACATCTTGATTGAGGCTCCATGGCCTCGGGACCCTCTAAAGCACCGGCCACCCCATCGGTCGACTCGCATTATTGGTTCCATGTCTCGTACTTCACGCAAGTCTTCCAATGGGAAGAAAAATCAAATTCTTCCAATGCTTTTGCTCCTCAAATCTACCCCCGATTCGGTAAAACCTCGAAGGTCAATGTTGTCTCGAGGGCTAATCCCGCGGACAAGACTCCCAAGGGGAGAAATAAGGGCAAAGGCAAGGCCAAAGCCGATGCCCCAAAACCAGTAATCGTCTAAACCTCGTGTCGATGATGGCTCGCAGCGAAAAGTCGAGGTATCCCTCGTCCGATTTATGATGAGGAACACTACAATAAGGATTGTCCTAAACAATCTGAGGTTATTCAATTTCTTAAAGGCGCTAAGGGAACTCGAGCGGTCCTTAAAGAACCTTTCCCATCTTAGCAAACACAGTATGGTTGATTAACCTCCCGCCATATGCACTATTTGGCTCTCAAGTGTTTATGGTAAATGGTTCTACATCCGTTTCCATTGCTACTCACTCAAAATATTATGTTGGATCACACTGTGTAGCCAGGGAAAGAGATCGCCGATGGTCCTCCTCCCCCCACTCGCCTTTGGTCCTCTTGAGATTGACAGGCCCAGTTAAACTCCGTTGTACGACCACCTTATAAAGGTGTTCTCCGAAAAATCTTCTTATAATCCTAACGCCCATGCTGCTCAACATTATAGTATTGTTGAGGATTTAGCATACGCTTCCCATCCCTGTGATTTCCACGTTAGAAGTTCTTTAGATTTGTCCATCTCAAAAGAAAAGCACTAGTTATCTCGCGATCGCACGGGATTGATCCCGTCGATTCTAGCCTTCTCTCTTTCGACTTAGAGAATTTCGTCCCTCGACTTCCGCACTAGATTGCGCTTGTCGTACAAGTCGGCATTAATGGTCTCAACATCCATAGAGCCATTATGGACGAAGGTGCATCCACTTGTGTCATGTCATCCACTTGCTAGAAAGCTATTGGCTCTCTAGCTCTCACTTCGTCACCCAATGCCCCCGAGGAATTTGATGGAAGGGAATCGAAACCCTGTGGGTGTTATCGCTAGCTTACCGATCACGTTGCAAGGAAAGACTAGGTTAATGTTGAAGTAGAAGTTGTTGACGCTAAACTCAATTACAATCTTCTACTCGGTCGTAGTTGACTCACGCTATGCTATGCCTTCCATCCACCCTCTTTTTCAACTTCTAAAGTTTCCTCACGAGGGAAAAATCATTACCGTCGATTAGTTGTCGTTCTTTATCTCGTCTTCCGAGAACAACGTGCCATACGTGGATTAGATTCCTTCTCCCCCGATGCTGTAGGGACAGTATTTTCAAATATCCCACTCTCATGGGTATCTTTCCCCTTCCACCACCCAATACCATTCAACTTAATATGAATCCCTCGGGCCGGATGACCCATGGATCATCCCTTTACCCGGACAGGTTGATTCATTTGGGGATTCAATGCCACTTAGTCCAATTGAAATCAATTATTGTGAGCTTACATTTGCATCTCGATTCTCCCTTCTAAAGGTGCTCCTTTGAGCATGTCTCTCGACATTTATTCTCAATCCCTATGGCTCTACGATGCGGATTCGCGATATCCTTTGAAAGAAGTGTTTCCATCTCGATTAGGCTATCATGGAAACCATGTCTCTCGAAGATCTACCATGGAGCGATGGGCATCACCGTTCCTCGTTTATGCTCGGTCTCCGGGTAATGTCTAATTGTCTTGAGATGCATCTCAAGTTCCTTCTCCGCCACTTCAAATGCCTATCCCGACTCACGAAGTCTTCGCCAAAGTTAACTTGGGTAACATTACTCAAATGATGACTATTGACATTTCCATGAAAGCGGGAGTTGTCAAGAACATCCATGTTGGGAGTCACTTGCTCTTCCGATGAAGTCTAAGTGTATACTAGCATCTTTCATGAATTTCGTGATGTATTTGCCTCGGTATTACGAAGAAATTCCTAGAATTGATCCCTAGTGTTGTGGTGCACGAGATTCCCACCTACCCAGGTGCGAAGACTATTCGCCAACGTCTTTGTCCAAAGGCATCCTCGTAAAAGTCACTAGCCATCAAAGACGAAGTTGAAAAAACTTCTTAAAGTGGGTTTCATTTATCCGATTCCTCCGATAGAATGGGTTTCTAACATTGTTCCCGTGGATAAGAAGTAGGGAGAAATTCATGTCCGTGTTGATTATCACGATATCAATTGGGCCCGTATTAAGGATAACTATCCCACCCCTTTCATTGATCAGATCATTGATGATTGTGTGGGGGAGTGAGATTTTTTTCCCCGATGGAGCAGCTTTTATGGCTATAATCGCATCAACATGCTCTCGTCCGATCAACACAAGACCGCTTTTATCTCGTCCTTGGGGAACGTTCGCGTATAAGAAACTCCCTTTCGACCTTGAAGAATGCCGGGGCCATGTTCCAGCGCGCAATGTATTATGCCTTTCACGATATTTGTCATATTGTTCAACCATACCTCGGATGACCTTCCGCTCATTTAGTCGCGCAAAAAGACCACCCGACCATCTTTTCCAGCATATTTCTTCATTGTAGACGCTACAAAATTCGACTCAATCCGCATAAATGCATCTTCTCGCATCGATTTCCGGTAGAATTTTAGGGTTTATCGTATCTAAAGACGTAATTTCGCCTTGACCTCGCTTAAGGTTGAGGCTATTGTTAATCTCCCCTCTCCATCCTCATTACACCAACTCCGCAGTCTCCTCAGTGGAAAGCAAATTTCTTACGTTGTTTTATTCCCGAACTATGCCGAAGTAGCCAAGGGATTCACATGACTTTTAAAGTAGGATGTCCCTTTCTCGCTTAGATGAGATTGCTCAACAATATTTTGATATGCTTAAGACATTGCTTGTAAACGCTCCTCTATTATGTCCTCCGAATTATCATCGTGATTTTCATCCTCTATCTAGCTACCACCTTCAAGCACAATCACCATGGTTTTGGTTCAAGATGATGATGAAGGTATCGAGCATGTCATTTACTACTTGTCTCGAACCTTCCAACCCCGAAACGCATTACGAACATGTCGAGAAGTTAGCATTGGATGCGGTCCGTACCGCTCCGTTGTTTTCATCATTATATCCTTTAACGCACGCGTGGCCGTGATTTCTGATTGTAACCCCATGACCTATATTATGTCCTCGATCAGCTTGCCGCAAATAATCGAAGTGGATATTTATCCTCCAAGAGTTTGATTTGGTTTTTAATACCGCACAAATCAAAGAAATCACTTGTTTTCGCCGATTTGATTTGTTCTCTCCCCGTTGACTCCGCTTCTCCTTCTCATTCCGAGGATCATATTCCGTACAAAAACTCTTTTCTTGATTAGCACCCTCGATCCATGGTATGGTGATATCATCATGTATCTCCAAAATTCTACTTTTAGGTCTGAGTTTGATGAAATATGCTCGACGCCGCATTCGGCATCACGAAGCCTTATCGTATTACTTCCGGGAGATACCCTCTATCATGTCGAGTCGATTCTGTACTCCATCGATGTCCGACCCTCGAGGAAGTCGAGAAAGTTTTTAAATGAATACCACAAATGGGCGTCCGTGGTGGCCACATGTCCGGGTTATGACACCGCACATAAGATCCTTTCGTGCCGGCTATTTTTGTCATCCATTTTCAAAGATCGCATCGTCGCAATACGTAAATGTCATGCGTGCCGTATATATCAACGCAAGATGCGTGCGCCACCTTTTCCTTTACACCCGTCATTACCGTTGGTCCTTTTTTCCAAATGGGGCATCGATTTTATGATGGGTAACCCTCGTTTAGCCGGGGGGCATGCCTATATTATCGTCGTCATCGACTATTTTACAAAATGGGCCGAAGCAATGCCTACACTGGCTATGGACGGTAAGACAATGTTGAAATTCATATTCAATCATGTTATTACTTGGTTTGGTATCCCTCGAGCCATCGTTATTGATCATGGTTCTCATTTTTCGGGACTATATGATGGCGGAGCCGACGTCTAAGTTGGGTTTGTGTCACGACGATCTCAACGCCTTCTTACCCTCAAGCTAATGGCTAAGTTGAAGCCGTCAACAAAGTCCTCGTTACAATGCTTCAACGAATAATCGGGATCCATAAATCAAATTGGCATCTCATGTTGTTTTCAGTCTCTATGGGCTTACCGAACGTTTCGATTAAGAGTGCAACCCGCATTCACCTTGTTTCAGCTTGGTGTACTCGTCTAGAAGCTACTCGTTCCGATTGAATGTGAAATCCCTTCACTCAAATTATCTATGGAATTACCGCCTAATAATTCGCCCGAAGAATAATGTCTCCTCTACTTAAAGAGATTGGATGAAACTCGTCGCTAGCTTCCTTGGTCATCGAAGCACGAAGAAGCGAGTCAAAGCTCATTTTGACCAAACGCTCCCCCTCGTTCTTTTATCGAAGGTGATCTCATTCTCCTATACGACCAAGCTCATGACAAGTCAGAGTAGGTAAATTCCAACCCATGTGGCATGGGCCTTACATAGTCAAACGTGTGTTACAAAATGGGGCTTATGAGCTTATTGATTATGAAGGTTATCCCTTAGCACAACCCGTAAAAATGGGTTGTACCTCAAAAAGTATTATACTTGAGCCATTCATGCATGATATGTGTAAATAGGTGATTTTTTTTCATTTTTGTGCATACTTTGGTGTGATGTGCTTTGTAAGCTTTTTCTCGCTTATTGGAGTCTTGTTTGTTATGCGTATGTCTATTTCCCCTCGTGCTCGGCTTTCACTGATGGTGCTTCAGCATCGTGAACTTTGTCTTCGGCAGTCCGGGTAATTTATGATCCTTGTCGATGAGTTGATTAATATACAAGGTATTTTTCTAGGACCAACTACAAACATAGTGCTATTTTGGAACTATTAACCGAGGCAGTTAACCTCGGCATACGCGCATTGCTTGTGAATTTAGATTCACAACTTGTTGTTCTTCAACTTAATGGTCATTATTCGGTTCAAAACCCATGCATTTTGAGATTTTATTTGTGTATTCGTTTACTTGAAAGACATTTTGATTTCATTACATATCAATGTATACTAAGACAAATGAATACATTAATTGATGCAATAGATAACATTATGCTAGATGGACATTTGCGCAATTTATAAAACATCATCCTATGTAAATTGACCCATGTAGAAAATAGATGTATATATATATATCGATTGTTTGCAACATGTGCATCATAAAACCCAAAAAATATATATATGTTTGTTTCAGCTTACATCGCGAGACAACATGTCTCTCAAAAAATGTGGCGAAATAGAAAGCCTAAGTGCCTAATCGGCGTGGTGCTCATGATAGCACGTCATCGCCCGTACCAATTGCCTCAACAAGTGGTGGATACGACTTGGCACCCCTACAGTGTGCCTCCGATAGGCTCGAGGAACATCATCAAAATGAGCATAGTCCGTAATCCCACGGGTGATCTCCTCCGGTGTTCTGTACTATCTCCTCGTCACTGCCCTCACCATGAGGACCGAAGTCACGAGGCGTTCGCCTCGCTAACCCGCGACATACCCGCAGTCACTTTTCGGCCAACATTTACATACATATAATATTAACCGTCGTAACATGCATATATACCAAAAAATCATAAAACTCATGAAAATAAAAAAAATGAGTCTCACCTAGCTCTTCGTCCCAATCCTCTCCCTCCGGGAGTGGGAGGTCCGGATCATCGTTGAAGTCTATGCCAAAGATAGGGCCAATCCTCCACAACACCCGCCTGTCGTTGGAGCCAATCGAAAAAATCAAGCCTCTAGGACATCCGTTGGCCACCCCTCGCTCTAGGCATCGCTGCAGCCCATTGGGCCATCCGTGGCTCTCTAGGTGGTGGCATTGGGACAAATGACCTCCGACACTAGAATATGGGTAGTCGTTCCAAGAAGAACGATACCAAAATGGATCCATACCCAAACTTGCTTTAGTTTTGTCTTATTGCACTTGGTAAGTTTTCCGCTTGATGTTGATAGTCATGACCTCATCCTAGTTGAAGAGAGTCGGGTTCATGCACTCGAGGCAAGAAGTAGTTGTGTCTTTGTGGCCTCATGTGGTGCTTGTGATCCCCGTGGCCTCGTGTGATAGTGTGTAGCACTACTTTTAGTGCTAGATCGATGGATGGTTTGATGTCAACCTTCCCGGGACTCGTTCCCTTTTCGTGCCCCTTGGAACACCCCGTCAATCACCATAGGCATGCTTTCCCCGAAGGATGGGTACCGGTCAAGATAGGGACCGCACCCCTATGTGACAATCCAGTTGATAAAATACACATCGTAGACTTCAATTTCAAGCTCCCGATCCCAAAGCGCAAACTTTTCTTGATCCTCGTCCCAAATGCTTATCAAATATTGAAGCAATTAGGGTTGGAGCCCGAAGGCATGGTGTCGTGAAGAATTTATTTAGCCCATAGTTCTTGAGGGCATTCATGCATTGTTCATTCTCCATGGCCAGCTCATCCTCCTCATTGTGTTCTCCCTCTTTCCACTCAATTACCATATTTTCTCGTTTGGTACTTGCACACATTGTTCATATGAGCATTGTAAGTCTCCTTAGGCATCGAAAATTTTGCAATCAAATGGTTGAATTTTCCTTAAATTTAGGCGGATTTTGGGTTGCGTGGTTGACGCGACTCGTTTTGGTAATAGTCGCGCCAATGGGTGCGACCCCCTATGTAAAAAAAGGGGCGATTGGCACGGTCCGTGCTCGAAACCCGTGCCAATCGCGATGCCCTAGATTTTGAAAATCCTCCCCCTAAAAGATTCAAAATGAAAAATCAAGGTAATTAAATTTAGCTTAAAACATGGCAAATGGTGTCGACTCTTACCCTGAGATTGACTGGAATCAAAATTGGTTCACTAGATCGCTTGAAATCGTTGCCACAAGATCGCAAGGAAAATGGATCACTATTGCTCCACAAAGAGGTAAATGTGAAAAGTAAATAATTTTTACCACTTATGGCATTTTATAACTTTTCAAAATCTTAAATTAGGTTTTTAAAACATATTTGTTGATTATTTTATCATATTTTCAAGGAATACGTTTTACACGTGCTCTTTTCTATGCAAATGGCATGTGTTTTCACATGGTTATGATGAAGAAACGAGTTGTATTTTATACTTTTTTCGCAGTCGGTAAAAACACGAAAAAGTCACTATTGGAGTCACCTTTCAGCACTTTTCTCAACTCTCTAAAACTAAAAATATTTTTCGAGTCGCTTATCGTTTTGACCTCGTTAAATTGGATGCGAAACGATATCTACCTAATATACGTTTACCCCTTTTTTCGGGCCGGGATAGATTATTTACAAAAAAGGAATACCTTAGCCTATCGCGACTAAGAGGTTCTCTTACACACGCTTTTCTACCTTTTCGGGATCTCTGTGAGACTACTTATGAAAAGGGACCGCAGAGTTTTCTTTTCTCGCTTTCTTTTCAAACTCTCTAAATATGAAAAGATGCCAAGTTCTTCCTTTGTCGACTTGTTAAAACTAATGACATCGACTTCGTTGTTATGACGTTACTCGAGTTCCTCCTTCCTAGGGCTCGCAAAATGTACTAGGTTGGATTTTTCTGAAGGAAAAACTTACATCGCAAACATATGCTATCCCCTTCAAGATTGTTTTTCAAAAATAATTGGGGTACTCACCAGAAATGGTGGGGGAAAATGGAACCAAATTGTAGTCGTGTTGGCAGTATGTCGCTCTTGAACATGGCACTTGTTTGCATTCGTGTTGGGTTGGGGACATCTCACTTTTTCATTTTTTTTCCTCCATTGGTTTGGGTAATCTCTTTTGACCACTCATTTGCTCTTTGCCACATCGCCATGACCTCAGATCCCTTGATGTCAAATACTACCAAATCCAGTGTCGTGTCGCCGATATGTTCAAGAGAAGTTTGCCTCTAAAGTTTTCAACCTCCCTTTGATTCTCTATTGGTCTTGATTCACAAACATCACATTCCTATGTCTCGTGTTGATGATGTGGGAAACATTATGGCCCACCTTCAATTAGGTCACTTCTTGACGACTCTAGATCATTATCCGTGAAGCCGATCTAGAGACTCCTTCAAGTACCTTGGAGCTCGCATGCCTCAATGGTAGGTTCTTCGCATTCGACGCAAGGTCCACATCATTGGCCTTTGATCGAATGACTCCCGCAGTGCTCGACATCGCATCACTATTCACACTCCATGGATTGTACCTTTTCGTAGCTTGAGAACCATTGTCATTATTGGTGGTTTCTCTCTACGTCCGTTAATGACTCGTCATCATTGGCTAGTAATAAGATGATTTTCTTGCATGTTTGACTTCAGCTCACATATTCGCATGCTCTAATTTGTACTTTGTTTGGGTCGAGATGGAGTGCAAGACCCCGGGTTTTTGTCTAATGAAATCCAAGCTATGGGTTTGTTATGGATTACTATGACTTATTACATGAATCTTCTCGATTGGATGGCTATGACCATACCTCGAGTCCTGTTTTGTTGATCCTTACTATCGGATGGGCTGTGTCCATACCTTATATCTTATTGTTTATGTAATCTATTATGGATGGCTGCGCCCATGCCACATGTCATGTATCCAAAATATCGCTTGTATTTGTACTTGCAAGTGTTCCGTCAATAGTGTTTGGGTCGAACGCATTCTCATAAATCATTTCACCCCTCCCTCTCTCGCGTACTCATGCTTTAGGGGGCATCCGTTACACAACATTTTGTCACCGTCCCCGTAATCCCTCACCCCTCGCATATTGGAGGGTCTTTCCCATGACCCGTGAGTGGTGTCATACTCTACAAATAGCCTTCTTTACATCCTTTTCCGCATAAGGAAATTATTTCTCCCTATTGAAAATTTCCTCAAAAAATCCCACAAAAACCTATGTTTTGGCCTCTGGCGTGGGTAGCCAGCTTCATCCCTCGTGCCAATGTGGAGGATTTACACTAAAGCCCGCACCACCTCGGCGCTCTCGTCTCGCTGCGCCGTGCCCGCGCCAAATCGTTTTAGGAATTTTTTTTAACAAATAGAGGCGGAAGTTTCCTTCTAACTACATCGAGACGATTAATTAGAAGTGGTTAAAGTTGATAAGCCACGCATATCTCTCTTTAGGTAGTGGTTTTTACCTCCCATGGAACACTATTTGAAGATAGGACTCCCTTCCATGATTATAGGGATCCTAATCTCTCCCTCTTCCTCTATATAAACAGAGCCTTCTCTCTTTATGAAAGCTAGTCGAACATATAGCCAAGAAGCTAAACTTGGAGAAGAGATACTATAGCCGAGTAATTGCTATAGAGAAGGTAGAACCAAGGAGAATTTTCGTAGAGAGAGCCTCCGTCCGAATTCCCGATGAGCCTTTGTGAGACGCGCTCCACCGGAACCCTATTGGAGGATACCGCAACGTCAAAGCTTGGTTGTACTCTTCCTTTCTTTCATTAATATACTCGACTATGGTGTTGGTTCTATCATTGTGTTATGTTTATTTAATGCAATTGATTTAGTCTTCTTCGATCGATCGATAGTTACGAATGTGAAATAGTATGTTGTATATCATCGTTGTTTCTCGTGTGTGTGCGTGTATTTGAGCGTGAAAGCGAGCGGATCGTGATTTTTCAAACCAGGGAGTGAGAGGTAGCCACTCTTTTCAACCACGACAATAGTGTAGGACCTCCGGTAAGTCATCTATCGAATCTCTGTCTATTCATTAACTATGAATCAATGTTATAGCTTATCTCGTTTGTGGCTAGACCCACTCTAGGGCTAGTGGGTCGCCTCTATCTCGTAGAGGGTATTTACCTCACCAACACATATGCATACGTGTTCACCGTGAGGTGCAAGGGTGAAAAATATTACTTGCTTTCTTTTTTTGATAGCTTTGGTCCTATTCCCAATTCCTAATGCAAAATTGAACTAACCTAATGAATTTTTTTGGCAAACTTGAACTAGAAAAAGATATGTTGATATATGGGCCACTTACTCTTTACTTATTAAGCTACGTGTTCTGTATATTTTATCAACAAATAATTTGTTTTGGAAAAAAATAGGTGGATTTAAGGCCACTTACTTGTCCCCTATTTAAACTATGTGTAATTTGTGAAATAAAATAAAATTAAAACTACCTAGTTTCTAAGCTAAATCGAGGTTAAGAATAGCACATGAGTGTCCTAATAGTAGTGAATACAAAAGACAAAGTGATGGAAGTACAGGGGTTTCAAATACCTTAAAAGTGGGAAAAAAGTAGAATCCTTTGTTGTCATGTCAGTGCGGAAAGTTATCTTCCCAAAGGGGCAGGAGCGCACGTTTGTCAGAGCTATAAAGCACACTGTCAGGGCGGTAATGAAGAAAAATTTCTTCCTCTTCCCCGTGCAAAATTTTTTCACTATGTGTGATTGGAGATGCCGAGAGAATGTAATGGTGGTTTGCAGCAAATCGAGCAGAATAAGGACCTGCATCAACAACCATTAAATCAAAAAGAAAGAATCCAAGGAGTCGCCATTCATGTGGTTGTGTATTTGGCATGAGGGCGTATAGAATTAAATTATTTAGAAAGATGACTGCTAGCATGCAAAAGGTAACAGTAGAAAAAATATTGTCTACCGTTAGTGGAACAAATTCGACACAATGTAAACTAAGTTTGAGGGAAAAAATAAGCATACAAAAAATAAGAACAAAACAAAACACAAGATACAAAACACAAAAGTTTGATGGAGCAAACAACCTAATACAAAAGTGGAGAATCCCCCCCTTTATTATGTGTCGGTGATAAAAAATATACAATGCTAAACACTTGAAGAGGGTCCTTTGAGCTATGGAGCTCAAATACCCAAAACAAGGAGGTCTCCTTCCCTAGAGTTCTTGCAAGTGTCTCTTCCTCTCTCAAAGGATGGTAGATCAAGATCAAGTGGTGAAACTCTCTCTTGGACTAAGATGTTGGTTGGCCAACATATGAGTCCTTCAAATCCCTCTCGTTGTTGGACTATGCAAGCTAGTTTTCTATGAAGAAATTTGGCCATCATAACAATGTGTCTCCAATTGTTCTTCCAAAGGTTGGCTTATATAGGCATTTTTTGAATTCCTCCCTCTTCTCTTGGCCCAAGATGGATATTGACATAAGAGTGGAGGAAGTATTCCTTTGTGGGCTAGCATTTACTCCTCAAGTTGGCTCAAATCGCTATCCTCAACAAGTATTAGGTGGAGAATCAAGCATGCCAAGTGGTCCCGTATGGTGACATTTCGCCATATCCAGGACCGCGTGGCTATCGAAGCAATATCCGCGATGTGTGAAAAATTCCTTTGATCCAGTGCGCACCGTCATTTAATTTCCTCTCGATACCTTAGGAAAAAACTAAATTTTAGTCTCGCTTCTAATGTATTCCTTCTCTAAAAAATCTTCATCTATACCTTATGCTTGACATTTTTAATGTCTTTTTCCTATACGATTTCCCTCAGTGTTAGCAATTGCCATGAAGGAGTGGTAGTCTCCAAGAAGGCCCCCACCTTATTCCATAGTGAATTTCTATAGGCCAAGATAGCCATTCCCATGATCACTCAAGTTCTTGGCATGGACAAGTGTTCAAATGTTGATGAGACTCGTGCTAGGATTCTTAGTATCCTTTTGTTAATCCTACACCACTACATAATCCTTTTTTGATTTTACCCATCATCTTTCAAATGCCATCCATCACCACTTCAGAAATTCCCATTCCAAAAATGCCTTTAGATACTACTTGCACATCATCTACCTTTTCATGCACTAAATCTATAGCTCCTCGTGACATCTATCCCAAAGGTTAGTTGTATTTATTAATGATGTATTTCCTACCATCGAGTGGGTTCCCACTATAAGAAAAATCTTATAAAACATGGGAATTATGTCTTATCTCCCAGCCCTTTGTATCAATTATTTACCAGCCTATTACAAGAACAAACTCTACCTAGGGTCATCCCCGAGATGAGAGAGATGAATGCAATTTAGAGGATAGGGGACCTGTATCTCCTAGAATTTTTCACTATGATCATGGTCTATGGTTTCAAAGAAAAACCCATACTTAGTTCCCAATTTCCTTACACCCAATATTTTTGCATTGGAATTCGTAAGACAAAGGTTTATCGATCATTGGAAAACATTTTTCATACAAAAAAAAGACAATAAAATTCCATATTCCACATGAAGTGGGCCATTCATTACTAAAAACCATAAAGGCTCGTGAGATAGTCTAGAAGACGCCAAAGGACCCGCATTTTTTCCCCAAGGTGCTAAATGGGTTTATGATCATTTGGATGTAATTTACAATAAGAGGAATGACAAAGACAAGGAGGCACAAAACCATCGGTAAATACCTATGTAGGAGCAAGAAAAAAATTAAGATAAATTTTGAAGAAGTGAAGGAATTTCTCCTTTCGACATACTCATAGTCCTCTTAATTTTCTCGATACTAAGAGGACCCAAGCTAATGATATGGATATGAGCTCGAAAAGAGAGTCTAACTCTATGAGACTCAATGTGAAAAGAAATGAAGACGATGATGGAAAAGAGGAGGGAATTGAGAAATTCCTAGAAGTAATTGTAGGAACTCGCTGCAGTCCATCTAACAAGCCTACAATATCTAAAGTCTTACTAGTCATATTGAAACACATATCACCAACTCGTAACTTCCTCATAGGCCATAGATACTTCTTATATTAAAATTGGTAGAGAACCCTCACCCCTCATGGAATAATTTGAGAGTACAAAAAATTAATATAGGCAAGAAATGAAGAAGGATATTCAACTTAATCGAAAGTGGAAGGATGTCGAATACTTGATTACTCGAGTGTCTTAGATTACAAGGGAGACAAGCTCAAATTTAGAATTCTTAAAGTATAAAGGAAAATAGGTTCACTTTTCTCAAAGATGATGAGGTCACTAAGATCACTTTTTTATATATCTCAAATACCTCTATCTAAAACTTATAGCCTATCTAAGGCCTTGAATAATATCATATACAATTAAGCTCATAATTCCCCTTCATCCTTGAAGAGGTTGAGAAAAGACTATAGCAAAGAGTTAAAGAAATTTTTGAAGAAAGAAAAAATTGGTAACCAGGGTGAGAATGATGAAGATTGAGCCTTGGAGAAAGTAATTTTGAAAACATTTTTTTTTCTAGAGTCAATTTCAAGAGCACAAGGAGATATTAGATGAGAAAAATAAAGGAATTAAACTCGAGGAGACAAGGAAAGTGGGAGGCCTATTCAATTTAGATAATGGAGTCAATAGAGGCCGAGAAGAAAAAAGGAGGAGCTATTGAAGAAGATATATGCATTCACTAAAGAAAAACAACAATACAAGGACCAAGTCCCGTTATTGAAGTTAGAAGTGGCTGATATGAAATCTAGAGGTAGTGTAGAAACTATTATCATCCACACCCCAACATGAAATTTGCTCGCAACCATGGAGAATTTGTATGTATATAATGAAGTCAATAAAATTAGAACTTTATTGGTTGGAAAAAGATGAAGAATTGTCATAGAATTAGAAAACAATTAAATAATTAAATAAAGCAACTTGAGAAGTGGGAGAGGTCCGTTGACCAAGTCAAATTGAACCGGATGAGATTAGGAAGAAGCATGCCTCTCAAGCAAACTTGAAGGTGAATTATCACACCATTTAGGATAAGATCGCTAAAGATATGATGGATGATGAGAGTTGGGAACACATTTCATTATCATAGGAGAAATGTTATCTATTTGTAGAAGCAATGAAGGAAGCTAAAAATTCTAGGATGGTGTTGGAGAAGAAACCAAAGCAGTATAGAATATTGGTTTAGTTTATCCCAAAAAAAATCTAAAAAAGATATCATTGCATGGAAAATATTTCCTATTCCACCAATGTAATATGGTTTTCTATAAATTGAAGCTAATAAATGAGATGGAAAATAAGTCGAGAGAAATGTCAGATTATTTGATGAATATTATAGGATATTTCGAGCCATTATTCAGAAAGGGACTTCCAAATATCATAGACACAGATGGAATGATTGCACCGAAGGAAGATTATCAAATTGAGCTAGGTGCAACCATAATTGACTCACTGGTATTTGAAAGGGAAGGAGATGTAGTGACATCCAAAGGGATCATCAAACACTTGCATCCATACTTCTACATCATGTTCTACGTGAAAGAGATTCTTAAAGGATTATGGCCTTTATAATATGACTAATTAATAATTTGGTTGTTGCCATTAAAATAGCCCAAAATTTCAGATTCCCTTTGATGAAATATTTGAGCTTGATATCATCACATATTTTTGTAGCCCATAGATGGTATCAGATGCACTTTAATAAATCCGAAACACCAACAACATCCACTTCCAATTAGTGGACACCATCAATATCTACAACAAGGATGCAACACACTCATCAAAAATCCACACTCTCTACCGAGTCACCCAAAAAAAATTAACAATGAGAAAGATGATCTAAAGAAGTGGGACCCATCCCGTCAGCTGGAGGTCCACATAAGCCATTATTTACCAAATTTCCAACTATATATTGTAGAATTTCTAGTGGTTTAGGGTTAGGTAATAAGGTGTTGTGCCTATAAATAAGCCATATTTTGATGTAAAAAAGGAGGGAAAAATTTATATTGAGACTCTGTCCAAATTTTAAAAATATTGCTTGATTTGTACTCTTGAGCTGGGATTCTGTAGTACATGTTGGGCTATTAATGCTTTCATTTGTGATCTTGTAATTTTTGACGTATTTTTAATTTTCACTTTCACTTAATACAAATGGAGTTCATGGAAATTTTGATGGTACATATATGTTGTTTAATGTATAATTGTATGTTGTATGTTATGAGAAGAATTTAATCACTATGATGTTCACCTTATTCCTGTGATATGAACTAAGAATTTATGGAGTATCATTTTCTTTTGAATTATCACATAGGTTTTAATTCAAATGAAAATTTACTTTACATCTCTGTTAAATGACTAGATTCTAAAGTTCCTAGTTATTATTATTGTCATACCATTCATCTTCTTACATTTCCACCATACCCATAATTTGTAAGCCAAACCTCAAGTGTATGAATGCCTCATCCTGAAACTAGGCAAACTAAATACACACAATAGTAATTTTCAAGGTTACAAGTGTTCTTTGACATAAATCTTAAGGAAACAAATGAAATAAATGAAAAATTAACAGAATGAAATTGGAAACTCTAAATGAGAAAATATTAGATGTTCCCTCGATCTACACTATTTTCACAACTTAGTGTGACTCTGGGACCCCAACATATCCTAGCGCCATTTCTTGGGAAATGAAGTATAAATTAAATTTCCGTGGGTATAATGACATATTCCACATATTTTGTGGGTAGGTAAAATCAAAATACACTAGATGTGATTTCCTACTTGGTGACTCCACTATATTTCCCTCAACATACTCACTATTATTTCACAAATAAATCCAACATAATTTTCCCCACGTACTCCTTGATTTGTAAACTAACATCCTTTACATTACATTATTCCTTCTACAAGGAGACATACCCAGAGTAACCTGGATCCTAAATTTCCACTTTCGGTTTTCAATCCCGAACCTTTCATTTGTCATTACAAATAACAAAATAAGGATCTACATGCAGAGTCCTCAGATACTAGCATACCGAATTCTTCCCTCCAAACTTTTCCCAACATAATATCTCAACATGGTCACTCAGAAAATCCTCATATTGATATTACTTCCTTGTACCCGACACAAGAACAACTTGAAGCATTGAGCCCTCCTCATAAGTTGGGAACTACCATCTCATTCACACCCTGCCTAACTCTTGAAGAAATAGAAAACTAGAACCCCAATATCATCTGCTACTAGAGACCTTATTTTACAACATATTATGGATGGACAAGGGCAACCCCACAACCAACAAAAACCACCAAATCAATTATTAGCCTAGTTTGCAGTATGCACCCTTGAATTTGCGTCAGATCTTACATGACATTCCCAAGCACTAACTGAAACTCCTACCTATATCTAATGGGGGAAAAAAATGAAGAACATAAAAAATTTCAATATTTCACTGATAAATTCATGGTCGAGGAAGAGGATGTGTTTATAAGACTCTTTATACAAACCGTGGAAGGAGATGTGCGCTCTACTATTCCCAAATGGTATATTCAGCAATATATGCATATAAAACACATTTTTTAGAAATATAAGCATTAACATAAAAATGCAACCCATGGATCCATTAGATCTGACATTATTACAACAAAATCAAAGAGGAAATCAGAAAAAAATCACTTTTTCCTAGTTAAACAGGCCTCCTATGGCCAAAACAACCCAAAAACACAGTAAAACCCAATACTACTGCAAAACAGAAATACTGCATAAAGTGACAGCACAGTTATTTGAGGGTTTATACTCAGAAATATAGAGACAGAATAGATTTGATGATTTATTAATAAATAGAGCACAAAACATAGATCTAGTCTTTTTTACATAGATCCAAGATGACTCGACAAGGGTTTCTTGATAAACATGATATACATGAAGTATTTGCTGCAGATATACGGCTAAAGCATGCTGTATGGCTGAATCTTTACATAAAATTGGCCGATCATGCAAAGAAATGGCTGTAGCTCCTCCTACTAGCTTTCCGGGAAAAACACTGATCCTCCTTCAGGGAAACTAGCTCAAAATACAAGGGATTAAACCCCTCCACTGCAATACCTTAAGAAATAACACAGTTTTTACAAGGGACTGTGTTGTTGCTGAAGGTGACTACTTGGCCTAACACTAGATAGTGGAAAATGTAGCACAGAATGCTTCTCTTAGATCCCTTAAACAAGTTCTCCAAGAAGAAGTGGGGAATTCCCGCATGAGAAAACCCTTGCACTAAAAAGTGCAAAAAACTTAGCTAAATAGCCAAAGAATGCAAGAAGTATAAACAATCCACATACAAATTATAATCTTCAATCATACGCCATATTGCTACCATTCCCTCCATTATATACCTGATGAGCTTCCTCACCAAGGGTCCCACCCAATTATGAGGTTGCTTCCATGCAAAGGCTCCTCCAAAAAAATATCGCTATCTCCATTAGTCCCAATAATATTTTTACAACGATGTTTGATTTAGTCAACCTTGACTTGATCTTCATGCATTGTCTCTTTTCACACCTAAGGTGTTTTCATTTTGACTAGTTGGATTGATCTTCATTCACATTGAGTTGTCTTTATTTAGGATTCACTCCTCATATAATAATGTTGTTGACTTGGTCAAACTTGAATTTTTCCACACATTTTAGACCCTATTCACACATGAGGATGTTTGATATAGTTAGTAACATGATCCCTTTTCACATTATGAGGGATTTTATGCCTACTTAAGCAACTTATGAGCCTCCTTGCCCTTTTATTCATCGAACTAGATATTAAAAGAAAAATTAATATTCCTATTAGCTACATGCTAATTTAGGAATATTGAAGTCTTTCCCTCCCAAATGTTGCTTTTCCTCAAGAAACTGCAAGGGTGCTGCAAAATCTCCCCTCCTCCTCGTAGGGCCTCCACATCCAATAGTCTCCACCATTGCTTCAGATATACTGCAACAATTCTGTCTCCCAATGGTTCCTCCCAAGTGTGTAAGTTGGCCTTTTGTGGATAAAACAAATGACTCTCATCATGAAAAAATGGAAGGTCTATATGGAAAACTTCTTGCTGATCAATGGTTTCCTCAATATAGAAGTGATGAAAATCATGGGGAACTTCATTACCAATGAAAGGATCCCATCTCCATGCTATCATCTAAATGAAATGAATCGCCTCCCAGCCTGGTAATTCATAGAAAATATCCTCCAAAATGCTCATGAGAGGTGTGTTCCAAGTGTTCCAAACAATCATATGGTCCACCTCATAAAGAAGAAAGTGATCTACTATAGTGGCCATATCATCTTCCATGCTCCCCTTGAAACATGTAGTGCAAAAAGTGTGGGAAGTTTCTTCCCCCAAGGACACATCCAACCAATGTGTCTCTCCTCCAATCATGTTCCCGATAAAGATAAGAACATATTAAACATATGGAATCATAATTAAAGTCATGCTAGCTTCCATATGTTGTAAAGGAGAAGGATAATGGTCCCTCATGTGCAACTAGTGCAGTTTTCTCCTAACTGCCATAGAATATGATATAACAAGTGTTTTTCCCTACATTTGTTTGTCATCTCATCCTTCTTGTATGCTTGGAGAAGGTGTATGATAGTTGGTGCAAATGAAGCACACCTTGAAGAATACAACATCTCCCTAAAATCTCTTAGGGAATGGTCAACATCTCCATTGCTCATGGCTCCAAGTAGCCCATGAAGTCCATAAGAAAAAGTGCCCCCTCTTGGAGCAAAGCCTTGTACATGAGTTTTAAGAAAATACAAGAATATAGTAGATACATCATGGCATTCATAAATACAATTCTTACCATACACTTGACTCAAATCAGTGAGGTAGCTCATGGATGAGTTCCCTCTCACACCCAATGAATAAGGAGGTGGTAATGATAACTCTTCCCAAGAGCTATGTTCCTCCTCAACCATAAAATGATCTATGCACTTCCTCATATGAGAGTGCATCTCCTCTTTGAATTTTTCCCACATGAATCCCTCCAGGATGGTACGGTATGATTTAATAAATTTAGTGGGTTTAGAAAGCAAGATCTCATAGGCTACATTAAGTAGTTTATCCTTGAGCTTGGAGTCTTTAGTCAAGTAGATCTGTTCATGGAAATAAATGACTCCATCAACTACTTTGTACCTCATATCCATCACTTGCCCATCAAGAACCTTACATGTGAAGAGGTCCTTGGAATATTCCATCAAGATTTGGGACTCCCAATAAGGATCTAGTCTCCCCAACAATGACAACACTGTAGAAATGTGAAATGAAGCCCCTATCATAACATGACTCTCCTCTTTGACATGATTGATGCCAAAGTCACACGTTTGAGTACTATGAAATTTCTTTTGCTGCCTCTCTTGCAACTTATATTTCTCAAGACAAGATTGAAGTATATGGAAATCAAACTCCCTTTGGAAAGTTTTTGCTTTCCAGAACTTCCTTAATTTGGCCCATGCATGCAAGAGTGTTGATATCCTCTTGTCATGTTCAGAAATCTTCGTTGTGTGTGAAAATATTATTGGCTGCCCCAAAGATATGGAGTGGCCATTTGACATCATATCCATGTCACCATATAATTTTGAATTCTCCTTTTCAGCGCAAATAGCTGAGTGGGAGATAGTAATTTCCATTTCAGAAAATTGCTTACCTCTCCTTTGAACCCATAAAATATTCTCTGTGTTGTGCTAGCTTCTACCAAGGCTCCCTCCTTAGCCAAATATATCACTGTTGCACATAGTTGAGAGAACACTTTATTATTCTTCCAATCAGGGGGTCTCCCTAGTAGAATGCCTCCATGCAAAGAGACATTAAGGCATAGAGCAGGATATATAGGTGTATGGATTGATTTGTCCTTGCCTTTACTGCAAAAATCCTCCTGCCTCCTTTGTACATAAAACTTTTGAAATAGAGAGGGGTGTGTGCTCCTCATCATATGATGCTTGTCCTCCTCTTTATCTCCTTCTATATTCAATATCTCACCATTTTCTAATGATGGCACATGCTGCACATGGATTGTGCCATGATCTCCATATGTGAGATTCTTTCGAACTCCTTATAAGAGTGAAAGAGTTTATCTACTTAGAGAAAGTGCTCCATCTTCCTCTTCATGAGGTACTGGATGTGGTCTTGATATGACTGCGTTGTTACCTCCATCCTTCTCTTCATCCTCATCAGTGGTTGAAAATGCCTCATCATCAATAAGAGACCTTAGATCTTGGTATTCCCTTGAAATAGGAATCTCCAAGTCTTTATTTTGAGAAGAAAGCTCATCATGCAATGGGGACTTTGCCCTTGGCAAGGTATACAGGTTTTCATCCCCTTCAATGGTTATCTGAAATGGAGTTGGATTTATAGATCCTTCCAAATCATGTAAAGGTTTTGTTTGTTTTGGTTTGATAGGCTCCATAGAAGATGTTTCATAAAATTGTTCATCAAACCTTTCCACTAATCTCCTAATGAAATTTGCATAAGTAGATGTATTTGCATTATTTAAGGAAACAGATTCAAACAACCACCAAGCATAAGCCTTACCCTCAAGATGAAGCACTGCTACTTTGATGGCTTCATTTTTGAAACTTGATGTTGTTGCACATAGGTGTCTAGCTCCTTCACCCAAACCATCACTGAACATTTAGGTGATCCATCAAAAGTAGATAGAAAGAATCTACCCACACCATGCTGCTTGCTCCTTGTGCTTCTTTCCTCCTTGATCTTGAAAAACCCTTGGAAGTTCAAGTGATCTTTGAATCCCTTATATTGAGCTTCATACTCTTGCAAATAATCACCAAGAGTCTCCTTCTTTGGCACATCTCCTTTCTCCATCTCATTTGTCATGAACATATGGCTGGGTGTGGCATTTTAAATCTAAGGGTGTGGCTGAATATGAGGAATTAGAGCTTTCCTCATGTATAGATCTTGTTGAGAGATCTCCATTTTTCCCTCCTCATTTCTTTGATGTTTTTTCTGATGCCATGCAAAGTGTGTAGAAGAAGTTTTGAGAAATTATTCCCTCCAAACAATAAGGTTTTTCCTTGATCCCTTTTGAAGATCCTCTCCTTCTTATGAGAAGAATCCATAATGGTTGAAATTCACAGGTTGAGCCAAGATTGATGCTCCGATACCACTGTAGTATTCCCAAATGGGAAATTCAGCAATACATGCATAGAAAATGCATTTTTCAGAAATATAAGCATTAACAGAAAAATGCAGCCCATGGATCCATTAGATATGACATTATTACAACAAAATCCAAGAGGAAATATAAAAAAAAGTCACTTTTTCCTAGTTAAACAAACCTCCTATGGTCAAAACAGTCAAAAAACACAACAAACCCCAAGACTACTGCAAAACAAAAATACTGCATAAGGTGAAAACACAGTTATTTGAGGGTTTATACTTAGAAATATAGAGACAAAACATATCTGTTGATTTATTAATCAATAGAGCACAAAAACATAGATCTAGTCTTTTTTACATAGATCCAAGATGACCTGGCAAGGGTTTCTTGACAAGCATGATATACATGAAGTATTTGCTGCATATATATGGTTTATCATACACACTGTATGGCTAAAGCTCTGGATAAAATTGGTTGATCATGCAAAGAAACGTCTGTAGCTCCTCCTACTAGCTTTCTGGGAAAAAGGATGATCCTCCTTTAGGGAAACTAGCTCAAAATACAAGGGATTAAACCCCTCCACTGCAATACCTTAAGAAATAACGCAGTTTCTACAAGGGACTACACTGTTGCTGAAGGTGACTACTTTTCCTAACACCATATAGTGGAAATGTAGCACACTATGCTTCTCTTAGATCCCTTAAACAAGTTCTCCAAGAAGAAGTGGGGAATTCCTGCATGAGAAAACCCTTGCACTAAATAGTGCAACAAACTTAGCTAACCAACCAAAGAATGCAAGAACTCTAAAAATACCACATGCAAATTATAATCTTCAATCATACCCCATATGGCTACCATTCCCTCCATTACATACCTGATGAGCTTCCTCACCAAGGGTCCCACCCAATTATGAGGTTGCTTCCATGCAAAGGCTCCTCCACCAAAATTGTGTTGTCTCCATTAGTCCCACTCATATTTTTACAACACTTTTTAATTTATTCAAAATTGAATTGATCTTCATGCATTGTCTATTTTCACACCTAAGGTGTCCATTTTGACTAGCTGGAATGATCTTCATTCACACTGAGCTGTCTTTATTTAGGATCCACTCCTCATATAATAATGTTGTTGACTTGGTCAAAATTGACTTTTTCCACAAATTTTAGACCCTGTTCACACATGAGGATGTTTTATCTAGTTATTAACATGATCCCTTTTCACATTATGAGGGATTTTATGCCTACTTAAGCAACTTATGAGCCTCCTTGACCTTTTATTCATCTAACTAGGTATTAAAAGAAAAATTAATATTCCTATTAGCTGCGTGCTAATTTAGGAATATTACATGCAAAAAATGGTTCCACACCCTCCCCCCTTGCTCTATGAACTCATGATATGATTTAGAAATAATATATCATACGCTTGGGGCAAGAAGGACCTTCAATACTATCTCACACAATTTTCAACAGTTAAGAATAAATCCTCAGAGAATGTATAAGAGTTTACTAAAAGGTTCAACATGGTGTATATAAAAATCCAAAATAAGATAAAACATACATCCACTACCGCTATGGTGAACAAAGCTAGAACCTTAGAACCCAATTTTTTTATCCTGTTGGGAGAAAGAAAACCAACAACCATGGAATACATGCAACCTGATGTAGTTCAAAAAGAGGGAAACCTAACCGTTGTTGGAAAATTGAGATGAATTGATATTTTGGATGAGAACTATAAGGTGGACCAAGAAAAGAGAAGTAGGAAAGACAAAGACAAGAATGAAGTAAATGAAGAGCATAACTACTCCACATACAGTAAATATATGACAAAAAAATATTACATAAATGACTAGGCTGATAAGAAACTTGTCCAATAAGATCGCTAGGCTTGAGTCAGAAGAACCAAGTAGAAATCAAGTTACACCACACTATAACCAAAATTTCATTCATAGGCTATTGAACCCAAAATAGATGCAGAGAGAAAAGTGGTTCAATGACAAGCCAATCCAACCCCATACTAGAAGAGATTTGAACCTCCAAATAGATTAATTTTTTGATCAACTAAACTAGGACGAAGAAATAAATTGGGTAGGATATCAATACCCTACCTTTTATATCATAGAAATCGGTTATATCTATAAGAGACCTATGACTCACATGATGATTATGAGAATTTCACTACTCAATATTAGTGAATCACAGAAAAAATGATGACATAAATCCAACGGAATTATGATTTGCATCCTAGACCAGACATAATCATTGGAATGAGGCGTCAGACTAAAACTGCCACACCTTTACTCGACTCAAAATAATCCTCTCGTGCTAACCAAAAACCTCCTAAGAATTTAAATAACTCACAAGGACCCTCATATTGAAGGAATAGGAAAGATTATAGTTCTAAGCTTGGCCCAAACCAAGAAGTAAACAAAACTTAAGATTGCTTTCCATTCCAACAAAAAATTAAACCAACTATAGAAAACAAAAAGAAGAAACTCTTTTTGTTCAACCTCGAATAGGAGTTGAGTAATATTAAGTTCTTAGTACGTTTGCTATAACTAGGTTAGAATACGACATATCGGTCTCATATACATATATGAACCATGTATAATTAACTTCTCGTAATGATACTTTGAAAATTTAGGAAGATCGCCCTACCATGGTATGTGGACTACATGTAGTGGAATAAGATGATGGTAGCCATCATTTCTATATCACCCTTAATGTTCATGATAAGCTTCTTCAAAAATGTATGTTAGACTTAGGTGCATTCTATAATCACATGCCTAAATCAATAATGTTGGAGTTGGGTACAAAAATCACCAAACCTTATCACGATGTTTATTATTTTGACTCCATAAGAGTCAAATGCCTAGGTGTCATCAAGTACTTAGTGATATATCTCACCCAAATCCCAAATAATGGTGTACTTATGGACATCATGCTAACTGTCATACCAAATACCTATGGAATATTAATTTATAGGTGTTGGGCCAAAAAATTTGGTGGAACCTTGTAGATGGATTTCTCCTATGAAACCATACCTATTTTCAGAGGTAAGGATAGGAGTCTGTACAAAGATTCTAAGCTCCTATATGTTGTGAGAAATGCTAAAAGGTCTAAGAATCAAACCATATATGCTATAGAAGAATTCGTGGGTTATTACAACCTCATGAACCTTGAGATGATGTCAAAAGCAAGCCAACTCCCTACTGAGATCAAGTAATCTAATGATCCACATTTGATTTGGAAAATTTTCTTTGATGGAGCATGCTAAAGAAAAGGAATAGGAATGGGAGTTATATTAATACCTCCTGCAAGTCAAAACATCTCTCTGTCATTTAAACTAGATTTTGATGTGAAAAGCATGATTTCTAAATATGAGGCATTAATTCAAGGCTTGTAAACAACAAAGAATATGGGAGTAAAAATTATAGTAGTATTAGGTGATTCCAAATTGATAATATTGCATATAAGGAACATATACACTAAAAAAAACCCTAGGATGCGGTCATACTAAAATGTATTATGGGATATTATAGAAAATTAATTTGATGTAATTAACATTACAACTATGTGCAAGGAAGACAACCAATAGGAAGATGCGTTGGAAACAACAATTAGTACTTTTAATCCACCTCTTGAACCAAAAATGAAGCATGAAGCTGAAATGAGGTATAAGCCTTCAATCTCTGATCACATATAGTACTGGAAAGTTTTCTAAGATGATGAACAATTAAAGAGATTGTTAGAGTTGGTGGAAGAACTTTTCAGCCATGAACATAGATCATGAAGACCAAGCTCTTGAAATAGATCAACAGGAGATGAAATCACAAAAAGGTGATCCCGTTTTCTTGAACCAAATAGGAGGCCACCAAGTGATATAGTTGAAGAATAAATTTATACCAAAGGGGATAGTACCATTGGAATAAATATTTGATCATGATGATATATACACTAGGCCCATTTTCTAGTTGATGGTTGAGAACATGGAGGAACACAATATTGGCATAGGGGAAAAATCTCAGAAGGTTAAGCTGGCCAAGTAATTGGAGCCATCATGCAAATAGAGGTATGTTGAATTGTTTTAGCAGTTTAAATATGTATTTTTGTGGAGTTATGAAGATGTGAAAACATATGATACTTCGATAATACAACATAGAATACCTTTGAGGGAAGGTTCTAAGCCTTTTGTGCAGAATATTAGAAGATTTAATCCTATTCTATTGTCGTTAATAGATAAAGAGATCAAAAAATTGTTTGTTGGGAAAATAATTGTGCCTTTGAGATACTTAGAGTGGGTAGCTAACTTAATCCATGTATGGAAAAATAATGGATACATGATATTATGTGTAGAATTCAAAAATTTGTACAAGTTCTTGTTGAAAGATAACCACCCATTGTCAAAGATGGACCATCTATTACATAAAGTAGTAGGAGATTCTAGGATATCCATGATGGACGATTTTTCTAGATATAATTAGATCATTATTCATGAAGAAGACAAGAAGAAAAAATCTTTCACTACTCCTTGGGGAACGTTTATGTACGATAAAATTTCACTTGGCTTGATGAATGTAGGAGTGACATTTGAAAGGGATATGGATATCACATTCATGGGAGAGAGGAAAATATTCATGGTTATCTATTTAGATGACATGAATATTGTTGGTTCCTAGATTTCTCTTGCAACAATGAGCAAACCAAGAAGACATATACTAAGGATATGAATACTCCCACTTCAAGTTAAAAGGGTTGGCCTCTTTTCACCATAGGGGGTATTCCCTATTTCTACTTTCAAAATGTATTGAAATAAGCAAATTCATTTCAGGCCAAATTAATGATATAATAATATTTTTAAAAGAATGAGTGGTTAAGCTTTGCTATTAAATGGAACTTATGTAAATTGTATAATTTCTTAAACTCAATGTAAACATAAGGATGCAATCACGGTTGAAAATGGAAACAAGAAAATATTTTAATTTATTTTTCCCTTGAATTAAATTAGAATAAAATTGTAATTACATATCTCATGAAAACTTGTACGAGTTAACTAAGTTAAATGGACTTAGTTGGTTTAGTTAATTTGAGTTGAGGGTATAACTAGAGTCATGTAGAGTGTCTCCTACATTATATGAGCCCTAGTTGAGTTTATTTCGAGTTGTTATCAATTAACTTAGTTTATTTGAGTTAAAGTCTGTAAAACTAATTCCAACTGATGGAGGAACTAGTAGGAGGTTAGATAGTGGGGTGTCGCTTCATGTGTTCAACTAGTTAATTGATGATTAACTCATATATAACTCATGCATGTCAGTTTTGAGAAAGACCTAGTTGCGATTGGAGTTCAAGGGAAATGTATTATCAGTTGTATAATCATCCAAATTGTATAGGTGGTGCATGCAGTCAGAGGAAGGGCTTAGATTAATTTTTCATTTGTGGTTGGAAATTTCCCTAATTAATAGGGCCTAATTACCCAAGGAAACAACACAAGGAAATAGGGATCGTGGCACAAAGAAAATTGGTTAAGTATTGGCTTATGCTTGATACAAATATAGATAGCGCAGAGGTTTCTCAGGCTTGAGAAAAGCATTGTAATATTCTCATATTTTCTTACTAATGCAATAGAAATATAGTGGGGTTTTTAGCTGTGGCTTTCCCTAGGAAATCATTGTGTAATGTGTGATTGAAATTATTTCTCTTGTATGCTTTGTGATTTCTCAATCGTAATTGGTTTTCACAATTTTTAGATTAGATTCAAGTCTATTGTTTTAGCATATTACAATTATGAGTTTAAATATACATGGATTTTCTACATGGTATCGACGCTGGAATCACTACAGAAGAGAAGAATACAATTTTTTTGTTTTGTTTTTGTTTATTTATTTATTTATTTTTTCTTTTTTTCTGAGAAGGTGAATTGAATTTGCAGATTTACTCTTGAGGACTAGGAAGCATGATTAGGATGTCATTCTCTAGATTGAGACTTGAATATTCCCTTGAGGGTAGTTCGAATTACATAGCTTGGAAGGACAGGATGGAATCAGTGTTGGAAGAAAACAAGATGAAGGAGTTCATAGATAATGTTATTCCTAAGCCTACACCAACTGATGCTCAAGATTTGGCGGCCTAGAAGAAGAACGTAGCAAAGGAAAGAAGGATTCTATTGGAAGGTGTTCAAGATGCTATCGTCTCGAAACTCCATGGAAATGAAACTCACTATGAAATGTGCAAGGATTTAAAAGTTTTTTTTCAGAACAAAAATGACCACAAGAAGCTGGCACTGAAGGAAAAGCTCAGGAAAATCAATATGGTGAAGGGAACCACAATACCAAAGTACTTGACCAAGTTCACTCAATGTTGGGATGAGCTTGGAAGTGTTGGTATTACAAATTCCTAGTATGATATGGTGAGCCTATCGCCTATAGGCCTTCCCAAGAGATGGGAAAACTACCAAGATTCGGTAAACGGGAGGGAGAAGCTACCAGAGTGCGTGTTGTGAAGGAAAATCCCCTCTGCAGACTAAGGTGATCCCTCTAGCCCTAGGGTGGGTATAGCAATAAGGGAACAAGCTAGACTTTCATATTCCTAGCTTATGAATGAAAACGAGTTAGGATAGATGTCCTACCTTGGTCCAACACTTTCGTTGTCGGTTTCAGTACCGATCCGCTAATCTTTGTCTTCACACATTGCATTCTTTCAGTGGGAAAGTCCATGTACCTGCACAAGGATCAAGTGAACGGTGACAACATATGAAAACATATTTTCACTCATAAATATTTTATTGGTCAAGGAGAATCAAACACTTTTTATATTATCGAACACAAAATTGGAACCAAAAAATCAGTATTGTATTAAATATAGATAAAATAAGTTTACAACCTTTAGAGCCTTGACATTGCAACCTCCTTCGATGGTTTTACTTAAAAACATCTCAAGCATTCGTCGTGGAATGGACTTGGTGAGGCAATGGGCCTAAAATCTCTCTCGACAATGGATTCCTTTTTGCTTTATTCTCACACTAGCTATAGTAAGGAATGTTCAGCTAGCTAAAACTATGTGAGAAGGATGTATTAATAGGAGAGGAGGAGGTGGTTTGGGATCCCTCATAAGGTGCAAGGGAGACCTTATCCTTTGGGGAGTTGCTTAAATGTAGGAAACAAGAAGCCAAAGGAAGTAATTTGACGTTATTCAGTCGAACAAACCATGATGACTCTACTCACGAAGTGGTTGGACATGGAAATTTCGTTTCTATTTTAAAAAAATTTCCAAAAACAACTCGGCACAGGCAGTGCAATGAGATAGAGTGCCAATGGTCGCGAGGGCCAGTGTTAATTTCTATATGGGCATGAAGCTATAACTTCCTACCAGCGCTGACCCAAAATCATATGTTTTTTAGAGTCTACTCCAGGAATAGTCAACAAAGAAAATGTTCTCCACATGCTAAGGGATACAATGACACTTTTTGCAAGGCATGAAAATACACAGGGGTCACTGAAATACTCCTCCAATGACAGGATGGGGATTGTAGGGATGGTGAAAAAATACTGTGTAACAGATGCCCCTAAGGCATGAGGTCCGAGAGAGAGGGAGGAGTGAAATTCTTTATGAGAATGTGTTAAAACTAAACACCATTGTCAGAAGACTTGAAAGTACAAGTACAACTGATATATCTAATATATGATTATGTGGCATGGGAACAACCATCCATAAGAGAGTATATATAAAACAGGATTAGAGGTATGGTCACAACCACCCAACAAGAAGGATCAATAAATAGACTCAGGTATGGTCGCAACCATCCAATCAGAAGAGTCATGCATATAGTCATGATAAAGAAAATCATCCTGCAACCTAGATTTTATTAGTTAAAACCCAGGGTATTGCACTCCATATCAACCCGAACAAGTACAAATTCAAGCATGAGAATAAGTGAGCTGAAGTCGAACATGCGAGAAATTCACCTGATTACTAGCTAACGATGAAAGTTGTTAATAGGCATGAGAGAAACCACCAATAATGAAAATTTCTCTCAAGGTACAACTAGTAAAATCCACGAAATGTGAACAGTGAGATGGCTTTGAACATCTGCGGAATCACTCGATCGAAGGAAAATGATGAGGACCTATTGTCGAATGTGAAGAACTTGCCATTGAGGCATGCAAGCTCCAAGGTACCGGAAGGGAGTATCTAGATCAACTTCCCGGATAATGAGCTGATGTCGACAGGAAGTGACTTGGTCGAAGGGGGGCCATAATGTTTCCCACATCATCAACACGAGACAGAAGAACAAGATGATAGTGAATCAGGACCAAACAAATGATCAGAGGTTAAAAAATGTAGAAGGAAACTTCTGTTGAACATATGGCGAACACGACTCCGAAATTTGGAATTATTTGACTTCAGGGGATCTGAGGTCATGATGACATGGCAAAGAGCAGATGAGAGGTCAAAAAATATTACCCAAACCCATGGAGGAAAAAAATGACGAAATGGGATGTCCCCAACTCAACACGAATGCAGATGAGTACCATGTTCAAGATGGACATACTGTCGATAGGACTGAGAACTGGTTCCATTTTACCCCAACCATTTCTGGCGAGTGCCCCAATTATTTTTGGAAAAAAAAGCTTGAAGGAGATAGCATATACTTGTCATATAAGTTTGTCCTTCAGACAAATCCATCCTAGTACATTTTACGAGCCCTAGGAAGGAGGAACTCGGCTACGTCATGGTGACGATTTACGATGTCATGTAAGTTTTAACGAGTCCGAGAAAGGAAGAACTTGGTATGTTTTCATGTTTATAGAGTTTGAAAAGAAGCGAAAAATAAAACTCCAGCAAGTCCCTTTTCGTAGGTAGTATCACAGATCTGAAAATGTAGAAAACTATGTCTGAGAGAACCTCTTAGTCGTGATAGGCTAAGGTATTCATTTTTCGTAAATAATCTATCCCAACCTGAAAAAGGGGTAAACGTATACTGGGTAGATGCCATTCCATAGCCTTTAACGAGTTCAAAATGACAAGAGTCTCGACAATATTTTCAATTTTTGAGAGTAAGAAAAAGAGATGAAAGATGACCCTACGAGGTGACTTTTTCGTGTTTTTACCAAGTCTGAAAAAGTATAAAATAAAACTCGTCACTTCATCGCAGCCACGTATAGGACCTGTTTCTGCACAAGAAATGCACGTAAAACCTATTTTTCGAGATAAAATAGGAAAATAATTGAAAAATATCCTAAAAACCTAATTAGGGTTCTGAAAAGTTTATAAAATGCCAAAAATAGTAAAAATAAATTAATTTTCACTTTTACCTCTCGTGAGCACTTTTTACCCTTTTTTCTCTGTGATTTTGCGGAGCTAATAGCGAGAAATCTAGGAAGCCAATCATGAATTTGTCTGTTCCAGGTGAGAACTCATATCCTTGCTTGCATTTTGATGTAAATTTCATTACCTACAATCCATTTTGGAGATCTGTAGAGGGGTTTTCTTTCAAATTAGGGCGCGACGGTCGGCGCGGGTTCTGAGCACGGACTTGTGTCAACCTGCCTTAAATCCAAACAGGGGCACGCCACTTGGCACAATTGTTTTTAAAATAGTCGCGCCAACCGCAGACATGAATTTTGGCTTACAATTCAACTAATTATCCCATTTTAAACAGTTCAATAGAAAATAATTTAACTAATGACAACCGCATCGATGTTTTTACAGGTGTGTTAAAGCACAATGGTAATCGAATGGAAGGAAAGAGAACATAGTGAGGAACATGAGAGAGCTTTGGTCAATGTAAGATGCATGGATGTTCTCAGAGACTGTGGGATCCTAAAATTATTCATGGCGCCATGTCTCCAAGGTCAACTGGAGCTATTACAATATTTGATTAGTGTATTGGACACCGATCGAGAAAGATTCATAATTCACGATTAGGAACTAGAGATTGAGGTCTCGGATGTTTATTTCATAACTGGATTATCACAGAGGGGGGAAGTACCAATCCTGACCAGTACCCAGCCCATGATGGAAAAAATGAGCATGATCATCGATAGAGTTTGTCGAGGGCAAAGGAAAGGATCCAAAAGTGGGAAGGTGGATGTCCAAACTATTCTCGATTTGGCACTAAAAGTAGTGCTGCACACCATCACGCGTGTTGCTGGATCTCAGGCTCCGCACAAAGCCACAAAAACATAATTACTTCTTGTTGTCTATTGTATTGTTCCCACTCTCTACAACTGGGTAAAGGCAGTAACTATAAATATGAAACGCCAATTGATGAAATGAAAAAATGGCAAGATGAAACAGTTCGGTTATGGGTCCATCTTGGTACCATTCATCTTGGAATGATTACCAAATTTTCAATGTCAGGAAGCGATAGTTCCTACACCACCAGCCCAAGAGCCACGGATGGCCCGTTGGGAAGCTTTGATGCCAAGATCAGGAGGCAGTCAATAGATGTCCTAGAGACCTGAGTTCTTTGAGTGGCATTGTTGACAATTGATTGTTGTGGAGGACTGGCCCTATTCTGGCATGGACCTTGCAGGCGATGCAAATCTCCCACTCCCAGTAGGAGAGGATTGGGATGAAGCATTGGGTAAGACTCATTTTTTATTTTGATGAGTATTATGATTTTTTTATTATGCACGTTTTGATGTTAATCCACACATTTGCAGATGTTGGCCCAGAATGACCTGCAGGAATGTCTCCAATAGCACAGAGGATTCCTCGTGATTTTGATGTGGCCCCTCATTGTAAGGGAAGTAGAGGGACTCACAAGTAGAATCCAAGGTTATGCAATATTTTATGACATTCCTCGCACGTACCAGAGGCACACTGCAAGGGTGTCAAACTGTGTTCACCGCTTATTGAGGTGGCTTGTGCAGGCAGTGACATGCTACCATGAACATCATGCTGACTAGACACCTATGATTTTATTTCTGCATATTTTTTGAGAGACATGATGTCTCAGGATGTAATCAAAACATACATATTTTTTGAAATTATGATGCACGTGGATGCAAACACTTGATATATATATATATATATATATATATATATATATACATACCTATTTTCCTGAATGAAACTTATTGTGTGATGATGATGATTATAAATTATGCAATTGTCTATGTAATACAATATTGGTTACTGCATCAGTTAACGTATGAAGACAGATTCTGGGTACTGTGGGAAGCACCATCCACAAAACCAACATAAGGAGTAACAGACATCTGCACAATAAGAAATGACACAATAAGCAGGAAAAACTGCTCACAAAGCACACCAAGCCAAAAAATGTACAAAAATGAAAAAACACCTATGTACAAGAGAAACATGCACGAGAAACTCATGCATAGTATTTTTTAAGATACAACCCATTTCTGGACTGATCCAAAGGATAACCTTCATAATCAATTAGCTCATAAGCCTCGTTCTACAAAACACGCTTAACAATATAGGGCCCATACCACATGTGTTGGAATTATCGTGAGCTTGGTCATACAGGAGGAAAAGGTCTCCTTCTATAAAGGAACGAGGGGAAAATGACTGGCCAAAATGAGTTTTGACCCGCTTTTTCTGTGCTTCTATGATAAGAGCAGCAAAGTGGTGAGTTTCATCAAGCCTCTCTAAATATAGAAGACTCTATTCTTCAGGCGAAGTATTAGGCAACAATTCAACAACTATCTTGAGAGAAGGGATTTCACATTCAATCGGAAGAGTAGCTTCCAGACCATAAACAAACTGGAATGGAGAGAATCTAGTCACATCCTTCACTGAGGTTTGGTAAACCCAGAGAGCTGAAAACAACATGAGATGCCACTTGGATTTGTGAATCCCAATCGTACGTTGAAGCATAATGACTAGAACCTTGTTCACGGTTTCAACCTAGCCATTGGCCATTGGAGCTTCAATCATGCATGTGTTGATTGCTAAATTTTAGCATTCTAGTTTAGTTATTTCAGTTGTACTCATTTAACTGACCTCTAACTATTGATAGAGTTAGTTGAAAGTTGGTAGTGTAATGGGACAACCGTCTAACTCAAATATCTGTCAGTTAATTGATAAATCATCCCAAAATATCTCATGCATGCATGGAATTTAAATTCCTCAGTTGGAGTGAAGGAATTAAGGCTAATGTAGAATTATTTGTATACTAGTGGAATGTAGAGAATTTTTCATGCCGGAAGTTGATAAATCCTTGTGAATTACACAAGAAAATAGGAGGAATACCTATCTCTTAGGAGATAATTTCCTCAAGAATTGCATAAGGAAATAGGAGGCTAGAGGAGGGAGAAATTGGCTAAGTGTTGGCTAAAGGCTCTCATTTAGCATAGAGAAAATTATTCTTTTGCAGGTTATTCTCAAAGCTGGAGCAAGAAATTGTAATAGTTTATCTATTCAACTAATTACTGAAAAAAGGCTTGAGGGGTTTTCCCAGTTGGGTTAACCTAGAAATCACATTGTACTTTTGGTTTTTATTTTTTCATGTCTATGCATGTTGTTCTAAATTGCGATTTCCGTTCCGCAGATAAGTAGAGTATAATTGTGTCTCTTGTTTTTCAGTTTGAAATCTTGAGTAGTTGCAATTTCTATCAAATGTTCGCCACTATACTTAATGGGTTGCGAGGATTTTAGATGCTACAAAAGGTATTCATTTATATGTTGATGATAACTCCAAATGTGTTGTTGTTGAATGATATCATATTTCACACTGTTACTATTCGTGGATTCCATGTATTTGTCAAGTAAAGAGTAGAGCACATGTGTGTGCATTTGAATAGCCATGTATTTATAATGTTTCATCCTTTGGTACATTAACCATAGAGAGAAACATTGGATCCAACATGCATTGTAAAAGTGTGTTCATTTTATGTAATGATGTAACTCGAGTCCATGTAGTCATGAGTCATTGGTTGTGATACAAATGATTGTATACGAGTCATATATCGTACTTATTACAACTATGTATTTTCTCCAAGACACTTTGTATTTGTGTTCCATATCATACAACAACATTTATCAATTGTTTCTTGGTCACTTGCACTAGGAGAAAAGGTTTATTACAATGCTATTGATGGTGTTGAAAATCAATCAAGCAAGGGGTCTCCCAGATGTGAAGTCCCAATTAGACCTCAAACTACTTGGAGTAGGATCCCCATTTGGAATATTGGCCTAGTTTCCATGTATTCTTATATATATGCCTTGGATCTAATTTTCAGCAAGAGAGAGGAGTGAAAATATGCCTTCGAAAAGTAAGGGGGTGTGTCTGGTGAGTGTTCGATTGCATGTGTGTCAAAGTTATTCTAATGTAGGGGAAAGGGAAGGGTGAGACTGTAAGAGAGAGGTAATAGTACCACCCAAAAATAGAGACACAAAAACAACAAGATTCGTGTAACATCTAGAAGAATAATCCACAAGGTATGCGACAATCATTACAACCAATAAATGAGAAAGATATGTCTAGTATCCCGCAAAATAGTCCACAAGTATGGGACAAAAATAACAACCTTTACAACACATTCTCAACATGATAAGTACCAAAATAACCAAAATAGTTCAACTACTTTAGTACAGCTGAAAGAAAACATGAATTACAAACATTCATAGAATAGTCTTACAAATATCCATAATCCATGCATGAAGAACATGTTGGTCCATAGGGATTCTTATATTAAGTAAAATTTCCAAGACACATGTATACAATGAACATCACCAACTCCAATAGTGGAGCATTGGAGCCACTCCTTGATCCAAAAAAGAACTCGCTTATCTCTCTAATGCTTTGTGGGAGGATCCAAAGTGAAAATTCCTTTGCTCATACAATGAGGGAGTATATATAACCAAGGGTGACACTTTGAATAGCCTTATGACTGTTTGAATTCCTATGAATTTTCAACTTACATGAATCTTTACATTCCATGTGTGTCCTTTGCACTTCCACTTTACAATACATTTTAAATATAATATACATGATCCACACTAGTGATGCGGCATATGAATGCTCATGGCATGACGTGAAATGACCCTGCTGGCATGGAATTATTGATGATGTGGAAATATCAAGCCACTGATACTACTGAGAGTTAAATGTATTCTTGAAGAATCTTTTCTTTTCACCTCCGCATGCCTTGGTGATAAAGAGTCTCCAATTATCTCCTGTCTTGGATAGTGGTCACAAACTAGTGTCCCTTCGCATTATCCTAATAAATAAACTTGCAAGTTTAGTTGCAAGAGTGTCTTTGAGCATGCTTCCATCCTTATTCTCCTTATTCGTCATCTTTCCATATCATGATAGGGTACGTGTTCCTGAAATTAAGTCATGATGAGACGACATGAATCCAAAAACCCCTAGCCTAAGATGGTGAATTCTGATCCATAAAATGAGATTGAAACAAGTGACAGGCTTGTTAGAGGGGCTCAATCACTATGAAATTTCATATTTCATGCAGGAAAGGGGGATCCTTGAGCCTTGAGACTACACAGTGCACATTTCAGGCCGAGATGAGGGACAAGACTACGTAGTTTCTGCAGTTAGTGAGACAGGCCGAGGGGATGGTAACTGATAGATCTTACTATGTATTTTTTGGATTCATGGAAGGTTGGGCTACTATGAAACTATGCAATTCAATGATCAGGTAATGAGCTTGAGGCTTGTGGTTGCAAAGTGCATAGTTCAAGCAAGGTTGGGGGTCATGACTACGCAATTTCGGAGGTCAAGGTCGAGGCTTGGTCGTAGAAACTGCGAAGTGTAGTAGTCTTTGGAGGAAAGAACTATGCATTAAAAATTTCCAAGAAGCAAGGTCACAACTAGAGGATTGAGATTGCGTGGTGCATAGCTCAAGGAAGTCTGGGTGAAGCTAGGTTTCTTGGTCGGGAAGTTTTTCCGAAAATGGCTATGTGTGGGATCAGTGAGATCGGTGTGAACAGTGATTAAATTTCGACTATGATCACACACTTAGAATAATTTTGAAGACTCAAAAACATAGATCATACATGACATATAAAAAAATAATTTCCCTTTGTGAAACAGATATACAACTAGTTACGACAAGTGCGACACCAAAGGTACACTTTATAATGACTGTGACGACACATGTGAGACAATGCTCAGAACTTTGGAAATGAGTGCGATGGGTACTTAAAAGGTTAGAAAATCTCATTTTCACAAAGGTTACATCTTGGAACTAATTGAACATGCTTATACACACAATGCAACAACCAACATGCCAATAGATGATACTTTTCCCAACTCATGAAAGGGGACACAACATTCTAAGAAAACAAATAAAATGAATTTCAAAGTTTGGTACAATGATGAAAAAGACCAAGGATGGCTCCAAAATTTGGTATAGGCTAAAATTTTGGAGGGTGTTGTAGTAGCTACAACACTTGGAGACACACTAGTAGAATCTCCAAATTCTCTATCTCGGCTAACTTCTTTTGTGCAGGGCCTTGGTTCATCGGGGAGTATTGATTTATCATGTAGATTGATTTGGTTTCCCCACTTATCCTATGAACAAACATAGTCCCCGTCATGCCCTCTTGGTTTAACTCAACATAAAATTCATCATTATCACAATGTTTCAAGTTGGGAAGGGAAGTGAAGCTTTCACGTTTAAAATTTTCACATTATATTTTTTCATCTCCGGTGTTGATCCATTGTCAGCAAGCCTGGACAGTACCTCGATGGAGTCACTACAAGAACACAAACATTGCTCCGTTGCCAGTGAGCCTGAAAAGTACCCCGGCATAGTTTCTTTCTTCACCTCTCTGCACAGCAACACTTTCACTTCTTTAAATTTCATTTATTTATTCAAAGGGGAATGTGCATTGGAAATTATTCATTTTGGGTGCAAGAGGGATCCCAAATTATTGAGAGATAAATATGTTGTTTCTTCAGAGAAACATATAAACACCTATGATTTAGTTTTTATCGTTTATATTTTCCCATTATCCTTTTATATTGATTTGATAAGCATGGAAACACCAAAACATAAATAATCGAATATAGACACAAGGTTTATCGAATGTATAGGAGTTCATGGTTTGATGAAAACTCTTCTTACAGATGGATCATATTTTCCATCGGAACTTCATCGACCAAAATACATAACCAACACAAGGAAGGTGAACCAAAGGCTAACCAAATGTTGAAATGTCACAAGACTCCCCTAGAATTCATCCACATTCCATTTCGGGCTGACAAAGCATCTTCATGCATGGTCTCATAAAAAAAGAGGGGAAAGACAACACATAACAAGGAGAGAAAACTAGAAGACAAGACATAGAATGAAAAAAGAAAAACATGATGTGAAATCAAAACTAGAAAACACAAGACAAACTACAAGGAACTAATGGAGTATGGATATGCAGGTAAACTACAATTTAAATGAACCTAATCCTAACCTAACCAACTAGAAGGATGAGGTCACATATAATGGAATTTTCAGTGCAGCCACCATATTCGTTCCTGACCTACGTCCACAAATATACGAGCAATTAAAAAAAATATAAAGTAATGTGCGAAAAAAAATATAAGAATTTGAATAGCTTTCACAAAAAATTGAAAATCTTGCCTATCAGTAGAAAAATAGGCCATAGCCACTGCTTCTACCTAGTTTATGTTCTTACCTCTTTGATGAAAAATATCATTCAACAAACCTTTGAAACAACCTACGAATGTGTCTCCATATGCACTGAACTCCTTAGCAGGCGTGAGAAAAATTTGAAACTTTTTATTTGTGATGGAGATTGCTAGGTAAGATTGTTCCAACCATTCAACGAATGGATCATAAAATTCATGATGACCCTCTTGAAAACTCCAAAATATTTGAAAAAATGAATTTTCAATTAGGGGCATGGGATTACGATGGAAACATTATGGGGGGGAAATAGATATGATCATATTATGTAGTCATTTCGATATAGTGAGGACCTGGCATAACCATGAGTGAAGGTTGAAGTGCCTCAACTGCTCGACAACTATCCAAAAAGTGAGATGTCAAATGAAGAAGATCGAAGGATGTATAATACTATCACTGGATGTGTTGATGGAAGAATGATAAGATGAATGACAGTCATAAGAAATAGAGTAATGATCAGATGGGCTTATTAAAACATCAAATTCCCAACTTGTAATTAAAAATGATAAATCAATTTGGACATCTATATGAATGATTTTAGCAATCGAACAAATTTCCGTGCAAGGAAAATGTGACAAACCCTTTTCTTGTAACTGGTGACAAACTGTACAAGCATCATAATCATGAAGAGGATTTAATAGGGATGCCAACACAACAAATGCATGAGACTGGATTGGACATGGGGAATGGAGAAGATCTTGATTCGTGTGATAAATCGTGCATTCACTATCACTTAAGATGGTTTCAGGTGCGATGAAGGGAAATATTTGCAATATAACATCCACAAGAATAGCTAGGAGCCGACTATTAAGGAATGAATTTGATAAGAATCATTCCTTTGGCCAAAGATAGTCCTTGGAATGTTCAACTTCACAATTCCATGAATATATGAGATATACACATTCCAAACATGAGTTTGATGTGAGAGACTTTCATGAAGATGAATGAAATGAAAAATATTCTTGAATTCGGTCAGAAGTAAAATCTCGAAATTTTGGAATATTACACCCAAAATACCAAACTGTAAAAACCCTAGTGAAAATTCCATGTAATAAAAGTCAATAAAGGAAAAATAATACCCATGGTTGATGGGACACTTATTCCAAGCTGAATGTTGGGAAAAAAATCCTAGTGAGGGTGATCATTGGTTTATTATGGCTAAAGGAAATTGGCAAAGGATTTGGAAAGGAAAAATGGAATTTTTGGCACATTTATTTATGAAAATAAAGGAAAATAGGAGAAAAGGGAGGTGAAAGGTCACAAGTTGCATGTGAGGAGGAAAATGAAGGAAAATAATGAAAAATGAAGAAAATAGAGGCCTCATTAATACTTCCGAGGATCAATGGGTAATCTTTTAGTCAATGTACCTTTCGTAAGTCTAGTTTTGGAGCTCTCTCGTTATTATCTCTCTCTCTCTCTCTCTCTCTCTCACAGTCTTGGACACGGAGTTTTCTTGGAGCACCTTGGCATTGGATCAGGAAAGGAAAAGAATGCAAGAGGAGGGAAGGAGCAAGAGAGGAAGAGTAGGATCTAACAACTATAATAATATTCTTTGTAGGTATTGATTTTCATGTGTGATTTCCTTGCTATATTTGGCATGCATGGTATTGCATGTGGTTCTTTTTTATCATGGCATGCATTTTTCTAGGTGTGAAAGTTTTTGTAGCCTAGCTTTTACATTTCTAGATAAAATTGAGGTGATGAGTTATCATGTTTTGGTTGAGCTAGATTATCGAATGAATTAGAAGTTGAGTGAGGTGGATCTCCGAATGGAAAAAAAAATGGCCTAGTGATACCTGAACCAAATTGTGGATCATGGTAAAGCCACTAGCATAGTGTCCCATGAATCAAACTATGGGTTGCGGTAAATCTAGGTATTGTGTGCCTCGATGGGCCTAGGAATCCTTGACGGTGAATGGAGAAATATATGGTAAATCCAAGAGGTGGGAGCTATCTGTCAATCCTAGTAGTCCTAGGATGGGATGTATGGTAAATCTTGGAGAGTGGGTCTCGTTGTAGGGCCTAGTGATCCCTAGATCATATTGTGGATTACGGTAAATCCTGATAGACTAGGAGGTAGTAAAATTCCTCACGGTGTAGGTGGAGAACTCTGGTAGCATACATGATTATTTGGTTCTTTTTGGTTTTTTATGAGTCTCGCATTATTGCTTGGAATATGGCACAAGGGTGAGAGTTAAATGTCTTCTTGAAAAAGCTTTTATTTTCACCTCTGCATGCCTTGGTGATAAAGAGTCTCCAATTATCTCAAGCCTTGGATAGTGGTCACAAACTAGTGTCCCCTTCACTTTATCCTAATCAATGAACTTGCAATTTTATCTACAGGGGTGTCTTTGAGCATGGTTCCCACCTTCTTCACCTTCATCATCATCTTGCCATGACATGATAGGCTACCTATTCCTGAAATTCAGTCATGATGAGATGACATTAATCTGGAAAGCCCTAGCCTAAGATAGTTCATTAGGATCCATAAACTGAGCTCAAAACAAGTGAAAGTCTAGTAAGAGGGGATCAGTGACTACACATTTTCATAGTTCAGGCAGCAAAGGGGAATCCTTCATCCTTGAGACTACAAAGTGCATAGTTCAGGCTGAGACGAGGGACAAGACTGTGCAGTTTCCAGACCCAATGGGACAGGCTGAGGGGATGGGCATTGGGAGAGCTTACTGTGTAGTTTTGGGAGTCAAGGAAGTTTGGGCTACTAAAAATTTGTGTAATTCAATAATTGGGGAATGAGGTTGAGGCTTATGGTTTTGAAATGCATAGTTCAAGATAGGTTGGGGGACATGTCTGTGCAATTCTAGAGGTCAAGGTTGAGGCTAGGTCATAGAAAATGCAATGTGGAGAATTCTTGGGAGGCAGGCACTGTGCATTGTAAAGTTCCAAGAAGCTAGGTCATAGCTAGAGGATTGAGACATCATGGTGCACAACTCAGAAAAGGTTGGGTGAAGCTAGGTTTCTTGGTCAAGAAGTTTTTCCGAAAGTGGCTAAGTGTGGTTTCAGTGAGATCAATTTTGAAACTTAGACTATGATCACACACTTAGAATAATTTTGACGACTCAACAACATAAATAATCCATGACATATAAAAAAATCATTTACCTATGTATGACATATTTACGACTCGTTATGACTAGTGTGACACCAAAAGTACACTTTACGATGACTATGATGACACTTGTGCAACAATGCTCAAAACTTTGGAAATGAGTGCGACATATACTTACAAGGTTAGAAAAACTCATTTGCACAAAGGTGACCTCTTGGAACTAACAAAACAGGCTTATACACACAATGCGGAAACCAACATGCCAAAAAATGATACTTTTCCCAACTCGCGAAAGGGGATACAACATTCTAAGAAAATAAAATGAATTTCAAGTTTTCAACGATGATGAAAAATACCAAAGGTGGCTCCAAAATTTGGTATAGGATAAAATTTTGGATGGTGTTGTAGTAGCTACAACACTTGCCAACACACTGGTATAATCTCTAGTTTCTCTGTCTCAGTTAACTGCTTTCATGCAGGGCCTTGGTTCGTCGAGAAGTATTTATTCATTGTGCATATTACTTTGGTTTCCCCACTTACCTCGTGAACATACATAGTCTCCGTCATGCCCTCTCGGTTTAACTCAACATAAAATTCATCACTAACATAATTTTTCGAGTTGGGAAGGGTAGTGAAGCTTGCGAGTTTAATATTTTCACAATATAATTTTTCATCTCTTGTGTTGCTCTGCTTCCAAGAGGCCTGGATAGTACCTCGACAGAGTCACTACAAGAACACAAACATTGCTTCACTTCAAGTGAGCCTAAACATTACCTCGATGGATTTTCTTGCTTCACCTCTCTACACAGGAAGGATTTCTCTTATTTTAGTTTTATTTATATATTTAAAGAGTAAAGTGTATTGGAAATTATTCATTTTGGGCACAAGAGGGATCATGAATTATTGAGAGCAGAAGAGGTTGTTCCTTCAGAGAAGCATATAAAGACCTCTGATTTATTTTTTCTCATTTATATTTTCCCATTCTCCTTTTCTACTGATTGGATAAGCACAAAACACAAAAAAATAAATAATCGAATATATGCACAAGGTTTCTCGAATGTACATGAGTTCGTGGTTTGACCAAAACTCTTCTTATGGATGGATCATATTTTCCGTTGGAATTTCATTGACCAAAAGACATAACCATAATAAGGAAGGTGGACAAAAGGCTAACCAAATGCCAAATGTTGAAATGTCACAAGAATCTCTTATACTTCGGTCACATTCCCTTTCAGGACAAAAAAACATATTCATGCATGGTCTCATAAAAAATGAGAAAAATACAACAAACAACAATGAGAGAAAACCAAAGGAGAGGATAGAGAATGAACATAGAAAAACATGATGTGAAATCAAAACTAGAAAACACAAGACAAACTACAAGGAATGAATGGAGTATGGATGTGGAGGTAAACTACAATGCAACTGGACCTACTCCTAAGCTAACCGACTAGAAGGACGAGGTCATGCATAATGGAATTTCCAATGCAACCATTGTATTTGTTCCTGACCTGCATCCACAAATATACGAGAAATTAAAAAATATATAAATTAATGTGCGATAGAAACGATAAGAATTTAAATAGCTTCCACAAGAAATTAAAGGTATTTCCTATCAGTAGAAAGCTATGCCATAACCACTATGTCTAACTAGTTTATGTTCTTACCTCTTTGATGAAAACTATCATTCAACAAACCTTTGAAGCTTCCTGTGAATGTGTCTCCACCAACACCCAACTCAACATGTGTGAGAAAAAATTGAAAATTTTTATTTGCGATGGAGCTTGCCAAGTAATACTGTTCCAGTCATTCAATGATTGGACCATAAAATTCATGATGACCCTATTGAAAACCCAAAAATATTTGAAAATATGAATTTTCAATTAGGGGCATGAGATTAAAATGGGAATCTTGTGTGGGAAAATAGATATGATCAGATTCTGTAGTCATTTCGAGATAGTGAGGATGTGACATAACCATTAGCGAAGGCCGAAGTGCCTCAACTGCTCGATGAATATACGAAAATTGAGATGTGGAATGAAGAAGATCAAAGAATGTAGAATAACTATCATTGGATGTGTTGATGGAAGCATGATAAGTTGAATGACAATCATTAGAAATAGAGTAATGATTAGATGAGAAGATTAAAACATCAGATTCCCAATTTTTAATTAACAATGATAAATCAATTTGGACATTCCTATGAATTATATAAAAAATCGAACCAAGTTCCTCACAAGGAATATGTGACAAACCATTTTACTGTAACTGGTGACAAACTGTACAAGCATCGTAATCCTGAAAAGGATTAAAGAGGGGTGCTAGCACAAAAAATGCATGAGACTGGCCAGGACATGGTGAACGAAGAATATATTGATTCGTCTGATAACTCATGCATTCATTATCACTTAAGAGGGTTTTAGGTGCTATTAAGGGAAGTGTTTTCAATATAACATCCACAAGAAGAACTAGGAGCTGACCATTAAGGAATGAATTTGATAGGAATGATTCCTTTGGCCAAATATAGTCCTTGGAATGATCAAATTCAGAATGATCAACTTGAAAATTCCATGTCTATATGAGATATACAGATTCCAAACCCAAGTTTGATATGATATATTTTTCATGAAGATGATTGAAATGAAAAATATTCTTGAATCTAGTCAAAATTAAAATCTCGAAAGTTTGGAAGATTACACCCGAAATACCAAACTATAACAACAATGGTGAAAATTCCATGTAATAAAAGTCAATAGAGGAAAAATAATAACCATGGATGATGGGACACTTATTCAAAGCTGAAAGTTGGGAAAATCCTCCTAGTGAGGGTGTTTATTGGTTTATTATGGCTAATGGAAATTGGAAAAGGCTTTGGAAAGGAAAAATGGCATTTTTTTAGCATTTATTTATGAAAATAAAGGAAAATAGGATAAAAGGGAGGTGAAAGGTCACATGTTGCATGTGAGGAGGAAAACGAAGGAAAATAATGGAAAATTAAGAATATAGAGGCCTCATTGATAAAAAGGCTTATGAGGATCAGTGGTTAGTATTTTAGTCAGTGTACCTTTTGTTAGTTAATTTTTGGAGCTATCTCATTATTCTCTCTCTCTCTCACTCTTGGACACTTAGAAATTTCTTGGAGCACTTTGGCATTGGATAAAGAAAGGAAAAGAAGGAAAGAGGAAGGAAGGAGCAAGAGAGGAAGAGTAAGATCTAATAGCTATAATATGATTCTTTTCAGGTATTGATTTGCACGTGTGATTTTATTTATAGAATTGGCATGCATGGTATTGCATGTGGTTATTTTCTATCATGTCATGGGTTTTTCTAGGTGTGAAAGTTTTTTCAACCTAGCCTTACCATTTTTGGATAGCCTTGAGGTGATGGGTCGTCATGTTTTCGTTGAGATGGATTGTCAGATGAATTCGAAGCTAAGTGAGGTGGATCTCCAAAAGGAAAAACACATGGCTTAGTGATCCCTAAATCATACTGTGGATTATGGTAAAGGTAAAGGCCTAATGACCCATGAACCAAACTGTGGGTTGCGGTAAATATAGGTATTGTGTGCGTCGATGGGCCTAGGAATCCTTGCCAGTGAATGGCGAAATATACAGTAAAGCCAAGAGGTGGGTCCTCTCCGTCAAGCCTAGTAGTCCCGGGATGGGATGTATGGAAAATCCTAGAGAGTGGGTCTTAGTGTAGGGCCTAGTGATCCCTGGATCAGACTGTGTATTACGGTAAAGCCTGAGAGACTACGAGGCGATAAAATTCCTCCCGGTGTAGGTGGAGAACTTCGATAACATACATGCTTATTTGGTTATTTTTGGTTTTTTATGAGTCCCAAATTATTGCTTGGAATATGGTACGAGGGTGAAAGTTAAACGTCCTCTTGAAGAAGCTTTTATTTTCACCTCCGCATGCCTTGGTTATAAAAGTCTCCAATTATCTCAAGTCTTAGATAATGGTCGCAAAATAGTGTCCCTTCACTTTCTCATAATCAATGAGCTTGCAATTTTAGCTGCAAGAGTTTCTTTGAGAATGCTTCCCTCCTTATCCTTCTTCGTCATCTTGCCATGACATGATAGGGTACATGTTCCTGAAATTCACTCATGACGAGATGACATTAATCTGAAACCCTCTAGCCTAAGATGGTGAATTTGATTCATAAAATGAGCTCAAAATAAGTGAAAGGATGGTAAGAGGGGTGTAGTGACTACGCAATTTCATAGTTAAGGAAGGAAAGGGGGATCCATGAGCCTTAATACTACATAGTGCACAGTTCAGGCTGGGATGAGGGATAAGACTATGTAGTTTATAGAGCCAGTGGGACAGGATGAGGGGATGGGAACTGGGAGAGTTTAATGCATAGTTTTGGGAGTAAAGGAAGGTCATGCTACCAAAAAATAATGCAGTTCACGGATAAGTGAATGAGCTTAAGTCTTGTGGTTACGAAGTGCATAGTTCAAGCCAGGCTGGGGGATATGATTGCGCAGTTTCGGAGGTCAAGGTCGAGGCTTGGTCATAGAAACTGCAAAGTGTAGTGATCCTAGGAGGAAGGAACTATGAAGTTCACAGTTCCAAGAAGAAAGGTCACAACTAGAGGATTGAGACTATGTGGTGCATAGCTCAAGGAAGGCTGAGTGAAGCTATGTTTCTTGGTTGGGAAGTTTTTCCAAAAGTGGCTAAGTGTGGGATCAGTGAGATCGATGTGAACGGTGATGAAACTTCAACTATGATCACAAACTTAGAATACGTTTTACAAATAAAAAAAATAGATCATCTATGACATATAAAAAAATAATTTCCCTTCATGTGACATATTTATGACTGGTTACGACAAGTGCGACACCAAAGGTACACTTTATGACTACCGTGATGACACTTGTGCAACAGTGCTCAAAATTTTTGAAATGAGTGTGACATGTGCTTACAAGGTTAGAAAAACTCATTTGCACAAAGGTGACCTCTTGGAACTAACAGAACAAGATTATACAAAAAAATATTACAACCAACATTCCAACAAAAAACACTTTTTCCAACTCGCGAAAGGGGAAACAACATTCTAAAAAAACAAATCAAATTAATTTCAAAGTTTTTGATGATGATGAACAATACCAAGAACGACTCCAAAATTTGGTATCAACTAAAATTTTGGAGGGTGTTGTAGTAGCTACAACACTTGGCAACACATTGGTAGAATCTCTATATTCTCTATATTGGTTTACTTCTTTCGTGCAGGGCCTTGGTTTGTCAGGGAGTATCGATTCATCATGCAGATTTCTTTGGTTTCGCCACTTACCCCATGAACAGACATAGTATCCGTCATGCCATATTGATTTAACTCAACATAAAATTAATCATTATGATAATTTTTTGAGTTTGGAAGGGTAGTGAATTTCTTAAGTTTAATATTTTTGCAATATAAATTTTCATCTTTGGTGTTTCTCTGCTACTAGCAGGCCTGGACACTACCTCAACAGAGTCACTGCAAGAACGCAAAAATTGCTCCACTACCAGTGAGCCTGAACAATACCCCGATAGAGTTTCTTGGTTCACCTATCTACGTAGGAAGCCTTGAGTCTGCTTTCACTTTTATTTATTTATTTAAAGAGGAATGTGCATTGACACTTATTCATTTTGGGAGCAAGAGGGATCCTGACTTATTGAGAGCATAAAAGGTTGTTCCTTCAGAGAATCATATAAATACCTATTATTTAGTTTTTCTTGTTTATATTTTCCCATTATCCTTTTATATTGATTGGATAAGCATGAAAACACCAAAATCTAAAAAATCAAACACAGCCACAAGGTTTCTTGAATGTACACAAGTTCATGGTTTTACCAAAACTCTTCTTACAGACGGATCATATTTTCCATCCAAAATTCATCAACCAAAAGACATAACCAACACAAGGAAGGTGGACCAAAGGCTAAATTTTTTTTGAAATGTCACAAGACTCCCTTAGACTTCACCCACGTACCCTTTCAAACCAACAAAGCATATTCACGCATGGTCTCATAAAAAATTAGGGGAAAGAAAACACAAAAAAAGGAGAGAAAACTAGAAGGAAAGATAGAGAATGACCAAAGAAAAACATGATGTGAAATCAAAACTAGAAAAAAAAAAAGATAAACTACAAGGAATGAATGCAGCATGGATATGTAGGTAAAATACAATGCAATTGGAACTAATCCTCACCTAACCGACTAGAAGGACGGGGTCATGTATAATGGAATTTCCAATGGAGCCACCATATTTGTTCCTGACCCACATCCACAAATATACGAGAAATTAAAACAAATATAAAGTAATGTGTGACATAAAAGATAAGAATTTGAATAGATTTCAAAAAAAATTGAAGGTCTTTCCTATTAGCAGAAATATAGCCCATAACCATTGCTTCTAACCAGTTTATGTTCTTACCTCTTTGGTGAAAACTATCATTCAAAAAAACTTTGAAGAATCTTGTTAATGTGTCTCCATCTACACCGAACTCCTTAGCAGGTGTGAGAAAAAATCAAAACTTGTTATTTGCGACGAAGATATTGAGGTAGGACCGTTCCATCCATTCAAGGATTGGATCATAAAATTCATGATGACCCTCTTGAAAACCCAAAAATATTTGTGTTGGGTGTGGAGCCTGATTATCTTGTTTATTTTGTATCACAGTGTTGGACCCCTATACCTTAATGGAGCAGCAACGCCACCCAAAATTAAAAGCTACTTGGGGGGTCTAGGGGGCGCAGCTACGACTTTATGGAGACCCCCCCCATGGTGGGTGGTTTCGTGGGAAGCACCGTCGAAGCTAACAACAAATGTAAAATTACCTTGTAAAAGTATAGTAATTTCTAGTCAATCTGGGCCGTTCATTAGGCGGACGATCTGACGGTAGAAGTTATGTTTAGTTTAAGGTTTTTTTCCTTAAAAGGAAACCCCTTGCTTTGTATGAGGGTATTGTATTGTGGCTGTGTATTGAATGAGCATTATCAGAGTGAGAAACAGATATGGAGACTGTGAGAGAGAAAAAAAGATGTTACAGTGGATCTACTGTAGGTTGTGTCTCTTTAATTTGCTGGATAATAGAAAGGAAGGACTGGCTATTTGGGGTGGACGTAGGCCAAACTTGGTGAACCACGTATATCTATGTCTCTCTAGTTTTATGTGCTTTTGTTTTCTACATATTTTATGTGTTTCATTGCTCTGTAATATATATAATTTTTCTAACAGCTGGTATCAGAGCCGAAGGTCTATTTGGCTGATAAACTCACAGGAAATAAGGGTTCCTAGTTCGAGTGGGAGAAATGGTAGAAGATGGTAAGTTTAGGGTCGATAAATTTAACGGCCAAAACTTCCCATTGTGGAAGATGCAGATGGAAGATTATCTGTATCAGAAAGATCTGTACCTACCATTGAGCAGAAAAACAAAGAAGTCGACAACTATGACAGATGCAGAATGGGAGATTCTCGATAGAAAGGCACTTGGAACAGTACGGTTGTGCCTTGTGGCATCGGTAGCCTTCAATATTTCGAAGGAAACAACAACTAAGGGTTTGATTAAGGCATTGGCGAAATTATATGAAAAATGCTCGGCCTCAAACAAGGTATTTCTCATGAAACGTTTATTTAATATGAAGATGTCGAAAGGTGGATCTGTTGCAGACCATTTAAATGATTTTAATACAGTTACCAGTCAGTTAAGTTCTATACGGGTAAACTTTGATGATGAAGTTAGGGCTCTTTTATTTTTGTGCTCATTGCCAAAAAGTTGGAACGGTTTAGTTATGGCCATTAATAACTCTGTCTCTGGATCTAGTACTTTAAATTTTGATGATGTTGTCGGTGCTATCCTTAGTGAGGAAATGTGATGGAAAAGCTCCGGTGAGACATCGGGTAATGCTTTGAGTGCAAAGTCTAGGGGAAGAAAAATGGAAAGAGGAAAGAGCTCACGATATTGTAGTAAATCAAGGAAAGGCAGATCCAAGTCGAGATCGGAGATAGTGTGCTAGAAATGCGGAAAGAAAAGGACACCTAAAGAAAGACTGTAGATCTCTGAAGGGAAAAGAAGGAGACGCACATCAAGAAAACAATCGTGAAGCAAATGTGACAAGTGATGTGTTACAAGATGCTTTGATTCTTTATTGCAAAAATGTTAATGATTCATGGGTTGTAGATTCAGGGGCCTCATTCCATGCCACGCCTGATAGGAAATATTTTCATGACTATGTTCAAGGAGATTTTGGACAAGTCCATTTGGGTGATGATAAACCTTGTAAAATTGTTGGAATGGGTAAGTTTATTGTAAAATAGCAGGATGGAAACCAATGGCTATTGAAGGAAGTAAGGCATGTTCTAGATCTGAAGAAAAATCTTATTTCAACAGGGTAATTAGGTAGTGAAGGTTGTGTGACAACTTTCATAGATAAAACTTGGAAGGTCACCAAAGGAGCCCTGGTAATAGCAAAAGGTGAAAAGGTTGGTACATTGTATTTATGCAATGGTATTTCTAACTATGTTAATGCTTTAACTTCCAAAGGAGCAGATGCAGCATTATGGCATCATAGGCTCAGACACATGAGTGAGAAGGGGATGAAGATTCTTCACTCAAGAAATTTGTTGCCAGGTTTGAAGAATGTTGATTTGGATTTCTGTGAGAATTTCATTTATGGAAAACAAAAGAGAGTCAGATTTTTCAGAGTTGGGAAAGAAAAGAAGAGGGAAAATTAGAGCTTGTGCATACAGATGTATGGGGACCTGCTCAGGTATCATCTCTTGGTGGCTCTTGTTATTATGTTAATTTTATTGATGATACAACTAGAAAAAATTGGATTTATTGTATTCAGAATAAATCTGATGTATTTGTTACTTTCAAGAAATGGAAAGCTTTGGTTGAGATTGAGACAGGAAAGAATTTTAAGTGTCTCAGATCAGACAATGGAGGTGAATATTGCAACAAAGAGTTTGATAGGTACTGTTCAGAGCATGGAGTTCGCAGAGAGAAGATAGTTCCAAGAACACCACAAGAAAATGGTGTGTCAGAAAGGATGAACAGAACAATCATGGAGCGTGCAAGGTGCATGAGATTGCATGCAGTATTGCCTTTACAATTTTGGGTAGATGCTATAGATATTGTTGTTTATCTAATAAACATAGGGCCTTCAAGTTCCTTGGATGGTGGTATTCCAGACGAAGCATGGATAGGAAAAAAGTTAAACTACTCTTTTTTAAAGCCTTTTGGCTATGAGGCCTTTGTCCATATTAATAAAGAAAATAGAACAAAGCTTGAGGCAAAATCAAATAAATGTACCTTTATTGGATATGGTGTTAATTATTTTGGTTATCGCTTATATGATTATGAAAATCAAAAAATCATTAGGAGAAGAGATGTAATATTAAATGAAAAGGTATTGTATAAGAATCAGTGGCAGGAAAATAAATAGGAAAAAGAAAACAAAGAATACACAGTTCTTAATGTGATCACAGAAAAGGTAAAGGTGCCTCAAAATATTAATAATCAAGAGCCACAAGAACAAAAACCATCACAACAACAACAGGCACCTAAAAAACCTGAAAGTGGTGTTAGAAGATATATTAGGATAAGTAGACCCCCTGAACGATACTCTCCTTCATTATATTATTTATTGTTGACTGATTCTGGTCAACCTGAATGTTATGAAGAAGCAATGCAGGTTGAAATCAAGAAGAAGTGGGAGCTAGCCATGGAAGGAGAGATGGACTCCTTAATGCATAACCAGACTTGGGACTTAGTCAGGTTGCTTGTAGGTAAAACTACATTGTAGAATAAATGGGTTTACAGGCTGAAGGAAGAATATGGAGGAAAACAGAGGTACAAAGCTAGACTTGTGGTGAAGGGGTTTGCACAGAAGAAAGGTATTTATTTTGATAAAATATTTTCTCCTATTGCCTTCAATTAGAACTATTTTAAGTCTTGTAGCAGCGGAAGATTTACATCTTCAACAGTTAGATGTAAAGATAACATATCTCCATGGAGATTTGGAGGAAGAGATATATATGGAGCAACCAGAAGGATATGAGGTCAAAGGGAAGGAAAAATTAGTGTGTAGGTTAAAGAAGAGCTTGTATGGCTTAAAACAGGCTCCAAGGCAGTGGTATCTAAAATTTGGCAGGTTTATGTCTGAACAAGGTTATACTAGATGTCACTCTGACCATTGTGTTTATATGAAAAAGAAAAATGATGGTAGCTATATTATATTGTTATTGTATGTAGATGACATGCTTGTTGCAGGGTCTAACATGCAAGAAATAAATGTGCTCAAAAGAAAATTGGAGAATTCATTTGCAATGAAGGATTTGGGAGCTGCAAAACAAATCCTTGGTATGAGAATAAGTAGAGACATGAAAAATCACAAATTAACACTGTCTCAGAATGAGTACATACAAAAGGTGTTGAAAATATTTAATATGTAGAATGAAAAACCAGTTAGTACACCTTTTGCTAGCCATTTCAAACTTAGTAAGGAGATGTGCCCCAAGACCCAAGAAGAAATGGACTATATGTCTAAAGTTCCATATGCATCAACAGTTGGAAGCTTAATGTATGCAATGGTCTGCACAAGGCATGATATTGCACATGCAGTGGGAGTTGTAAGTAGGTACATGAAAATCCAAGAAAAGAACATTGGATGGCAGTGAAATGGATTCTCAGATATTTGAGAGGTGCCACAAATCAAGCATTATGCTTTGATGGTTCAAACATTGCTCTACAGGGATATGTTGATGCAGATATGATAGGTGATAGAGATAACAGGAGGAGCACTACAGGATATGTATTTACTGTAGGTGGAACACCTGTCAGTTGGGTTTCAAAAATCCAAAGTGTTGTTGCACTTTCAACAACAAAAGCAGAGCATGTTGCTACTATAGAGGCTAGTAAAGAAATGATTTGGTTACAAAGGTTTATGGATGAATTGGGTAAGAAGCATGATATGGGGACTTTATACAGTGATAGCCAAAGTGCCATTCATCTTGCAAAGAACTCAGAATTTCATTCCAGGACTAAACACATACAGCTCAAGTACCATTTCATACGGTCAGTATTGGAAGATGGACAGTTCAAGCTGGAAAAGATACACATTAGCTAGAATCCTGCAGATATGCTAACAAAAGTTGTGACCAGGGAGAAACTAAGAATATGCTCAGTTTCAATTGGTCTTAAAGGATGACAATGAATATGAAAAACAACCAGGTCCAAAGAGGAGTCATTTTCCAGCAAATGAAGTAGCAATGGAGTTGCTACAATGAGTCTCCAAGTGGGAGATTGTTGGGTGTGGAGCTTGATTATCTTGTTTATTTTGTATCACAGCGTTGGAACCCTGTACTTTAATGGGGCGGCAACGCCGCCCGAAATTAAACGTTGCTTGGGGGGTCTAGGGGGGGTGGCTACAACTTTATGGAGTCCCCCCCCTAGCAGGGGGTTTCAGGGGTAGCGCCCCCAAAGCTAAAAACAAATGTAAAATTGGCTTGTAAAAGTATAGTAATTTCTAGTCAATCTGGGCCGTTCATTAGGCAGATGATCTGACGGTAGAAGTTATGTTTAGTTTAGGGTTTTTTTCCCTAGAAGGCAACCCCTCACTTTGTATGAGGGTATTGTATTGCGGCTGTGTATTAAATGAGCATTCAAGGAGCGAGAAATAGATAGGGAGACTGTGAGAGAGAACATAGGATATTACAGCGGATCTGCTGTAGGTTGTGTCTCTTCAATTTGCTGGATAATAGAAAGGAAGGACTGGCTGTTTAGGGTGGATGTAGCCAAAACTGGGTGAACCAGGTATATCTATGTCTCTCTGGTTTTATGTGTTTTGTGTGCTTGTGTTTTCCGCATATTTATGTGTTTCATTGCTTTGTAATATATATAATTTTTCTAACAATTTGAAAAGATGAATTTTCAATTAGGGGCATAGGATTATGATGGGAATCTTATGGGGGAAAATAGATATGATTATATTTTTTAGTCATTTCAAGATAGTGAGGACCTGGCATAACCATCAGCGAAGGCCGAAGTGCCTCAATTACTGGACAAGTATCCTAAAAGTGAGATGTTGAATGAAGAAGATAGAAGGATGTAGAATAAATTTCATTGGATGCGCCGATGGAAGAATGATAAGCTGAATGATAGTCATCAGAAATAAAGTAATGATCAGATGGGTTGATTAAAGCATTAAATTCCCAATTTTTAATTAATAATGATAAATCAATTTGGAAATCTCTATGAATTATCTAAACAATGGAACCAAGTTCCTCGCAAGGCAGATGTGACAAATCATTTTCCTGTAACTAGTGACAAACTGTACAAGCATCGTAATCATGAAAATGATTTAAGAGGGATGCTAGCACAGTAAATGCATGAGACTGGTGAGGACATGGTGAATGGATAAGAGCTTGATTCATGTAATAACTCGTGCACTCATTATCAATTAAGAGAGTTTTATGCACGATGAAGGGAAATATTTGAAATATAACATTCACAAGAAGAACTAGGAGCAGAATATTAAGGAATGAATTCGATAGGAATGATTCCTTCAACCAAAGACAGTCCTTGGAATGATCAACTTCAAAATTTGATGAATCCATGAGAGATACAAATTCCAAACCTGAGTTTGATGCGAGAGATTTTCATGAAGATAAATTAAATGAAAAAGGTTCATGAATCTGGTCATAAGTAAAATCTCAAAAGATTGGAAGATTACACCCGAAATACCAAACTGTAAACATTCCATGTGATAAAAGTCAATAAAGTAAAAATAATAACCATGGTTTATGGGACACTTATTTCAAGCTGAATGTTGGGAAAAACATCGTAGTGAGGGTGTTCATTGGTTTATTATGGAGAAAGGAAATTGGCAAAGGATTTGGAAAGGAAAAATGGTGTTTTTGGCGCATTTATTTATGAAAATAAAGGAAAATAGGAGAAAAGGGAGGTGAAAGGTCACAAGTTGCATGCGAGGAGGAAAATGAAGGAAAATAACGGAAAATGATGAAAATAGAGGCGTTATTGATAAAAAGGCTTATGAGGATCAATGGGTAATTTTCTAGTCAATGTACCTTTTGTAAGTTCCGTTTTGTAGCTCTCTCATTATTCTCTCTCTCTCACTCTTGGACACTTAGCGTTTTCTTGGAGCACTTTGGCATTGGATCAAGAAATTAAAATAAGGCAAGAGGAAGGAAGGATCAAGATGGGAAGTGCAGGATCTAGCATCTATATCAATATTCTTTCTAGGTATTGATTTGCTTATGTGATTTCCTTGCTATATTTTGCATGCATAGTATTGCATGTGGTTATTTTCTATCATGGCATGGGTTTTTCTAGGTGTGAAAGTGTTTTTGACGTAGCCTTTCCATTTACGGATAGCATTGAGGTGATAGGTTTTCATGTTTTGGTTGAGTTGGATTTCTGGATGAATTCAAAGTTCAGTGAGGTGGATCTCCGAAAGGAAAAACACTTGGCTTAGTGATCCCTGAACCAGACTATGGATCATGGTAAAGAAACTGGCCTAGTGACCCTTGAACCAAACTATGATTGCAGTAAATCCAGGTATATTATGCCTCAGTGGGCCTAGGAATCCTTTCCAGTGAATGGAAAGATATATGGTAAATCCAAGAGGTGAACCCTCTCCGTCAAGCCTAGTAGTCCCAGGATGGGATGTATGGTAAATCCTATAGAGTGGGTCTCGGTGTAGGGCCTAGTGATCCCTGGATCAGACTATGGATGACGATAAATCCTAAGAGACTAGAAGGAAGTAAAATTCCTCACAGTGTATGTGGAGAAATTCGGTAGCATACATGCTTATTTTGTTCTTTTTGGTTTTTTATGAGTTCCACATTATTTCTTGGAATATGGAACGAGGGTGATTGGCTGAAGAGAGATTTGGCACAGCCAATCTATGGTTGAGTGGAACTTGGTAGTCCCATCCCCGGTTGGTTTTTACATTCATTAATAAGAAGTTCAATCCTTGTCATTTTATGTGTAAATGTATTGATTTATATGTGTATTCTATGACTGATGTGTTGTTGATATTTCTGTTGTTATTGTGTTGGTTATACACATGTATTCTGATAATGATGATGTATGGATCTGCTCATGTTTTTATTTATAAATGAATAAACAATTTATCTATGACCTAATAGATGATGATGTAGCTAATGAGGTAAGGAATAATGATTCTTATTTATTCTTAAATAATTATGAGACCCCTATGCTCAGATCTATTGTTTAAACATGTAGATTTCATATTTGTGATGTGTTTGACGAAATGCCTATCATGGCTAGTCAGGGTCCAGTTTAGGCCTTGTCATTGTTTTTGAATATATATAATTGTTTCACTACTGTAATTCATTTATGAACTTGTCTTTGAGTTCTGGGTAGTGAGTTTGAAAAAGTGGTTCAAATCTTGGTGAATCTGGCACAGGTCTGAAGGAAAAATTCCTTGGAAGCATGCATTCCTGTGTTGTGGGAGTGTCTAGAGCCTCCTAGACGCATCCATGCCCACACATTGGCAGTGCCTGGGGCTTTGAAGGTATAAAAACTTAGTGGGACCCAGGGGATGGTTACCTGAGTGGTTGGGATGGCTCCTGGGAGTTCTGTTGCTGATGTGGAAGATCTCTGTGATGTGTTTCCATTGGTTCCGCTTCCTTATGGTCAACTAGGAGGTTGAATAAGATCATAATAACTCTTCGTCACATGTTTACCCCAATTGGCTAGTTACTTGAGTAGATGTGGGATGAGGGTGTTACAAAGTGGTATCAGAGCACAATTCACCACTTGGACTGGATGGGAGGAATGTGTTGGTCATGCATTCATGTCAGTTGCATATGTGTTCCTTATTCTTGTGGTCTATGTACTTGTTGCATATGCATGGCATTGGTCATAGTTAGAGTGGTTTCACCATTTGAATGTTGATGGTGTTGTTGATTGGATGTGGTCATCATGAGTGTATGTGAGTTATCATTGTTATGAATGTCAGTGTCTATATTTTATTATTCTTGCATCGCCATGGTTAAGACTGTTGTCCATGAGGTTATTGTATGCATTTTAGGTCATCATGATGTTTTTGGTATGTTATGATGTTGATGTATTGGTCGAGATAGAGTAGGTGATGCATATCATCAAAGTGAAGTTTCAACACTAGAATTTGGGGTAAGAGCATCTCATCATCTAGGTTGTATGTTTGGCTTGAAGATATGTGTTTATTGGTTGTTATAAGAATTAGGGTTACTTATATACATGTTTGTCATTTTATTGTTGTTGTGGTTACATGCATGGTAGATGCTAGTGAATCAATGTGGTCATATGCACATGTATTAAATGGTAATGAATGATAGTAGTGTGTTGTTATATGCATTGTTGTTGTTGTTTTATGTTAGTTAATCTAATTATTATGTTATATGTTAACTTGTTGTTGTTATATGTTAGCTAACTTGATGATTGAGGGTATTGCATTAATATCTTGGTGTTATATGTATCGCGTTGATTTGGATTGGTCTGTGTAGATGATTATGGCTATGAAATTAATGTATGAGTTAATATATTGTGATATTATGTCATACTAATAAAGGCTAACCGTGCATATGTGATTATTATGCATGAAAGAAAATTGTTTACGAGTTTATGATGTGAACATGGTAGGTAGTTACTATTATGGATATCATGACATTATTTATGTTTGAGTTGATATGTTGTGAAGTTATATCATGCTAATCTAGACTGATTGTGAAAACAAGATAACCTCCCCTGAGATACATTAAGATATGAGTTTGGTTATGTTGTCTATTTTGTGTTTGATTATGTCATCTAGTTGATTTATTTAACAAGGTATGGTTGCAATTTGTTTGAATGCTTGATTAATTGCATGATATGAACATGTGTATATAAGATTGCATTAAGTGATGATCTTGTTTTAAGATGGTTTACTAACACACTATGTATTCATATAGTTTATGTGTACTTGAGTATAAGTAGGTGATAGCTGTAGCAATATGTATTATGAATGATGACTATGAGTTGATTTCTTACATAAAACTAACAATTGGGTGATGTGATAACACATAATAAAGACTCAATTGCAGCAAGGTAAATGGTAAAAGAAAGGAATGGGGTAAGAATTCCTTTGGCTATGTTTAGAAACCCTAATTCCAAACAAATGAATGGATTGCATACAAGAAGTCTTCTTAAACCTAATCTTGTCTGGAAATATGTGGATATGTGCTATATTTATGAACATGTATTTGAAAGGTATAAAAATTGGTTTCTAGTTATGGATGGATTCGTCAAGGGATTGGAGTCCCTTTTAGAGATGATATATGTATGTGTTCAGATACAAGGCAATGTGCCTGACAAAACAAGGTAAGATAACTTGTATATTGAATGTTTATATAATAAGCTGATAGTTATGTATTTATGGCAGTATGATGCATGGGATTGCATAGTAAAATAGATTTCCATGAAATGTTGAAGAAGGATCAAGTTTAGATTTCCCTAGGAAGAATTGGGAGCCCATGAGGGATTGAGTCATGGTGTTTATTGCTAGTCTTTTTCTTTTGGTATTTTATGATTTGTTTGCGCTTAATTTGCAGTTTTGTTCATGTCTAGTGCAAGGCCTTGCTACTTTGTTTGCAGTTTCGTCTTTCTATTTATTTTCCATGGTTTTATTCTTTTGTTTCTTAGGCTTGCCTTTTATGTATTAAGAGTATTGGGATTTTTTTGGAAAGAAGAAAGTTAATGGAGCTCAGGGAGAGATGTGTGGTACCCAATAGGTAATGTAAAGCCCAAATGAAGCTTGATGCATGAGTAAAGGGCAACATAAGGTAAGAATATGATAGTTAGTTGGACTGGTAGGGTTCATTGGGACAAATGGACGATGGCATATAAATAATGAGAAAGGTAATAAATTAAGGTTAAGTAAAGGTATTTGAGGCATTAGATGCCTTGGCTAAGTTGGGACACGTGGTTCTCAACTTGATGCATGCTGTGTGAAGATAAAGGAAATTCTCTTAACCTTGACCTAATGATATCTGATAATTTTTTTGCGTTCAAATTATGATAATGTCTATATATGTATATATGCATGTAGGTATGTCTCTGTCTGACAAGATCATGAGTGATTTATGTTGATGTTTATATATATATATATATATATATATATATATATATATATATATATGTATGTATGTATGTATGTATGTATGTATGTATGTATGTATGTATGTATGTATGCAGTTATTTGATAGGGTAGTAAGCAATCTTGATTTTTTACACTAATGTTTATATGTGTGTGTGTGTATATATATATATATATATATATATATATATATATATGTATGTATGTATGTATGTATATATATGTATGTATGTATGTATGTTGTTGTCTGAAAGGGTCACCAAGAATCATTCTTGTGGAGGAATGATTTCTTATGCAGGTGAATGAAATGAAGAGGTTCTTGGATTATGAGGAATCAAGTGGGAAGAATAACCCTGACAGATCTACAAGGTCAGTATCGTGTGGGTATGAATTGATATTATGTGATTATACTATGTATGTGTCTATGTTATGGTAGCTAATGCTGAGGGGTACATCAGTGTAATGAAAAAAACATGATCTACAACATGCTAGGAGAAGCATGGATAGTGGAAAGACACTAGAAGAAATGTATCTTGTGGGTTCAGTGTGTGGTTGATGGATGTGCAATACTATTGTTGTGTATATTTTACGCATTTTTTATATTCAATAATTGTACCTATGGTGATGTGTACATGTAACATATGTTGTGTACATATGATGTTGTATGCATGTTGTATATATGATGTTGTGTGTATATTGCATATCCAGTGTTGGGTATAGATGGTACTATGTACATGTTGAATATGCAGTTTTGTGTACATATCATACTATGCACATGTTTTATATGTGATGTTGTGTGCATATGGTGTTGTGCACATGTTGGATATGCGGTGTTGTGTACATAAGGTGCTATGTGCATGCTATATGTGTAGTGCTAGTTACATATGGTATTGTGTGCATGTTGTACATATGGTGTTTTGTGCATGATTATACATGTGGTGCTTTGTGCATGTGGTTTTGTGTACATGTTGTACATGTGGTGCAATGTGCAACTGGTGTTGTGTACATGTTGGGCATATGGTGTTGTGTACATGTGTTTTCATGTACATGTCATGCATATGGTGTTGTGTACATGTGGTATTGTTTACATGTTGTACAAGTGATGCGATGTACATGTGGCGTTATGTACACATTGTGCAGGTGGTGCCATGTACATGTAATGTTGTGCACACGTTGTGTAAGTGGTACTATGTACAAGTGGTACTGTGTACACGTTGTGCATGTGGTAATGTTGTACAAGTAGTATTGGGTGCATGTCGTACATGCTATGTTGTACATATGTGATATTGTGTGCATTAAGTACATGTTTTTTTGTGTACGTGTGGTATTGTGAATGTGCATCATGCATTCATGGTATTGCAACATGTGTATTCTTTGTGTTGTACTTTGTGTATGTATATGTATTGTGTTGTACATTGGCTATAGGTTTATGTACTGTGTTGTGTCATACACTGGGTGTAGGTGTATGTATTGTGTTGTGTCGTACACTGGGTGTAGGTGTATGTATTGTGTTGTGTCGTACACTGGGTGTAGGTGTATGTGTTGTATGTCAGGTGTGGGTGCATGTATTGTATGACATTGTATGCCATGTGTGGGTGTATGTGTACATGATTGAAGAGAAGAAAGGGCACTGGGTGATTTTTGAGCGTGAAAAACGACCTGGTGTGTGTACAGAAGAACAAAGGCAGAAGTAAGGAATGATGAAGGATAAGTATCAGTATTTTATTTCATTTTTATTATGCACATGATCTGTGATTCTAACTTATGATGGTTACATGTGATTTATGATTATGTTTTATGGTGATTTCATGCAATTCATGATTTCAATTTATGATGGTTGTGTTTTGAGCTAGCCAAATGTGATATGTTTATACATGATGATTTGATCAAACAACTAGTTTGACTTGTTGTGAAAGGAAGTGAACATAATTACAAGTGTACCTTATTGATGAGCTACAAATGAGGTATGATGTGAATTTATTTAAATTTATTTTGAATCTAATGGCACTTATGTGCTTGGTACAGGAAGCACAAAAATTCCCAGTTGGGTGGTTGAAATCGATTGCAAGAATTAGCAACAACAAAAAAAGGAAATGAAACAAGCAACAATATGTTGGTAAAGCACTTCAGGAGAAGGGCCATTGTGGGACACTGGTACCTGATAGTGTCCATTTATTTCCATGAGCATTCTATGACTGGTATGATGGTTTTGAGGTAGGGATATGCCCTGGTTTTTGTATATTCCGATGTGAGGAAGCCTTGCAAGGGATGGATCACTCAGAATAGGGGATGTTGGGGAACTTGGAAGGTGAGTGACTACACGGAAGGGGATGATGTGATTTCCTCAGGGACTATGTAGTAGAGAATGGAAGGATGGGGATGGATTTTTCTTGTTCATTAACATTGCCATATGGAATTAGATGCACATTGGGAGTGTGCCCTGGAACAATGAGCTGATAAATGCTCACTAAGAGGAAAAGTGGTGCAAGATTGTAGCATTGGACATTGAATACTTAATTCAGCTTTTGTAGTGGATTCTAGACTTCCTGAGAAGGAGATGAAGCCTAATATTAATTTCAAGGTGGAGGGCGAGCCTCTAGATTCCCTTGTTATGGATGAAGGCATCATATTTTTTTATTTTCTGGTTGAGAAAATGTGAATATGTGTATATTATTGTAAATACTGTATCGAGGTGGATTTATAAAGATCCATAGACAATATGGTTGTATATATGGATGTCATTGTAAATACTACAACTAGATATGCTATAAATCTCCATAGGAAGTATGTTTTATTTTTAGCAGTTTGATAGTTTGTAGGTGTCATTGAAAACCAAGGATGGTTTTCCCCCAAGGGGGAGGGTTTTGTAACAACCCTGGTGAAAATTCCATGTAATAAAAGTCAAGAAAGGAAAAATAACAACCATGATTGATGGGACACTTATTACAAGTTGAATGTTGGGAAGAAAATCCTATTTAGGGTGTTAATTGGTTTATTATGGCTACAAGAAATTGGCAAAGTATTTGGAAAGGAAAAATGGAGTTTTTGGCACATTTATTTATGAAAATGAAGGAAAATAGGAGAAAAGGGAGGTGAAAGGTCATAGATTGAATGTGATGAGGAAAATGAAGGAACATAATGGAAAATGAAGAATATAGAGGCCTAATTGATAAAAATGATTCTGAGGATTAGTGGGCAAGATTTTAGTTAATGTACCTTCTGTTAGTTCATTTTTGGAGCTCTTTCATTATTTTCTCTCTCTCTCTCTCACTCTTGGAAACTTAGAGTTTTCTTGGAGCACTTTCACATTGGATATAGAAAGGTAAAGAATTCAAGAGGAAGGAAGGATCAAGCAAGGAAGAGAAAGATACAGCAACTACAACAAGGTTCTTTTCAAGTATTGATTTGTATTTGCATGTGTGATTTCCTTGTTAGATTCAGAATTAATCATATTTCATGTGGTTCTTTTCTATCCTGGCATGGGTTTTTCTAGGTGTGATAGTGTTTTCAACCTATCCTTTCCATTTACAGATAGCCTTGAGGTGATGGGTTCTCATTTTTTTGTTGAGTTGGATTGACGGATGGATTTAAATTTGAGTTAGTTGGATATTCGAAAGGAAAAACAAATGGCCCAGTGATCCTTGAACCAGACTGTGGATCATGGTAAAGCCACTAGTCTATGGTAAAGCCATTGGGTTTCGGTAAATCCATGTATTGTGTGCCTCGGTGGGCCTAGGAATCCTTGTTTGTGAATGGTGGGATATACGGTAAAGCAAAGAGGTGGGTTCTCTCCATCAGGCCTAGTAGTCCTGCGATGGGATGTATGGTAAATGCTGGAGAGTGGGTCTTTGTGTAGGGCCTAGTGGTCCCTAGATTAAACTGTGGATTATGGTAAAGCCTGAGAGACTAGGAGGCAGTAAAATTCCTCACGGTGTAGGTGGAGAATTCTAGTAGCATCCATGCTTATTTGGTTATTTTTAGTTGGTTACGAGTCCCAGATTATTTCTTGGAAGATGGCATGGGGGTGATTGGCTGAAGAGAAACTTGGCTCAGCCAATCTATGGCCAGGTGGAACGTGTTAGTTGCATCCCCGACTGGTTTTTACATTCATTAAAAAGAAGTTAATTCCTTGGAATTTTATGTGTAAATGTATTGGTTTATATGTGGATTCTATGGCTTATGTGTCCTTGATATTTATGTTGTTATTGTGCTAGTTATAAGCATGTATTCTGACAGTGATGATGTATGGCTCTCCTCATATTTTTATTTGTAAATGAATAAAAAATGTATATATGGCCTAATATGTTAGGTCCCTATATTACTTGTTTAATCCCTTATTGTTATTAGTGTATCCCCCTTATTCTTATTGTTGTACCCCTATAACCCCAATATTGTTATTGTTGTGCCCTTACATTCTTATTGTTAGGTCGGCTAGGATTATATTGTGGCCCCATGAACTCCTATATATAGAAGGAGGTTTTGGTCATTTGTATCATCCAAGAATTGTTCATTTATGTAATGTATTGGAGGTTTCCCCCTCTAAGAGGATGATTTCTAAGGCGTTTATCTCTCTTTTCTTCTATTTTTGGAGCTATTTTCATAACATTTGGTATCAGAGCTTTGGATTCTAGGGTTTCGCTGCTCTAAATAGGTCATCGTGGAATTTATGCTATAAAATTTTTTCTACAAAGGTTCAGAAGCTGAAATTTTTATAGAGCGAAGCCAAAATCTTGAGTAACGTCGTGGAAAAATTTTAGATCTTGGTTCACAATATTTTCAGAGATATGATCTGTGCTAATTGGTGATTTTTGTAGGCTCCTGAATTTAACCTTAACATGTCATCGTGGAATTCTCGCTATAAATTTGTTTCTAGGAGGGTTCAAAAGCTAAAATTTCTATAAAACGAAGCCAAAATCCTGAGGAACGTTCTGGAAAAATTTTAGAGCTTGATTCAGAATATTTTAGGAGATAGGGTCCATGGAAGTTAGGGATTTTTCAGGCTCCCGAATTTCATCTCAAAGAGGTGACCATGGGAAAATCGTCATAACTCTCTCTTTGAGCATTGGATTGGAAATATGTAAAAGGTGGCCATAGGTACATGGAATGTAGTTTTCTCTGTATCAATTTTAGAGCCGAAGGGGGAAATAGTGACACGTGGCACGTTGTACAATGATCTCTACTTAACAAGTCCATAATTAGGTCATTGTGGGAGATTTGGCATAACTTTTCCTTGAAGAATCCAAATAAAGTGAGACCTGTGGAAATTTAAATAAGATTAATTTCCTACTACAAGTCCGAATTTCAAATATTGAAGATTTGAAATAACAGAGATAAGTCAGTTTCAATATCGAGCTCCTAAAAATCAATAAAAATGTGTGTAATTTTTTTTGAATTGCATAAGTCTTGTGTGAAAAATCAGTTTGAATTGACTCCAAGAAAATATTGTAGAATAGATATCAGTATTCAGTTATAAAATTCCCCCTACAAATAATTTAACACCAATTAAGCCCATAGAATTCTTTACTATGACTCATGAAGACGAATAATTGCAACATGACATATCAAAATTACAAGAGCAAGTGCACCAAATTTTGCTCTCACAAAGAGAAACAAAAAATGAAATGGAACTTTTGAAGAAAGGTGTGGAAGCTAAGATGGATGGTTTGAAGAAAGGCGTGGAAGCTAAGATGAATGTCATGGAATCTGGCATGGAAGCTAAGATGGATGACATGAAAGACAACATGGAAAACATGAAAGACAACATGGAAAACATGAAGAATGATATAAATGCACACATGGAACGTTTGACAAAGTTGATACAAGAAATGTTTCCTAATGCTGAAAAGATAGTAAAGGAAACTAATGATGAGAAAAAAATAAATGTTAATCGTGATTTCATAAAATCTAATGTTGGATGGAAGAACCACCATATTCCAAAGATGGATATGACGAAGTTTGATGGCAAGGATCCTGTAACATGGATACTACAGATGGAGCAATATTTTGATCTCAATAATGTGAAAAACACACAAAAGGTATGCATTGCAACTTTACATTTAGAACAAAATACATTTGTATGGTATAGATGGATTTTCTCCCGTAAAAATTTTTTTAGTTGGTCAATTTTTATGGAGGAAATGATATCACATTATGAGGATACAAAAAGCAACACCTTCTTTAGCCAAATGATAAATCTCAAAGAAAAGGGTTAAGTGGTCGAGCACATTGAGGACTTCCAAAAATTGAATATAAGGGTAACTGATATTCCATAGGAACACCAGATTGATGTCTTCATAGGGACTTTAAAAGAAAACATCCAACATGAAGTTCGCGTTTGGGAACCTGATTCATTGGAAAAGGCATTCAAGTTGGCAAGAAAATTTGAATGTAAAATTATGGTGACAAGGAAACCTACCACTCACATATATAAATATGGAAGTGTTGCTACTCCTAGACTTCCACAACCTACAAGGTTGACACCACAAAAAATGGAAGAAAAAAGAGCAAAAGTGATTTGCTACAGTTGTGATAGAAAATACACTAAACGTCATAAGTGTGTTGAGAATAAATTATTTTACATATATTGTGAAGAGGAAGAATAAAATGAAAAACAATTTTCAAAAGAAGAGGATATATACCAGGAACCAACCCTAGAAGAGGAAGAAATGAGTCTGATCATATCGTGTAATGCATTGGCCAGAATTACCACTCCTCAAACTCTCAAGATAGAAAGAAATATCAAGAATAAAAAGGTAATAGTGTTGATTGATTTAGATAGTTCCCATAATTTTATTCATTGTAAGGTAGCCAAGGAATTGAATTGTTTCCTATACCCAGTACTAGAATGTCAAGTGATGGTTGAAAATGTTGGAACTATAAATTTCTCTGGAAAATGCCATAATATCAAGCTAACCATGGGGGGATATGTATTGAATAGTCTAATGCTTTCCATTCCAATGGGAGGTGTTGATGTTGTACTAGGAGTACAATGGTTACAATCTTTGGGGACGGTAGCTTTTAATTTTCAAGAAATTTTCTTGAATTTTTTCTTAGAAGGAAAGGAAGTTCAATTACGGGGTATTGTAGGGAATTCAGGAAAGATAATAAGCTCTAATTTCATGAAAAATCTTATGAAGAAATAAAAACGAGGCGTAATTGCACAATTATGCTCAATAGAAGTTCCAACATCAAAATCATCTATTTATGCAGATCTCCAAAAAGTCTTGGACAATGATTCCAAGATGTTTGAAACTCCCAAAGGACTCCCACCTATTCATGATCATGATCATGATATTCATTTGATTCCAGGAAGTGTTCCTCCAAACATCAGACCTTATAGATATCCTTATGTCCAAAAGAGTGAAATTGAACGTATGATTGCAAAAAATTTAGAGGCTAGTATAATTCAACCTAGTCAAAGTTCTTTCTCTGCTCTAGTAGTATTGCTGCACAAGAAGGATGGATCATGGTGCATGTGTCCAAATTATAGGGAGCTCAATAAGATCACCATTAAAGATAAATTTTCCATTCTTGTGATTGATGAATTATTGGATGAATTACATGGGGAAATTTATTTTACCAAGATGGATCTTCGTTCAGGATATCATAAAATTAGAATGAAGACTAAAGATATTCCAAAAACAACATTTCAAACTCATGAGGGTCATTATGAATTTTTGGTCATGCCTTTTGGCCTTACCAATGCACCTTCTACATTTGAAGGGTTGATGAATTCCATTTTCAAACCCTTCCTTAGAAAAGTTTTTCTAGTATTTTTTGATGATATACTAATCTACAACAAGTCTTGGAAGGATCATGTTGATAGTGTGCTCAAACTATTGCTGGAGAAACAATTATATGCAAAAACATCCAAATGTTTCTTTGGAGTACAAGAGGTGGAATATCTGGGTCATATTTTATCTCATGAGCATGTTAAGGTAGAGCCTAACAAAATTAAAGCCATTAAGGAATGGAAGGTCCCCACAACAATAAAGCAGTTACGAGGATTTCTGGGGTTAACAGGATATTATCGCAATTTTGTTAAGAATTATGGGAGATAGCAGGACCTCTAACAAAATTATTGAAGAAATATGCATTTTAATGGACTCCTGAAGCAACTAAGGCCTTTGAACATCTTAAAGAGGCAATGTGCCTAGCACCGGCCTTAGCTACGCCAGATTTCACAAAAACCTTTATTGTGGAATGTGATGCCTCAAGAAATGGAATTGGTGCTGTTTTAATGCAAGAAGGAAGACCCGTTGCTTTTGAAAGTCTTCTAATCAAAGGAAAGTATTTACAGAAAGATATTTATCAGAAGGAAATGTTAGTAATACTACATGCACTAAAGAAATGGCGACCTTACCTAATGGGAAGACACTTCAAGGTAAAAAATAATCATGAGAATCTTAAACACTTTTTGGAACAAAGACTATCTTCAGAAGAGCAGAAAAAATGGGTCACAAAGATTTTGGGTTATGACTTTGAAATAATCTACAAAAAAGGGAAGCTAAATGTTGTCGTAGATGCACTCTCAAGAAAGAATGAAGAAGTGGAAGCATTGCTTTGTGTCATTTATATTATCCAACTAGATTGGATAACTGAAGCAAGGGATGAATGGAAGAAGGACGAATAAGTGTGGACACTCATTCAAACTTTGCAGCAAGATCCTAGTACATCTGATACATTTAGTTGGAAAAATGATTCCTTATGGTACAAAGATCACTTATATCTTTGTAAGAATTCCCAACTAAAACAAAAATATTCTTTTGGAATTGCACACTTCTCCTTTAGGAGGACACTCAGGGTTTTTAAAAACTTACCACAGGGTGAAGAAAGAATTTTTTTTGGGATGGCCTTAAATATAATATTCAAAAGTTTGTGGTGGAATGTTTGGTTTGCCAGCAAAATAAATTTGAGACAATTAAGACCCCGGGTCTTCTACAACCTCTATCCATTCCAAGTCAACGTTGGGAGGAGATTTCAATGGATTTTATCACAAGTTTACCTAAGTTTGAAGGAAATATTGTCATCATGGTGGTAATCGATAGCCTTACCAAGTATGCACACTTTTGTGCATTATCTCATCCATTTAAAGCAAGTATAGCTGCTACTACATTTATGGAAACAATTCAAAAGCTACATGGAAACCCAAAGATTATTGTGAGCGACAGAGATCCCATTTTTATTGGAAATTTTTGGATGCATTTATTTTCTTGTTTGGGTACTCAATTAGCTCATAGCTCATCTTATCATCCTCAATCCAATGGTAAAACTAAGATATTGAATAAATGTTTGGAAGGATTTCTTTGTTGTTTTGTATTTGATAAACAAACACAATGGGTCAAGTGGTTACCTCTTGTTGAATGGTGGTATAACACTTCTTTCCATACTGCAGCAAAAATGACCCCATTTATGGCACTATATGGATATCATCCACCATCCATCACATCATATTTAAGAGAAAATTATAAGGTTCAAGTAGTGGAAGATCACATCGAGCATCAACAAGAAGTTCTCCAACTCTTAAAGGATAACATAAATTTGGCACAAAATTGAATGAAATAATAGGCAGATCAACATCACATTTTTATGTAGGAGACTGGGTATTTTTATGGCTACAACCATACAAAAAAATTTCCCTCAAGAAAGCTAAGAAGGATAATAAATTATCGCCAAAGTACTCTGGTCCTTACAAGGTGTTGCAAAAAATTGGTACTATGGTGTTGCAAAAAAATGGTACTCTGGCATACAAATTGGAGCTTCCTGCTTCTTCACGAGTGCATCCAGTTTTCCATGTTTCATGCTTAAAGAAGGTTATAGGTGAAAATATTCCAGTTTAAATAATATTTCCAGAACTTGATGAGGAAGGAAAATTCATATTGGAACCTGAAGCAGTCACGGAAACAAGAACTCGACAGCTACGAAATCGATCAATCTCAGAGTATCTCATCAAGTGGAAGAACTTGCCCACTGAAGATTCTACATGGGAAGATGAGAATTTTATACAGAAGCACCCAGAGCTACTCAAGAGTTTAGGACAACACATTTTTTAAGGGCAGGGGCATGTTAGATCCCTATATTACTAGTTTATTCCATTATTGTTATTAGTGTAGCCCCCTTATTGTTATTGTTGTACCCCTGTAACCCCAATATTGTTATTATTGTGCCCTTACTTTATTATTGTTAGGTCAGCTAGGATTATATTGTGGCCCCATGGACTCCTAGACATAGAAGGATATTTTGGTCATTTGTATCATCCAAGAATTTTTCATTTATGTAATGTATTGGATGTTTCCCCCTCAAAGAGGCTGATTTCTAAGGTGTTGATCTCTCTTTTCTTCTATTTTTGGAGTTGGTTTCATAACATAATAGATGATAATGCAGCAAATGAGGTAAGGTAACAATGCTTCTTAACAATTCTCAGATAATTATGACACCCCTATGTGTTTTTAAGATAATCCCCTCTTTGGAAAGAGGTGATCTCTATAGCCCTAGAGTGGGTCTAGCAATGTACGAGACTATCTAATGGACACTTTCTTAGTAAATATTCAAAGCAGGATGAGAAAGGGAAAAGGACCTAACTCTTCCTGATGCTATTCTAAACCCTTTGATGAAGGTCTTGATCCACAATCCTTCAGGCTCGATCCTCACTACTTTTGGCATTTGAATACCTGCAGGAGATCAAGAGACAACAACAAACATGATCTAATACAAACCATACATTGAACATCAACTACCTAACATATCAAGTATAATTAGGCTACTTGTATGGATATCCAAACAAATATAGAAAGTGAAACACTAGATGTATTATTGCTACTATAAAAGGGGAAGCTTACATCCATGTCCTTGATGTTGGAGGCCTCCCTTTGGTGTAGTCCAAGTCCAAACTGGGGTTCTTCAAGTGATCCTTCTCCTGAATGGAAATTTAGGATTTAAAATAGCCATGGGGGCTCCACTAAATAAACCTCTAACATATCACGTGTGATCATAGCATATGAAACAATACCCTTAGTTTGAGTACATATTGGTAAATACCCCTAAAAATCACATTATTTAACCCCCTACCAATATAAACCCAATACACCTTCCCAATATAAAAATCCCCTAATTTCACTATATATTGTAGGTATCCATTGTTTTACTAACATTTTTTATACCCCTTTATAATTTTTCATTAAATTTGAGCTGCATTTTTTATACCTGCCAGTATAAAAACCCTTTATCCCCTATATATCCCCCAATATATTATGTCATTTTTTCCTCATTATATATCCCCCAATATGAACCCACATGCTATAATATTTCTCTCGCAGTGAAGCCCCTGTGAAAATAGCATAGGGATACAAAGGATTAATGATTAGACCATCCCAACAATGTACAACCAGTAGTGGAGGGATGAGGATAAATTTATAGGAATGGGGAGAGAGTTAAGAGCCCATGAAAGATGGAGGAAGACCCAATTCTCAAGGGATAATCCTCTATTGATAATATCAAGAGCTCCAAATGAGAGATCGATCATATCTCCACCAAACAATATCCAGCTCGTTGTCCTAGAAACTTCTAGAGATCGAAGCTTCTCCTCCATTTGAGGAAACACAACTAGAAAGGGTTCAATGTGGTTTTTCCAATTAGAAGAGCACTGACAGCACTAGGCTAGAATGTGAAACTTTCCATCAGCACGGGTAGATAACCAGAGAAAAGTGTTGACCCAAAAATTTAGGGTTTGAGCTAAACTTCTTTAGAAATTATTCAAGGCAGCTTTCTTTTAGTCTTTAAAGGATATCTTGATGTATTTTTCCAAGGTGGATATACTGCACAATATTCATCATAGGGAACTTTAGGATTGGGGATGGGAATTGAATAGGGTGACAAATTACTATGTAACAGATGCCCCCTAAAGCATGAAGGCAGAACATGGAGTGATGGGTGAAATGCTTTACGAACCAAGGCAAGGACTCAAAAAAATGTTGACAAACCTGCCCAATCAAACACAACACAATATATGACATCTCTGATATGAATATGCCTAATAAGATACCACTAAATAGGCATCAAATAAAACATGAACCCATGGCATGGTTGCAACCATCAGCCTGAAAGAGATCATGGAAATGGATCCATGGTATGGTTGCAACCATTTGTATAGAAAGGATCATGTGTACAATCATGAATACTCAATAACTCCACGTAGTCTGGATAATAATGGATGAGATCCAGATTCTTTGTCACAATCTCGATTTACCCAATGTACAAATATAACCATGCGAATATATGTGATGATGTCGAACATGGTAGAAACCACCTGATTACTGATCAATGATGAAAACCGTTAACATGCACGAGAGAGACCATCAATAATGACAATGGCTCTCAAGGTACAACAACACAATCTACAAGCGTGAAAAAAATTGTTGAAGTCAAACACTTGCAGAACCATTCAATCGAAGGCCAATGAGGTGAACCTTTCATTGAATGCAAAGAACTTGTCATTGAGGCATGCAAGCTCCCAGGTACTAAAAAGGAGTTTCTAAATAATTTTCCTGGATAATGAGTTGAAGTCGACAGGAAGTGATTCATCGAAGGAGGGCCATGATGATTATCAAATCATCACCATGAAACAAAGGATTTCTCAAGATAAAAGGAGTGATTCAAGACTGTTTCAAATAGGATCAAATAAACATAAGATGTTTGAATTTGAAAAAAAATACTTCTCTTGAACATATCGACGACACGACTCTGGAGCGTGGAAAAATTTGACTCAAAATGGGACTAGAGGTCATGATGACAAAAATTATTATCGAATAAGAGGAAAATGGATTTCCCCAACCCAAGAAGGAAAGTGATGAATTAAGGATATCCCCAACCCGACATGAAATGCAAATGAGTGTCATGTTCAAGAAAGACATGTTGCCTAATACATAGGATGTTCCACTTTTAATCTTTCCTCGTTATTGTTAATGAGTACCTCTTTATTTTCTATAGCCAACATGAAGATGATAGAATATGATGAGTGTGTAAGTTCATTCTTCAAATAAATCCATATGAGTAATTTTAATGAGCCCTGGGAAGGAGGAACTCGATCCCTTCATGGTGACAAGTCTTTTGTTCTTTTTAATTTTTTACGAGTCCGACGGAAGAATAACTCGGTGTATTTTCATGTTTAGGGAGTTTGGAAAAGAAACGAAAAAGAAAACTCCATCATGTCTCTTTTCGTAAATCATCCCTCTAATCCAAAACGGTAGAAAACAATATCTGAGAGAACCTCTTGACCATGTTCGATCATGGTATTAATTTTTCGTAAATAGTTAATCTTAGCCCAAAAAAGGGGTAAACATGTACTGAGACCACAAAAATTCATTTACTTTAATGAGTTCTAAATGACAAGTAATCGACAATATTTTCATTTTTCGAGAGTTAGAAAAGAGATGAAAGATGACTCCAGGGGGTTCCTTTTTCATTTATTTTTTAATGAGTTTGAAAAAGAGATAAAATAAAACTTGTTTCATCAATTAACAATGATTACTGTCACCATAAAAGATCCTGTTGTTGTAAAAAGAACGACAAACATCACTGATATCGAGAAACATAATAAAATATTGGTAAAAATATCTTCAAAAATCTATAAATAGACAAAAAGTAAATCATTTTTACCATTTTATTTGGAGTAAATTGGAGAAGTACATTTTACCCCATTTTCTCCCAATCTTCCGACTAGTGGTGCGACCGATCCAGGATACCATTTGGAAATCTGTTAGTAGTAAAGAGCCCTATATTTTCTCTTCAATTTGATTCCATTTTCAAGCCATTTAACTGACAAATTTTGGTGGTAGGGGATGATTTCAAAGTTTAATATCGTGGGCGATCAATGCAGGTTTGAGATATCGGACCTGCACCAATCACCCCTAGCTTTTTAGGCCAACGATTTTTTGATCTTGACATGCGCATCGAGCATATAAAAGAAAATAAAACATGAAAATATCCATTTTTAATGATACATTTCCAATTTTACTTGATGAAAGTGCCTAAAATACAATTTGTGAATGCTTTGCAGGTATTTTTAGTGATGGTGGTGATTGAATGGAAAGAGATAGGTCATGAGGTGGAATACCACAATGCCCTCCAAGACCTAAATTGTATAAATGTGGGAAGGAATTGAGAATTGCTCAAATTTTTCCAAACCTCAGGACTTAGAGCTCATCTAGGGCTTTTAGAATATCTCATCAGGATATGGGATGTCGATCGCCAAATTTTCATTATTGGGGATCAAGAGCTTGAACTGGAAATTTCAGACATCTACTCCATAACAAGATTTTCTAGGAGAGGGGAGAGGATACAACTCTCCGGAGTTTGTACTGGAGGAGAGAGAACTAGCATGCTCATCCAGAGACATTGTCTAAGTGTTAGAAAAACTACCAGTGGAAAGGTGGATATCAAAACCATCACTAATCTACCTTTGAGGAAAAATTTTCACTGTATGGCCCATATAGCTGGGGACCAAGAATTGCATGAGGCAATGAAGTCCCAATTCCAATACGCTATATATTTCCTTGCTCCCACAATGTTCAATTGGTGCGAGGGGTTGTTGGCTAACATGAAGAGCCAACTAACCAAGTGCAAAACGAGACACTTAAAACAATTCAGATATGGATCCAACCTAGTCACTTTCTTCTTAGAGAGAGTTCCCTTATTTCAATACTAGCGACTCGAGGTATATGATCCAACCCCGAGAGATCTAAGGCTACTCAGATAGTGTGGGAATGTACCTCGCCAGGGAGGGGGTCAGCAGATGCACTTCCCGACATCATTTTTTAGTTGGCTACGACATCAATTGATTGTGGTGGATAATATGCATATGATGACATTGATTTCATAGGAAACCAAGATATACCTCTTTCACCAAGTGCATAGTGGTCTGATGCAGGTAAAAATTTGTTTTTAGATTTTTTTTACTTTTTAAATTTTTTTATTATGTATTCCAAGATCTAAACTTAAGATATTCTTGTAGATGTTGGACCAGAGAGACTAGTAGGTATGTCTCCAATTGCGAGGAGGGTGGCATGCCAAATTGAGGATGCTCCTTATGAGGAGGGAGCACACCCATTAGAATAGATGGAGCGTATCCTGGCAGGCCTGACCTGAGGCATACCGGATTACACAAATTTTGACGATATCCCACTTTGTTTTTAAAGGCACACCATGGGATTCCCAGGCCAACTACATTATTTACTCTGGTGAGTTACCTGAGCAGTAACGTGCTATCAAGAGCACGATGTGGGTGGTTAAAAACCTTTAGTTTATTTTTTGCACTGATGTAGGCTCATAGAGCCATTGTGTCATGGAACACATATTTTTTTAGATTTTGATGTAACAAATGTTTATATATATGCATGATTTCTTCTGTTACTAAGTGTTCTTATATCATGATGATGTGTTTGGTTTTTGCATATGACGCAAATGTCGATCTAAAAAATAATTTCCTAATGTATCTGTTAATGTATTCAAATTGCATGGAATGTGTTGATATGTAATGTAATAAAAATTTATTTCCAGTAATCAAACACGTAAATAAATGTGCAAAATCTGAGGGTTTCTTACTAAATAATGACCAATTAGTTGTAACACAATGAGTTGTGAGTCCAACTTGACAACCAAGTCTCTGATACCAAGAGAAATTGCATCGGATAATAGTTCAGTGACTGCACTATATTCGACAATATTATTAGTTGTTTGGCCCAAACAAATACCTTGTAAATTGACTAACTCGCCATCAGGGACAAAGAGTTCCCATGCTACGAAATATAAATTATGTGTGCTACGACAAGCACCATCAGTGAAACCGACATAATGGTTCGATGACATCTGTAAACCAAGTAGAACACAAGGTAAGCAGAGGAAACATTTTTGCAAAGCAAAAAATCACACCAAAAAATCTAAAAGCACACTAATGAATCACTCACTAATGTAAACAATACCATACTTGTGATTAATCATAATACTTCTTCAAATAGAGCCCATTTTAAGGCTCAACCAATTGATTACCATCATAGTCGACTAGCTCATAGATGCCTTTTTCTAATACACGTTGAATAATGTAGCACCCATGCCACATTGGCTCAAGCTTCCCGACCACTAGTTTATCATGGGATTGATCATAAAGAAAGACCAATTAACCTTCAGAGAAAACACGAGGACTAACAAACTTATCATATTGAGCTTTAAATAATTTATTTTGTACTTAAATGACTAAAACAATGATTCGTCGAGTTTCACTGAGAAACTCGAGATAAAGCAATCGTTCCTCTTCTGGCGAAGTACCCGGAATTAGTTTGATAAATAGCCTCAGAGAAGGGATTCCACACTCAATTGAGAGTGTAGCTTCTAGACCATACAATATTTGAAATGGTGTAAATCTAGTAGCGGTCTTAGCAAAAGTTTGGTAAGCCCACATAGCTGAGAATAACATTAGGTTCCAGCCTCTTTTGTGTCTCCCAATGGTTCGTTGAAGAATTTTTACCAGAATTTTGTTAACAGCTTCAACTTTGCCATTGGCTTATGGATAATGTGGAGTGGAGCTATTGTGGCATAGCCCCAACTGAGCAGTAAGCTCTATCATCATATGATTGCGAAAGTGGGAGGCATGGTCGATGAAAATGGATTTTGGGACACTGAACCGAGCTATGACATGGTTGAAAAAATATTGCACTGCAATCTGACCTTCATTGTCATATGTAGGCATGGCCTTGGCCCATTTTGTAAAATAATCGATGACAAGGATAATATAACCATGCCCCCCAACCTAGCGAGGGTTATAGGTCATGAAATCTATGCTCCATTTTGAAAATGTCCCGGTGGTCACAATTGGGCGCAATGGTGTGGGCGGGGCACATTCTTTTCGAGAATAGATTTGGAAATCATGACATTTGCAGACGAAAATAATGTAGTCTTTAAAAATAGATGGCCAAATGTATCCTACGCGAAGGATTTTCTAGGTGTTACATAAATAGACATATTACCACCATAGGCCCTAGAGTGGCAGTCATTAGGGACTTTCTCAGCTTCCTCAAGGGTTAAGCATCAGCGGAGGATGAAATCGACACTAGTGTGATACAAAGTATTTTTAATGATGCGGTATGGTTGGGATTGGTACCGAATTTGTCGCCTCTTAGAGGGAGACAAATCTGGGTGAAATGTTTGGGTCTAGAGATAAAAAATGATGTCTCCATGCCATGGATCAAGAGTACCAATGAGAAAGAGTGATTCATAAAATGGGGTAGGATCAACTAGAAATGGAATATCACAGATCAATTCAGCGAATACTAGTGATTTCTTAGACTTTGTTGTAGAAAACTATAAGTCAAACTCTTGGAGAATGAAAATCCATTTGGAGTACTTGCCTAAAAGTAACTGATGAGTAAGAATGTAAGTCATGGGGTTACATTCAGAAATAACTGTAATATTGCAAAAGATAATGTAATGGTGGAAGCACTAAACAATGTAGACAACATATAAGGCTAGTTTTTCCATGCGAGCATAATGAGTCTCAACATCGTAGAGATTTCGGCTCAAGTAGTAAACTGCATGTTTGTGAAAATCATTATCATCTTGAACAAGCACCATACCAATAGTTTTGTATGCGGTGACCAAATATTGGAAATAATCGTGATGATAATCGAGAGGATGTAATAAAGGAGGACTGACAAGGGCTTTCTTCAAAGCATCGAAAGAGGTATGAGAAATTTCATCCCAAATGAATGGGACTCCATTTTTTAGTGAATGGGTAAATCCTTTGTCAAGCTCGGCATAATTTGGGATGAATCGACAGAGAAAATTAGCTTTCCCCTACAAACTTTTTAGTTGATGTAAAGAGGAGGGAGGAGGCAGATTGACGATTGCCAAAAATTTGAGAGGATCAATTTGGATGCCTTATTTAGAAACCATAAAACCTAAGAGACAACTTGATTCTATGAAAAATACAAATTTATGAGGATTCAACCATATGTTATAGTGTTGGCAGCAAAGAAAAATCACTTGAAGATGTTCGGGGTGATCTTTTCGTTTTGAGGAATGAATCAGAAGGTCATCAACATATGGTTGGAATATGACATGATTAATATATTGAAAAGTATAGGACATATCCCTTTGGAAGGTAGCCCTGAAATTTTTTAAATGAAAAGGGAGCTTATTATAAGAAAAATTTCCTCAAGGACAGATAAATTCAGCCTTGTGTTGATCAGCCAGAAGGATATTGATCTGGTTGTAACCAGAAAAACTGTCCATAAAATATAGTATCTCACTCCCAACTTATTCTTCAATAACGTGATCGATAAAATGAGTGGGGTAGTTCTATTAAGGATAAGATTGATTTATATTGTGGTAATCAACACAGACTCGAATGGTCCCTTATTTTTTGGTAATAGGGAAAATATTAGAGATCCAATCTGTTAATGGTATAGGATAGATGAAACCAAATTTGAGAATTTTTTTGACCTCTCCCTTAATGTAAGCAACCTTTCTTGGGAGCATAGGATGAAATCGTTGATGAATAGGATTTGAGTTTGGATATGTAGGAATTTCATGCACCACAATACTAGGGTATATTCCAGGCATTTCTTCATAATACCATGTGAAGACATCAAAAAATTCTTTAAAAAGAGTGGTGTACATCTTGAACTCATCTAGAGAACAAGATGCACCGATATGGACTTTCTCGACAACCCCGAGTTTAACAAATATTTCGATTGGAATGGTAGCAGAAATGTTACCAATGTTTCCTTCGGATAGCACTTCATGAACCAAAATGGGATGCTGAAGTGGTCCATTCAATTCAGATTGAACATGGGATTCCAGACAAGTAGAAATGTCATCTTGGATTTTGAGAAACTAGGAATGATGATGAACATCATCCCAAGGGGTTTATTCGAGAGACATAACTTCCATGATACTCTCGTCAGTGGAGAATGTATCATTCAAGGGATCATTTGAATCCCAAGAACCAAACCAAGGAGACTATGAATACGCGTCCAAAGATGAAACCAGATTCTCATTGGCTTTAGAAGGAGCCCCAGAAGCAAGAAGAATGTCCTTATACATCTGTTCTGCAAGGCTGAGGGGCATAAAGTCACCAAAAATGTCAAGATGGTCAGGACTAGGAACAATCCATGGATCGTGAATAGATGATATCATGTTAACATAGGTGAAATTAGGATGTGGGAGTGAAAAAATTCCCATTAGGGATGAATCCTTGAAAATACCTAACCCAACGCTCTCATAAGGAGTAGAGGTATTCCTAACGTATGGAAAGCTTCCAATTTAGAAATTAGAGGAAAATAAATTGAGTTGATCGATGGTGATAATATTCCCCTGATGAGGAAAGCAAAGAATGTAGAAAAGAGTGGAGACCATGAAAATCATAGCATGAGTCCAAATATGCCCAAACAGAAGGTTGTGGTTGAGTTTGGCATCTACCACCTCTACTTCTATGTTCACCATCTTACCCTCCAAGTGAATTGGCAAGGATTTGAGAATACCATATGGCTGAGAGCCTCTTCCGTTGTAGGCTTCTAGAGTGGTAGGGGGCTGACTCAATGGAGGAGAGATGCTCTCTTTCAAACAAGAAATAAACATGATGTAGGTAGAAGCACCTTCATCAATGACAGTCGGATGAATTTTCTTCGCCATCACAGTGACTTGAATCAAAAAAGCCACTTGAGATGGAAGTCAAGGGAAAAAATTATCGATATCAAAAGTAAAAATATTGGAATCCATGGGATCAATCCCTCTGATAGCAGACAATAGTGCCTTCCACTCTGATGGGCACGACTAAAGGACTTCCAAAGCCAACATCGCTAAAGGCGCCTGAGATAAATCCTCTATAATGTTATAGTGATGAGCAACTCGCACCTTCGGGTTATAAGATGACTTCTGAAGAAAGTTTTTTGGAGGTGGTCGAATGATGGAATCATTTTAAGGTATCTCAATCTGGAGGGCACTAGAACTAGGAGGAATGGAAGAGGAAGTAATATCTATAGCATCCTTTTCCATGGGAGCTTTCTAGGGGTTCCGGTAATCTTTTTATCGGGTGGCAACATAAATGGTTTCTGTACCAGCCATAAAGACCTCAGAGCTTGCGAAAGATTTGGGTTTATTTACAATTTGCATCTGCTATGTAGGAAAATGTTCTTTCAAGAAATCCAAGGTCCTGGGTGCGCCTTTAAGGAGACGAGAAACTTCCGCACGCTGAGGAAAATCCTTGGTATAGTGGTCATCATCACATATCAAGCAAGGATACTTCGGCTTGCGTGTAGAAGAATCATCAGCAGATGACTTGGAGGAATCCTGTTTGGGGTTTTTGGATTTGGATTTACCTTGCCCCTTCCTTTTACCTTTGAGGACTTGTCTGCTACTGTAGATTGAACAACATTAACCTTAGAGGTTTTACTAGGTTTTTTTGAATTTTTCGAAGTAGTGGAGGGAGCAGTGGCAAAACTAGACTTAGGCTTCGAAGAAGCCTTGGGTGTACTATGGTTAGTATGGGCCACTAACCCAATGAATTCATCAACAAGAGGCATAATAGGAGATTTGGATGATGCCAGATCAGTTGAAGGTTGCAGTGCATCAGGTAAGAGCTCATATAAAGTCCCATATTGGGAATATACCAAATCTAGATACTAAGCCAAGGTGATGACTTCCTCTTATCTCACACAACCACGCATAGCGAGATATTTGGTGATTTTTGGAAAAAAATACTTGGTGAACCACTCAGTCAATAATTGATTGGGGATCTCAAATTTAATGAGGTGACATATGCCCCTCCATTCGTGAATATGATCCGAAATATGAGTAGCAATTGATTTCTGCAAAGATGTCAAGGAATGGGTATCGGTCTCATACCAGATAGGAAATTGGAAGTGGGTGATTAAGGCCATGGATAATGTATTGAAATCATAGTAGACACCATGAGGAAGTTCAATGTACCACTTAGCAGTGAGACTGGTCAAATTTCCCTGGAAAAGATGCAGATGAATGGAATCGTCAACCCTAGAATTGGAAGAGCACCATAAATGGTATGTCATGACATGGGCTTGGGGGTCTTCCCCAGATTTTCCTTCAAAATTTAGATAATCACTGGAAATTTTAGTTGGAACTGGAGGCCAATTAAACATGTGTTGGATGGGGTCATTTGTCAGCTTAGACACATCCGACAGTTTCAACGTAGCTAGGAATGGCAAAGGAAGTTGATGAGGAACAAAAGATCGTTGGAAGTTACCTATCTATGGGTTCCAACCTAGTTGGTACGGGTTCTGCCCCCAATGGGGCTGATTTTGACTTTGGTACACATATTGTCCCCCATTAGGGGAATTTTGAGGTATAAAATTGGCCTCCTAAGGAAATTATAAAATAATATTGGACATAATAAAATAAGATCATATTACATCATCAAATTTTAGAGGGAAAAAAGAGAAAACTACTTTTTCAACTCGTAATTTCAACTTATCTCCCTATGGGTTTACTCAAATTTCGAGTTGGAACACTTGTTGGATGAAAAATTTTATTCCTCGTCCAAGGAGTACCCATGTTGCATAATTTTGATGGACCCTGCTACATGAAAAATAAGAAATAAATGAAAAACATGATTGCATTCACATTTTTCATGTATTTCTCATTTTTCGTGTAGAACAGTCTGTTGAAATTAGCAACATGGGTACTACTTGGATTAGGAATTAAATTTTGCCTCCATCGGTACTCCCACTTGAAACTTAAGTAAAACATTAGGGAGATAAGTTGAAAATACAAGTTGAAAAAGTAGTTTTATTATTTTATTATTTTTTATTCCTTTTACTTTTTACCCCAAAAATGGTGAATCATCCTCCATGGTTGACACATCATCTTGAATCCTATTGGTTTTTATAAATTTATTTTGGTTGTACATTTTTCTTAGGAGGCCCATTTTAGACCTCAAAAGTTCTCTAATGATTGTTGTTGGTAAGGACCTTGTTGTAGCTGTTGCAGAACATAAGGACCTTGCTAGAGATGTTGATAAGGCCCCATTTGGGTTTGAAATTGTGGCCCTTGATGGATATATTGTTCAGTTTAAGGTCCATGTTGGGCCTAATGGTACTGAAATTGCTGAATTTTTTGGTTTGACCACTAGGTTGATTGAGGTAAGCACCATTTTGAGGCCCCTGCTGGGCTTGCTGGTACTAGCCCTAAGGAATTTGCTAGTATTGAGTACTAGACTAATGAGGGTAGGTGCCAGCTTGAGGCTTGTGTTGGGTTTGTTGGTACTGACCCTGAGGTATTTTTTTGTTATTGAGAAGTAGGCTAATGAGGGTAAGTGCTAGTTTGACCTAGAGAACTATTTAACACTAGTACTATGGTCAATTTTCTGACACTTTAGTTCCGACAGTTTTGACATATTATCAGAAATTCCCCCAATTTTTCTCAATTTTTTTAATCTCACCACACGGTGTCACTCTTGTGACCCCGATGGTGTTGTTGTATCTCTTGCAACACTACGAAAAAGCATCGCTATTACGACCCACCTAGCTAGGATTTCGAAATAGTGACAGTAATAGAAGATAATGTAACTATGTCGACGTCCATGTTATGTGCGTCGGTATACTGACAGATATGAAGAGAGTGCCCACCATATGCCTATAGTTTTATGGATTAACGACTCACATGAAAGTATCCTTGTAGAAGATAAAGCCTGACATATGCCTCTGCCTAAAACCAACTCTTACTGACCACCCCATGTAGCCATATAATGGCACACTCGTCATTTCGCTTGTTTCTCTTTGCAATCTAAATTCTAAATCACTTGAAACCCTTATGTGAGGAAGAAACTACAAAAATGGCAGAGTACGATCTAAGATTGAAGATTTCTCCCCATCTGGACCACCATATGGTTTTCCCTCTTCTAGAGTTTCTACAGGCGAAACAACTCTATCTGGATGAACAAATTCTCAAGTCGAAGATCGACCCTCTCAGCAAGACTAACACGGTCGACTATGCCATGGACATCCACAAGAACCTTTACCGCACTCAAGACGTTCCAAAATGTACTCAATGAATGAACGAATATATTCCTTCAACCCTAATTTTCATTTATTTATATTAGATAAAAAGGACACTAAAAACCTAATGGAGGTTTTTGTCACAGAACAAATCCAGGAGCATTAGGGCTTGGTTCTGTTTTCGTTTGATATTTTAGTTCAATGAGGTATAGAGGTATTTATTTTTTACAGTGAATAATATTGCATGCCCTGGAGTTCATAAGGTATAGTGATTTAGGACTCACAATCTAGTGATCTTGAGTTCAAACCCCGCTTTAGTCTTTGTATGCATGTATCTAATAGTAAATAATGAGAGGAACCCACTAGTTATTTGTGAAATAGATTTGGTTTTTATTTTTAGTTGGTGAAGCTCAGGTTTAATTGTAAATCCATGCTTATTATGCACTTGCAATCTTAGAGTTAGTTGGGAGGAATCCACCATCTTTGTTGTGGTTCTCTCGTTCAACATTTCATAGTCCCCATGACCCAGGGTAAGCTCCAAATTACGTCCACCCAAGGGAATGCAAACAGTAAAACCCTCTAGTTTTCCTATGCATTCACTGAAAAAAAGGCTTGTGCCACCCTTGTAAGTGTTAGTTCAGTGTGTTGTGGCCTAGTAGCAAACATAGGCAGCATCGATATTAAGAAAAATTAGTTCTTGATTGCTAATACCAATAGAGGCAGATGGTTCTGGCCATAGTAGCAAGATTAGGGTGTATTGGTCTTTCATGTACAGGAAAATGACGCTGTATTTTCTACGCAGTATGGATTCATGGTGTAGAAAGTTTTAACATAGTCTTGCTGCAACATTTTTTAATGCCATAAAATTTCAAAAATCATTATCTTGAGAGAAACACTGACGTTGTTGCCTCCAAAACAAATAGCTATTTCGAACAACTATCTGCAATTTGTAATGCAGTCATAGTGTTGAAATGATATCTAAACATAATAGGTGTTACAGGTCAATTTGGGCATCACCCCCCAAGATCTGGTCAAATTGGGCATCATCCCTGAAAGACCAATGAATAGGGTATATCATCCCCTAATTCAATTGATATATGCCCTAAGATAAGTCATTCCATAGATGGCTTTAGTTATGATATTTCCAAGGTTTGAAGTATAGATTATATGACCCATTGACTCATCAACGCTCCTTTGAATGGGCCTAACTACGTTTCAATGAACTTACTTCCATGCTAAGGTGTACTAAAGTGCACTTCCCGACAATAGTCAAGGGTACGTTGGTCTCCTGGAAGCCAAATCATCATTGTTACAGGATTCTCCACATGTCCAGTGCCTTCTAGAAGATCTCATAGGTATCATACTTCGAATACAAGTGTTCATCCATCACCTATGAACTTGGAAACATGTATCACCTATTATTATAAATACATTCAATTCCACTTATTGAGAAACTACCTTCAATTTCCCTATAAATTGGGCACTCATATAAGTGCTAGGGAGGGAGAAATTTGTGTAATGTTATGTTGTTGGATTCTCAATTGATGAGAGCTAGAAGTATTGTTATGCTGCTGAGATGATTCTTGGTGTGATGAGGACAGAATGAAGTTGGATCAGGTTGATGATGAATCGATCTATTGGTTGTAATATTCTCCTCCTACTTTATTAATAAGGATATTTGTTCATTTTCTCATATGTATGCTTATATCTTGTCAATTTCATTCTCAATTGTGTATGTATTCTCAGATCTAATCAGTTTGATTTGGTTAATAAGTAGATATTTTTATATTTTTATGTTGTTTGTTGTTCTCTTTCTTTGATTTTCATAATCGATCTAGTGACTTTAGTTGGATTGAGAGTGACGACAATGACGATAGAAGGAGAAGGAGAGCGAAAGGATCACAAGTAGGCTTCTTTCCTTTCTATCTATCTATTTGTCTTAGATAAAATAATAGTTGTCTTTATTCTGTTGTTCTGAGTGAAGGAACGACGCACTTAGGGAATCTATTTTATCCGTATATTAGAATTCCATATAACAAATTGGCGACTCTGCTGGGGAATAAATCCATCAATCCTGGTGTTTTTGTCTCTATTTACATCATCAGTAGACTCTACCTTCTTTTATCAGTCACTTGAATGAACAATTGGCCTTAGAAGTGTGTTTAGTTGCTCGTTTCCTAAAATTAGCTACGCCTAATGCACTGTTGGTCAGGGTACAGTGCATTGCATTGCACTGTGTTCCTTCCAGGGGTGAACTGCAATGCACTGTCTGCCCTTACAAGGTGCATTTCCCCCTCAGAAAACCAAATTACATAAAATATTGCTTTTGCTTTCAGTTTCAGCCAATTTTCTATTGTATTCTCAGATGTCTGATTTCTCTTAGAGACCAGTAAACATTCCTTGTTCTTCCTCCTTTGAAAATTTATTTGTTCAATGTTTCATTAGTTGTTTTCTTTATCATTGGAAAATTAAATTCAAAATAGTTAATTTTTGCATTAGATCAATTATGTTTTCGAAAAGGAAATTGTTGTTTCATTCCTCATTTCCTAAAGGAAAATTTTCGTTTCATTCTTCATTTTCCCAAGATAAATTGTTGATTCATTCCTCGTTTCTCAAAATAAAAAATTTGTTTGATTGATTTGTGCATTTAGTTTCTTTTACTCATTCACATTAAAGGAAACTTAAAAGAAAAACATGCATGTGAATTTAGAGATTGTTTGTGTTGCATGGAAAAATGTTAAGGAAATCTGCATTTCGTTTGTGTTGCTTGTTGTATGCTCAAAATATGTTTTCTCTTTTCCCTTAGTAGCTAGGATTTTCATTGAAAAACTGAATTGAAAAGTTTTCTTCTCATTAGTTTTCATTGTTCAGATTGCAACAAGATGATGAGCTTAGTGGAAAGGAGTCGCCTTCACTAAGTGGGCCCGCAGCCTATTTTTGGCGCAAAGTCTATTTTTAGACTATGTATATTTTTAGACATATGGATCATGTTCTATGAGTTGCAGGATGCTATTTGTGGATGGTTGGTCAAGTTGGAAAAAATATATGGACATCTATTTTTAGAAATATTGGGTGGGATCTATTTTTAGATTTCCTGTCTAAAAATAGATATGTCGAATATTATTATCTCTTAATAATATTTAGACTCTAAACATTATCTTGTTCTCTTGGAGCACTTCAGTTAAGTGCACAGATGTGGCACAGGAGCTGACAGAGGGAATTACGCTATTCTTGAGGGTTATGTGGAGCTATTTCATGGATACTTCAGTTAGAACTCATGTGACAGAGTTTGGTGGAGTTGATTGAGGAAGTTAGTGGAGTTGTATTCAGTTAACTAATCTAAACATAGTTGAGCTATTTGTATTCAGTTTAACTAATTGATACAATTAGTGAGAGTGGTGTAAATTAATTATTAATTAATTCACTAATTATAAACTCCTAAATCAACTAAATAATTCATCAGTTAACTTCAGTGCATGGACAGTTTCAGTGGAGACCAGTGCAAGAATAGGTGAAAGAGCAGGTTAACTATCAGTTGTGACTATACTGTTGCTATTTGCAACACATAGATAGGTGGAGTAGCCCATGAGGATTGCGCAGTTCAAGCCAGGTTTATCTATTTAATGAAGCCATCCCATAGCATTAATTATGCAATAGAGGCTGGCTATCAAGTGGCAAAATATTGGAGTGTGTGTTTTGCTAGATCTAGCTTGATAATATGTAGAAATTGAGGGTGTGCATGAGAGCTTGTGAGGAGCTTTTGTACTATGATTGTTACATGATCTCCATGACATATAATATACAGATAGTTGGGGTTTTCAACTTTAATATTTCCCATTAAATACTGTGTTCATATGTGTGATTGTTTGTGGTTTTAATGTATGCATGCAATTGATTTTATTTCCACATGTGATGATCAATAGTAGAAGAGATTCTGTATTATGCATGAAGCTAAAATAGTGTGTGATCGGGAGAATCTCAGTGAATAATATCTCATTTATTCAAATTTCTACATGGTATCAAAGCAATATTGATCATTGGAGCAATTGCAAAACATTGAAGCGGTTGAGTTTTGTGCTAGTGGAATTCGAATTTGCAGCAATGTTTTCTTGGTGTCAAAATTGAGATGTCTTTCAATGGATTGCGATTGGAGTATGCCCTTGAGGGCAGATCGAATTATATTGCATGGAAGGATAGGATGGAGGCGGTGCTGGATGACAATGTGTTGAAGGAGTTCATAGATGCAGAAATTCCAAAGCCTACTTCTAGTGATTCTGCTGTACTTGACGCATGGCAAAAGAAGACAACAAAGTGTCAAAGGATTCTGTTGGAGGGTGTGAAGGATCACATAGTGTCCAACCTTCATGGTAAGGCTTCTCCATTCTTGATGTGGAAAGCCTTGATATATTTTTTCCAAAGCAAGAGCGACCAGAGGAAGTTGGCGCTCACGGATAGACTCAGAAACATAAAGATGGAGAAAGGCGACAATATGCCCAAGTACCTCACGAAGTTCATCCAATGAAGGGATGAGCTGGGAAGTGTGGGGGTTACTGTTTATGATGAGGACTTGGTGAGCTTGTCTCTCCTTGGGCTTCTGAAGATTTGGCATTCCTACCAGGACTCTATCATTGGTCGGGAGAAATTGCCAGGATGGGAGCGACTTTGGTCGGATCTTGTGCAAGAGGAGATAAGGCGAAGTACCAGGGACGGATCTTCATCAAAGAACTCTGATGAAGATAATTGTGCTTTGGCTACCAAAGCAAAGAAGTGGAAGAGCAAGAAATCTTCTCAATCTGGTGCGAAAGGCAAGAAGCAGGACATGTCCAAGGTGAAGTGCTTTCACTGTCACCAACACGGACATTACACCGCTAATTGTCCATAGAAGAAGAAAAATAAGCAAGCTGTTGGAACTGTAGCTGGAGAAGCCTTAGCCTCACAGTTTGAGCTGGATTTTTCACTGATCGCATGCTTGGTTTCAAGTGTGATGGGTTCAGTGTGGTTTCTAGACAGTGGTGCGTCTTTTCACATGACAGGAGATCGAGATTTGTTTACTGATCTGGATGAGAAAGATCTTGGAGTGCACATCGAGATGGGCGATGATGGTAGATACAATACGACTGGTATCGGTACCATTTCCTTTGAGAGGGAGTCTGGTAAACCCTTCGTATTGAAGGAAGTGATGCATGTTCCAGGATTGAAGAAGAATCTTATCTCTGTGGCGATGTTAGAAGACAAGGGATATGATGTTGTATTTAGCGAGGGAAAGGCTTTCCTACGCAGCAAGGTAACTGGTGAGACCCGGAGGATATGGGTTCAAGTTAAGAACCTTTATCAATTGCAGGTAGATGGCTGCGCAGCAATGGCAGGCAAGGCAGAAGGAGTGGTGAGCCGGGATGATGGCGAGTTGTGGCACCGGAGATTGGGCCACCTTCACCATGGAGCTTTGAAGATACTGCAGTAGATTTCTACTGGGCTTCCTAAAGGCACTCTTGCGTAGTCAGATCAATGCAAGGGGTGTACCTTGGGAAAATTTGTGAAAGCCACCTTTCACGAGAAGGATAGTCGTGCCATGACGATCCTTGAAATAATTCACACAGACGTGTGTGGACCTTTCTCAGTAGCTTCGACAGCAAAGCACAGGTATTATGTGATATTTGTTGATGATTTTTCTAGTAAGTGCTGGATCTTCTTCATGTGGAAGAAGAGAGAGACATACTCAAAGTTCTGTGAGTTCAAGGCACTGGTTGAGAAAGAATCAGGGAAGCAGGTGAAGGCTCTAAGGAGCGACAATGGTGGTGAATTCATCTCTGGTGAATTCAAGGACTTTTGCAGCGCAGAAGGAATTCGAAGAGAGCTCATAGCACCTCATAACCCATAGCAGAACGGGGTTGCTGAGCGGAATAACATAATGATCGTGGGTGCTGCACGGGCGATGTTGCATGATCAGGGCCTACCCATACACTTGTGGGAAGAGGCATGCAATACTGCAGTATATGTGCAGAACCTTTGTCCTCACAGGATACTTGGCATGAGTACACCCAAGGAGGCATTTTCTGGTAAGAGGCTTGATATTTCCCATTTGAGGATTTTTGGTTCACCTGTTTACATTCATGTGACGAAGGATGCTAGGAAGAAGCTGGAGCAGACTGCGGAGGTTGGGATATTTGTGGGGTACACTGATACGCCCCACAAATATCGTGTGTATTTTCCAAACAGTCGCAAGACTATTGTGCGACGGGATATCAAATTTCAGGAGGAGAAAGCCATGAAGTATTCGCTTGAGAGGGAGCCACACTTACATGCAGATGAGGAGCTATTAGTTCCTAAGGATGAATCTTAGGATGTGGATCAGCCACAAGATGAGGTTCATGGAGTGGAAGAGACCACTCAGGCAGTGCCAACCATCAGAGGGTAGAAGCGCACTACAGAAGCTAAGCGACTGGCTCAAGATGTAGAGAAGGTTGTAGGAGCACCTACATCACAGCGTAGACAGAGACAGTCACCTGACTGGTATACTGGATACATGGCTCTTATGAGCAAGTGTATCGTGACAGAGCCATCCTCTTTCGAGGAAGCTATGGAGGACCCCGCATGGGTAGATGCCATGGTGGAAGAGTATGATTCGATTGTCAGAAACAGTGCATGGGAGATTGTCCTAAGACCAAAAGGGAAATCAGTGGTGGGTTCGAGATGGATCTACAAAGTGAAGCAGGCAGCTAACGGGAGTGTGGAGAAGTACAAGGCAAGATTTGTTGCCCGAGGCTTTTCACAGATAGAGGGGATCGATTATGAGGATACCTTTGCACCTGTTGCAAGGTATTCTTCCATACGGATGATTCTTGCTCTCTCAGCATAGATGGGGTGGCACATTCATTAGATTGATGTGAAGACTACATTCCTCAACAGAGTCATTGAGGAGGAGGTGTACATAGAGCAGCCCGAAGGTTTCTAGATATTCAGCAGTGAGTCGCATGTGTGCAGGCTCAAGAGAGCATTGTATGGGTTGAAACAAGCACCTTATGATTGGTACACACGGATAGACAGTTATTTCACCAGACTTGGATTCTCCAAGAGTGAGGCAGATCTGAACCTATACAAGATTGTGGTGGACGGTAAGTTGTTGATCATTGTACTTTATGTAGATGATTTTATTTTGACAGGTGATGAGCTGTTGATACTCTCATGCAAGGAGGATCTTGCAAAAGAGTTTGAGATGAAGGACTTCGGCCTTCTTCATTATTTCCTGGGATTGGAAATTTGGCAGCGCAGTGGTGGACTATTTGTTTCTCAGGGTAAGTATGCCTGGGAGATACTGGAGAAGTTCAACATGCATGGCTGCAAGCCTATTGATACTCCTCTTCTTGGTGGTTGGAGGAAAGAGGATGCTACTTCATCGGAGGTAGTGGATGCCACTGTTTATCGACAGTTGGTGGGGTCACTTATGTATCTGGTCAATACACGACCCGATATATGCTCTGCTGTTAACCAGCTTTCAAAAGCTATGGTTAAGCCTACCAAGCTCTTTTGGAAGGCGGGGAAGCATGTATTGAGATATCTCAGAGGCACATAGGGATATGGATTTTGGTACAGACAGTTGGATGAGGTGAAGCTATGTGGCTTCATAGATGCAGATTGGGCAAGGAGCCCAACGGACAGAAAGAGCACATCTAGAGGGATTTTCAGTATCGGGTCAACAAAAGTTGCTTGGTACAGCAGGAAGCAGAGATCCATGGCACTCAGTTCAGCAAAGGCCGAGTATATGGCAGCAAGTTTGGCTGCATGCAAGGCTATATGGATGAGGAAGATCCTGGTTGGGTTGTTTGGTTCACACTTAGAGCCTACTGTGATTTATTGTGATAATTAGAGTTGCATCAAACTCTCGGTTAATCCAGTATTTCATGATAGATCTAAAAACATTGACATCCGGTATCATCATATCAGAGATTGTGTGCAGCGGAAGGTCATGTTACTTTCATACATTCCTATAGAGGATCAGCATGTTGATATCTTGACGAAGGCGCTCACCAGGAGCAAATTCGAATATCACAGGGGCAGGATAGGGGTTGTAGATAATCCATATCTTGTTGAGAGGGAGTGTTGACATTGCAACAAGATGATGAGCTTAGTGGAAAGGAGTCACCTTCACTAAGTGGGCCCGCAAGCTATTTTTGGCGCAAAGTATATTTTTAGACTATTTCTATTTTTAGACATATGGATCATGTTCTATGAGTTGCAGGATGCTATTTGTGGATGGTTGGTCAAGTCGTAAAAAATAGATGGACTTCTATTTTTAGACATATTGGGCGGAATCTATTTTTAGATTGCCAGTCTAAAAATAAATATGTCGAATATTATTAGCTCTTAATAATATTTAGACTCTAAACATTATCTTATTCTCTTGGAGCACTTCAGTTAAGTGCACAGATGTGGCACAGGAGCTGACGGAAGGAATTACGCTATTCCTGAGGGTTATGTGGAGCTATTGCATGGATACTTCAGTTAGAACTCATGTGATAGAGTTTGGTGGAGTTGATTGAGGAAGTTAGTGGAGTTGTATTCAGTTTAACTAATCTAAACATGGTTGAGCTATTTGTATTCAGTTTAACTAATTGATACAATTAGTGAGAGTGGTGTGAATTAATTATTAATTAATTCACTAATTATAAACTCATAAGTCAACTAAAGAATGTATCAGTTAACTTCAGTGCATGGACAGTTTCAGTGGAGACCAGTGCAAGAATAGGTGAAAGAACAGGTTAACTATCAGTTGTGACTATACTGTTGCTATTTGCAACACATAGATAGGTGGAGTAGCCCATGAGGATTTCACAGTTCAAGCCAAGTGGTTTATCTATTTAATGAAGCCATCCCATAGCATTAATTACACAATAGAGGCTGGCTATCAAGTGGCAAAAGATTGGAGCATGTGTTTTGCTAGATCTAGCTTGATAATGTGTAGCAATTGAGGGTGTGCATGAGTGCTTGTGAGGAGCTTTTGTACTATGATTGTTACATGATCTCCATGACATATAATATACAGATAGTTGGGGTTTTCATCTTTAAACTTTCCCATTAAATACTGTGTTCATATGTGTGATTTTTTGTGGTTTTAATGTATGCATGCAATTGATTTTATTTCCGCATGTGATGATAAATAGTAGAAGAGATTCTGTATTATGCATGAAGCTAAAATAGTGTGTGATCAGGAGAATCTCGGTGAATAATATCTTAGTTATTCAAATTTCTACATTCATTTTAGGAATTTTCCATTACATCACGCTGTGAACCTCAGAGATAAAATTTTAAACAAGATCAACATAAAATTTACCTCAATCAACCTAAGAAAGCATTTTAACATTAACGATAAGACTTAGAAGGTCTAGGCCAGAGACTTGTTACAATGTCGTTAAACATAGCAGTTGTTGCTAACTTGACTGCGATACATTCCGAGTGTGAAACCCCACTCCACGTACATAAGTATATAAGAGCTATTCCATGTACCTTCAGGTATATAGGGAAGTATTTTAGTACGAAAAGTATAAGGGGGTGCTCTCACTTTGCAGTTTCGCATTAGACAATGCTAAGACGGCCTTGGGACTCCACGTACTTTCAGATATATTTGGGAGGACAAATTTAGGTTGCTTACCATCCATAGGTAACCGAGTCTTTCGCCTTGTAACTTGTGATACACCGAACATAACATTCGGGGAGATTGTCTGCCTTTACTTCTTGGTTCGCTAGGAGGTATTCTGCAGTTCACAATTACTTGGTAAACCTTTTGCCTAGTATTACCCTTTTAATTTTTAATTTTTTTTTGTAATAAAATCAATCAGTAATCGTGGCAGAAGAAAATCCCTTTCCCCATCGTTCGTGTAGAATATCAATTAAACCACCTTTACCACCGGAAGCCATTTCTGGTCGGTGAAGGCGAACTCATTCTACCGAAACTAGTACCATTAGTACCTCTGGTGCGCCATCTTCATCACATCTACCAGATTCGTCTCGAGTCGTTTCTACACATCCTGGTTTATCTACTGTCGTCGAAACAGAGTCCTCATAGCTACCTGTGGACACTACACATCTAATCAGTGAGACCATACCTCCAGAACCCGACGTTGTTCAACTCGAAGTTGATCCAGATCTCATCATTCTTTTACTAGAATATCTAGATCCCGAAGTCAAACAACTAGAAGTTGTTCATGTATTGGTCACTCCTCAATATTGAGTCACGTAATCAACCACCTGAAGTATATCTCGGGCCTGATGGTGAAATTATTCCACTTGGTTTGATTTCGAATGAGGAAGAACCTTAACAAGAAACATGCCCTTCAACTCCAATTCATTTTGGATCAAAGATTTACCTTTATGAGTCTATTCCTCGATTAACTTACACTACTCATTTTGATCCTATTTCAATTCAAGTTCCGGTAGATCCTATAGGGTATACACTGGGTCATTTGACCATGGTTGAGTCAACATTTCCAGCTATACCATTTGTTATAGTTGTGACAAAATCTACTCTTGCTACTCTGTCGATGTTTACCACGTCACGCAAGTCACATATTTATGGTAGTCCTTCCATCCCACTGGGTTACCAATCATTATCTAGGACCTACTCTGGTGCATCCTCAAATCCATGGACTTCACGCATGTCATCTTCTAAAAGTTTATCTGGTAGATCTCTAATGATTATTGAACAACTTGATCTTTTATACACATCTTCAGTGCAACATCAAGCTAGTCCATCTGGATATATTCTATCCAGTTCAATCTCGACTGGACTCCCACCATTTAGAGAAAAATATATTCCATCTTATTATACTCCTGATGCTGGGGGACAACCTATGGTAACCAATTTTGAAATTGGTTTGTCGTTTTATGGTCACCCAAATGTTGGAATGACTGTTTGTTAGTGGCAGCCTATCCTACCCATTCAACCACAAACAATTGTGAATTCATATCAACCAGTTCAACCTGTTGCACCTACATCTACCTCATTTGTTAATACTTCATTACCTCTATTATAGGCTCATTTGGCTGTACCTCAATTGTCTCAGGTGGGTCCTTCAACCCATTACCATCAAGTTTTGGGCCTCCATACTCCAACTCCTTCGGTTTGTTTACAACAACCACCTGTATCCAAATATTTCAATCACAGGTTGGATTACCCTTTGATGAGATGTCATAGGAACCTACTAGTCTTAATTATTCACAAATAGGTTTAAGCTATTATGGTTTGGGCTATAATTTTGGTGGGCAGTCACCTTGGCAGCCACAACCTCAAATGCCACAACAACAATTCCAACAGCTTACCTAGGTCTTGGTCAACAGATCCCTCAAGCGTTTGGTCATCAAAAAAACCCCTATCTGGGTTAGCAGCAACAAATGCCTTATGCTGGTGCTCAAAGGCCTATTTCTCAAGAAATTCCATCATATCCTGGTTATTCTCAACCTGACTTAAATTGACAGTTTCCCTTTTTCACAACTTTAGAATTACCTAATTTAAACCAGCTTACCAATGATCCCATCAGCTATTCTCCTTGGTGGCTGGTGATACCACATAAATTACCCTTCGACATTCCTAAATTCAATGGAAACCTTGGAGAATACCCGCCAACACATGTTATGACTTATCATTTGTGGTGCTCATCAAACTCCTTACATGATGACTCTGTTAGACTACATATTTTCCAGCATACGCTTACTAGTCTGGTTGCGAAGTGGTACATTGAATTACCACGAGCTTCATTTGATAACTTCACTGCCTTAGCCACTAATTTTTTGAACCACTTCCAATTACCTATACGATATGAAACTGGAACAGAACTATTGACCAATTTCAAACAGACAACTGCTACTCACATTTCTGATCATATTCATGAGTGGCGTCGTCGTCGACGAATGTTCAAAACATTTGTTCCTATTCAGATCCTCGTTGAGTGGTTTATTAAGTCCTAGCTTCCATATATGACAGAGGATGTAGCTAAAGGTGGTGTCATCATTGAATAGCAGGTCATTTCTCGTGCCTAGTACTAAGATTTGATTTACACTCATTTAGACATGTTCTATGAGAAAATTCCAAACACGCTGCTATCAAATTTTACTGTTCCTCCTCCATCTGGTAAGGACTCTCATGCTAGTGATGGTATGATAGGTTATGAAAATTCTCACACCTCTACTACATCTAATCCTACACCTTCTTCCAAAATTCATGCCGTGTCATCTGACAAAGACAAAAGTGACAAGCAACCCGGAAGAAAGAAAAAGTTGAAAGTGAACAAAAAGAAAAACTCAACCCTGCATGAATGATCATCTAATAAAATCTATGGAAATAATTAGAAACCTTGTTAACCTTACCTGATATGTAACGAGGACCACTTTGTTCAAGATTTTCCTCACTGCGCCAAAGTCTCAAAATTTCTTAAGACCTCGACTACATCTGCTGTGTTGACATATCCTTTTCCAAATCCAGACACAAACATGGTTGCTATGGATCCCCCTTGTAGTTCCCAAGTGCTTATGCTATCTGTCAAAAGCTAAAAAATGATGTTTCGATGTCTACGTGAAATAAATATTACGGTAGTCAGGCTACTGATCAACCTACTACCTCGACCACAAATCCATCCATTGAATCAATTCTGCCAACTTCTATTCAAGAGTTAACAATAAAGCCACTGAAGGGAGTTGTCCACAAATCGACGTTCAATCCTCAAGCCCAAGGAACTAAAAATTATAATATAGTTGAAGATCTAGCTCAGTCACCTTAATTTATGTCGGCGCTTGAGTTACTTCAAAATTACCCCTCCCAGAAACAACCTTTGTTGTTGGCAATTGATGGAATTGACCCGATAGATTCTAATATTGTATTCTTTAATCATATGGGATATGTGCCACAATTACCAGCTAAATTAACATTCTCCATCCAATTAAATGCTCTTAATCACCTCATTCATTGCACTATTATTGACGAGGGAGCATCTACTTGTATTATTTCTCTAAAATGCTGGAAGTCACTTAGATCGCCTCGCTTATCTCAATCACCTATGACATTGAAAGCTTTTGACAGTCGTACATATAAGACTTGCAGTATCATCAATAACTTGCATGTTGAACTAGGGGGAAAAACATTAACTGTTGAAGTTGAGGTCATTGACGGACCCCTTGACTACAACATTTTACTCGGAATGCCATGGGTTTACGCTATGAATACGATCATATATACTTGTTTTAGAATGATCGCCTTCCCTGATAAAGGTGTTATCATAGTCATCAATCAACTCTCCTTCTTTACCTCTAATTCCCAGGTAACTAGAAGCATTCTGTTAGTTCACACACCCGAACTAGCACTTCAAAACATTGGTGTAGGGCTCTTAAAGGATTCTTCCCTAATGGGCACCTTTTCATTATTGCTGCTTGCGATGTTGGCAAAATTGTAAGAATAGAGACCTATTGCATGATATCTTCCACTTCATATGTCTTAAGTAAGATTACCAATGATTCTGAAGTTGTTATGCTGGATGAATTTCTGCCACCAAGACCAATTGAGATGGCATAGCAATTAATTTGCTTGGCTTGGGCGACGCATCTTGAATCATCATCGCTGATCATTTGGGTCACTTGTTCATTAGATTTTTGTACTCCATATAATCCTTTTTCATCCACTTTCTTGACTGATGAGATAATTGTGGAATCCGTGATGCTAGAAGGAGAACCATGAGAAGATCATCATCATTGTTCCCATCTTCAGGATCACGAAGAAGATGATCTTAATTAACTATATCACCCTATGATCTCTACTTTATTTTCGAATTCTATTCCAATTAATGCCATCGAATTTGAGCGAAACTTATAAAATATTTAAGAAACCATTTCTATTGATATTTCGACCAAACCTGGCGATGTAGAAAACATTCATGTCGGTGTGTCTTGTTATCCATCCAAACTCGAAACCTATCACTCTCTTTTTTCATTAATTTCGAGATATATTTGCTTGGTATTATGAGGAAATGCCAAGAATAGATACTATTATTGTTGAACACATAATTAAAATGTACCCTGATGTTAGATCAATACGTCAACGCCTTTGTCCTATTCTTCCAAAGAAGGCTGCTGCCATTAAAGCAGAAAATGAAAAAATTTTGTGTGTTGGTTTCATTTACCCTATTCCACTTACTGATTGAGTTTCCAACATTGTTCCTATCATGAAGAAACAAGGGATAATCAGATTGTGCTTCGATTATCGAGATGTCAATCTTGCTTTTCCAAAAGACAAATATCTTACTCCCTTTATCGACCAGATTATTGACGAATGTGCCGGGTGTGAAATTTTTTCATTCATGGATGGATTACTTGGTTACAATAAAATCAATATCTACCTAGAGGACAAATATAAGACAACATTAATCTGTCCCTGGGGCACATTTTCTTATCGTAAACTCCCATTTGGTTTAAAGAACACTGGGGCAACATTTTAGAGAGCAATGGATTATGCTTTCAATGACATCAAGAACATTGTTCAACCTTATCTAGATCACAAAAACAGATTGATCACCTGGTGCATTTTAGAGCTATATTTTTACGCTGCCGACACTACAAGATACACCTCAATACACACAAACGTGTGTTTTGTGTTGGTTCTGGTCGTTTTCTTGGATTCATTGTTTCAAAATATGGAATCTAAATTGATCCACTAAAGGTCCAGGCCATTCTTGATTTGCCTGCACCATCAAATTTACTTCAATTACAAAAACTTCAAGGAAAGGCTAACTTCCTAAGGAGGTTCAAACCTAACTATGCCGAAATGGATAAAGGATTTACTCGTCTCTTGAAAAAGCAGATTCCCTTCCATTTGGATAAGGTTGCACAAGCTTCTTTTGATGCTCTTAAATATAACCTAATCTGAGCGTAATTAATGTATCCCCCCAATTATGAGAGTGATTATTTCCTATATATCGCCATGATGGATATGACCATAGCTATGGTTTTGGTCCAAGAAGAAGATGGGATATAACATTCGATATATTATTTGAGTCATAATATCAATGATATGGAAGTTAAGTATTCATACGTTGAAAAGCTCGCCTTGGTGGCCGTTCAAGCTATCCAAAGATTTCACCATTATATCCTGCTACGGAAGACCATTATCATTTCGGATTTCAACCCCATGACATAAATTTTGTCACATCAATTGCTAGGGGGAAAATATTCAAAATGGATCATCATTTTGCAGGAATTTGATTTGGAATTTGCCAAATCAAAGTCAAATAAGTCTTTAGTTTTGGCTGAGCTTCTCTGCGACCTTCCCTCTGATAGTAATGAAACTACATCGGAACCATCATTTCCAGATGAGTCTATATTTTTTATTGGGTAATCTAACCCTTGGTATGGGGATTTTATCATTTATCTCCAAACCCATAATTTCCGGCCCGATACCTCTCTCTCACAACAGGGACGTATTCAATACCAAGCCAAAGATTATCTGATCATCGGCGATACACTTTATAGTCATTGTATCGATACGATTTTAAGGAGGTGCCTCATTCATGAGGAGGATGAGAAGGTTCTAAATGATTTTCATACTAGTTCTCATGGTGGACACATCTAGATACGCTAATACATAGGAGATTCTCTGTGCCAGTTACTTTTGGCCAAACATATTTCGCGACTGCATCCTCATGGTTAGAAGTTGTCATGCGTGCCATATATTTGATCATAAAATATGTAGATATTTGATCATAAAATATGCATGCCGCTAGCGTCAATGCATTATGTCATCTCTATGGGACCATTCTCAAAATGGGGCATTGACTTCATGACTTGCAACCCTCGTTTTGCCGGGGGGCATGGTTATATTATTTTTGCTGTCGACTACTTTACCAACTGGGCCGAAGCGATGTCTACATTCAATAACACAGGAAAAATAACTGCATTGTTCTTTTTCAATCATATCGTCTCAAGGTTTGGTGTAGCACAAGCTATAGTTACAGATCATGGTAATAATTTGCGCAATCACATGATGAATGATTTGACTGCCAAATTAGGAATGTCACCTAATATTTCTACTGCTTATTATCCATAATCCAATGGACAAGTTGAAGCCATTAACAAGATCCTTAAGATAATGCTTCAATGAATGATAGGAGTTCCCAAACGAAATTGGAATTTAATCCTATACTCGAGTTTGTGGGAATATCGAACCTCGGTGAGGAATACAACCGGATTTACCCCCTTTCAATTGGTGTATCATCTAGAAGCCATATTTCCAATCCAATGTGAAATTTTGTCATTAAAACTCGCTATTGACCTGCTACCTGAAACCTCTAACTTAAGAAGCACATGTTTTTAACCTCATCCGTCTAGATGAAACTCATCGTGAAGCCACATTGGCCAATGAAGTGCATAAGAGACGAATCAAGGTGCAATACGACCAACATGTCAAGCCTCGCATCTTCTCAGAGGGAGACCTAGTCTTGCTTTATGATCAGGAAGCTGATTTTATAGGAACAGGAAAATTTGAGCCACTATGGCATGGCCCCTACATTGTCAAAAGAGTTCTGGCTAAAGGCGCCTATAAGTTAGTTGATTATGATGGAATTACATTGGTGCAACCTAGAAATGGGTTATATCTTAAATGTTACTATGCTTAATTGAGCATAGTAAACTTTTGTATTATATTGTATATATGATTTGATTTGAATTTACTATCTTAGTTTGTTTTTCTAGATTTTTCTTGAAGTTAGTAATCCACTTTACATTTCATTGCAGATGAATGAATCTTTTGAACCATTCGTTGGGTATGCCAATGGTGCTAGTCATAGTACGCAAAACCTATCTTCTACAACATGGGCCATCTTCGCTCTAGGTGGCGAGTTAGTGAGTTTTCAAGAGATTTGTATTGGTTGATCCACAAAAAATATTGCTGAGTATAGTGCGCTGATATAAATTCTCTCTGATGCCATTTCATTTGTTATTAACCACATCATCATTCGGTTAGACTCACAACTTGTCATACTGCAACTTACTAGCGTTTATACTGTCCAAAATCCAACACTTCATCGTATGTTCCTAAGAGTTCAACTTTTGGAAAGACATTTTGATTGCATTAAATATCAACACATTTCCAGAAATTTGAACACACTAAATGATTCCTTATCTAATTATATTTTAAACAGACATTTTCAACACATGTAAAGAAACATTTTCAATTCATATCACATAATTGAATAGGATTGCACATTAAACATATGAAAACACTGAAAACAAATAGATAGATTGATCTATATTTATGCAGGAATCCAATAAAATATAGAAATAGAAATAAACACAAATATGCAATAGTAATAATACTTCATTTAATTAATATCAAATAACATAAATATGCTTATCGACATCATGGAAATAAACAAGATAGGGCGCTCGTAGCTTATCTCTGAGAAGAGATGTGGCAGCTACATGCCTCTGAACTGTGTTACAATGAGGCTCGAAGGCCTATTTATTGTTGAGAAACAATAGAAAACCCTAAACATCCAAAAACCTAATCGTAGGAGATGAAGCGCCAAAACTATGGGCCCTCTTTGGGTAAATTGGTGTTTCAACTTCCTGGGGACATACCTTTGGCATACGATCTCTGTTTGATGTGCACCATACCTCGTTAGAAATATCTATCTGAGGAATACAACTTTTGATGTGATAAAAATTGTTTCATTTACCCATGTTGCTCACGATTTTCCCAAAAAACGTTGTTTACGGCCTCAAAACAGCTCCAGAAGTCCAGGACTCAAAAAACTGCTAAAAATAGTAAGTTGTTCCGAAACTGAAAAACTAAAAGAACCGATGGTGGGGGTTCAAATGGAATAGGTGGGTGGCCACCAATATCCATCTGGATCATTAGGGCCTCCAAACGGCTCCGGAAGTTCAAGACCCGAAAACCTGCTAAAAATAGTAAGTTGTGCTGAAACTGAAAAACTGAAAGAACTGATGGTGTGGGTCCAAATGGAATAGGTGGGTGGCCACCAATATCCACTTGGATAGTTCCTCCATCCTTAGGAAGTAATGGTACCCATTGTGTTAATTTCTTCCATGAGAGGAAAATTTTGCTGAACTTGGTATTGGATTTGTCCAGGATGTTGTGGACTTGCTGGCAGACGTGCTGGATGAGTTCAATTAATTTGGTTCCCTCAGACTGTAAATGTGTGTATTCTGTCTATGTAATCGCATGAGGTATGGAAATATAAGGCAGTGGTGCATCGGGGGTCAGATCGATGGAGTGCTTGTCTTGACAATGTAGAGGAACCTCTATGGGTAAGGAGAAAATGTCCTCATATTCCTCCACATCCACCTATTACAGCCATGCAGGGGAGCCTTGTTTTGAGGCTATGGCCACAATATTCTTCTTTCCTTTTGAGTGAGTTGTAAGGAAAATACATTTCTTGGTTTGGGAAAAAATCTTACTGTGTTTTTTTGCAATAGGAAAGGAGATGGCAGGAGGCGGTACTACCTCTGGTATCCTATAAAATTTATTTCCCAAAGTAATAAGAACAGAATGAGGCCTAGAATCATACACAACATGTCTCCTCCACAAGTATGGTTGGCCCAATAATACATCAGCTACATCAAGAGGAGCAACATCACACAATAGCTCATCCATGAATGGCTTGATGCTGTACGGAAGGCGACACTACTGGCAGATGCGAAGATCTCTCCCTCGGTGAAGCCACTTGATGGTATATGTTTGTGAGTGTGGTATGGTCAGTAGGTCAAGCTGCTTCATGACCTCTGCTAAAATGAGGTTCTTTTGGCTTCTGCTATCGACAAGAAATTGTAGTGGAGAGCCCTTCAGCCACATCTGCGAATGGAAGAGGCTTTCCCCCTCCTATGGATCCTTGAGATCCTCCCTCTGGAGCTTGGTGGTGGCAACAATGGCATTGGGGCCCGCATCAATGATTTTTTTACCTTCCTCATCCCCCTTTTCAGGTTCTGGCTCGGTATCAGAACATGCATCTGATTTGGGTGCCTTCAGTTCAGCCACCAGAGACTGTTTGGCCCGACACTCATTTGTGCTGTGCATGGGGCTATTATGAAATTCAAACCACTTCCCCATGTCCTTGTTTGGATTTGTGGTGGTGTTTTGAGTTGCCCTGATTTGGATCTACCCTCTATTCTGTGGTTCATGGGCACCTTTCCCTGGCTTCGGATTCATGGATCCAAAGTCTTGCTTCTTCTGCTTAAATTTCTACTCGATCTTGGTAGCATAGAGATATGCGGTGCTAAGTGAGATAATGTCGAGGAACTCCATTTTCTCCTCAATGTGTCTATGCAGGAAGCTACAGTACTTGAGCACCAAATGTATCTCTGAATCTTTAATACCCAACTTTGTGCGTAGGGTATGGAACAAATTCGCCAGTTCGTGCACATCTTGATCCCTTTGCTACCACAGTGTGGTCCATTGGATGTACTTGTCCTCATAGCTCCCCATGGGGTAATATTGTTCCTTGATGCCATCTCGGAACAAATTCCAAGTGGGTGTGGCCAAGAATAGAGAGGGTTCCCCCTTGTCCTTTTTATCACAGTAGGTTTCCCACCAGTATTTGACATGGGGAGTGGCCTTAAGGAGTGTAAAAATAATCTTTTCTTGGTTGGAGAAATCATGGATCGAGAAATACCCTTCTATAAAATTCAATCACATATCTACGACATCTACATCTATCTGGCCTTCACATATAGGAATGTCAAAGTTTACCTGTACCTTGAAGGGAGTGGCACCTCTAGAGTGGTTGTCGGATGCAGATGCGTCGTAGGTGGTCAACCGTTGAAGGATTTGAGAAAATTTATCCATCATCGCGTTCCTTTGTTTTTCGAGGGCCTCCTTGAGAAATGTTTTGATAGGATCTCCTTCTCCCTCATATTTCTTTTGTTCCGCCATGGGAGGACGTCTAGGTTTTCGAGGCCGATCTTGCAAGGGTTCAACCAGGTCGAACCCTAACTCCTTATACCCTGACCTTGTTGGGGACATGCAAAGAAAAAAAAGAAACAACAAAATGCTCTGATACCACTGATCCAGATTTATTCAGGAACATAATAAAATACAGAAATAGAAATAAAAACAAATATGCAATGGGAATAATACTTCATTTCATTAACATCAAATAACAGAAATATGATTACTGACATAATGGAAATAAACTAGCTAGGGCCCTCATAGCTTATCTCTGAGAAGAGATGTGGTGAATACAAGCCTATAAACTGTGTTACAATGAGGCTTAAAGGTCTATTTATTTTTGAGAAATAATATAAAACCCTAAACATCCAAAAAATCAACCGTAGGGAATGAAGCACCAAAACTATGGGCCCCGTTTGGCTAAATTGGTGTTTCAACTTCCCGGGGATGTAACTTTGGCATACGATCTTCGTTTGATGCACACCATAACTTGTTAGAAATATCTATATGAGGAATAAAAATTTAATGTGAAACATCGCTCCATGGACCCATGTTTCTCCCGGTTTTCCCAAAAGACGTCGTTTAGGGCCTCAAAATGGCTCCGGAAGTTCAGGACCTGAAAAACTGCTAAAAATAGTAAGTTGTGCCAAAACTGAAAAACTAAAAGAACTGATGGTGGTGCTTCAAGTGGAATAGGTGGGTGGCCACCTATATCCACCTGGATCATTATGGCCTCCAAACAGCTTCGGAATTTCAGGACCCTAAAACCTACTAAAAATAGTAAGTTGTGTTGAAACTGAAAAACTAAAAGAACTGATGGTGCGGGTCCAAATGGAATAGGTGGGTGGCCACCAATTTCCACCTATATCATAGATAGTTTAGGTTTTTACAAAATTTGTGCCCAAGACACATTGGTCATCTGATCTCAAAATGTATGAAAAAAATGTCAAAGTAAACTAGTGATGCTTGTGATAACAAGCAACTGTTCTAGCTATCCTATGCAATAACCACATCCAATGGTTAGGAACACCAATAGCATGGCGCTTCAGTCTCCTAGGTAACTCTTCAATCCAGAAATCTGGTATCCCAAGAGTCAATCACTCGACGTGCTGTTACAACTCAGCAAGAGTCTCGATCAAATCTAAATCTCGAAGGACTTCTCTCTCGATAGTCCTCTCTGCTCGCTCATCTGCTCCCTGCTCTGGTGGACCCACTAGTCGAACACGACCCACATTTGTGTACATCAAAACTTTAGTTTAGTATTGGGAAACATAAAAAAATAAAAAAACATGTGGAAACCTCAAAAATAAAATAAAAACATGGTCAACACATTCTTACCAATTGCACTCCATTGAACGCCATCTGGTAGAATCAAGTTTGGATCTTCACAGAAATCTACACCAACATATGGATACTCATGTGTGGCGACCATATGTCTTCTGAACTAGTCAAAGAATGAAGTAGATAATATGATGGTTGATTGACCAACATGTCTAGACATCAATTCAACCCATCTCTACATCTGAGGATCTCTAGTACCAGATATGCTCAGTGTAACATGCTATGGCAGCATCAATGGAACCCACTCTAAAATGAAGTAAACTAGGATCGAGCCAAAGTCGAAATTATTCTTCCTATCGCCCTTTGCTTTAGTCAGCTATTCTTTCATCTGAAAGAGTATTGCTTCAGCCTAGTTAAATACTTTTGGTTCTAGGCACTTAAGATCATACTGCATGTATGATCGGTTTGCAACATGTAGTGTCGTGGAATCAGAAATATTTGCAATAGTAAAAAGGATGGTTCTCAAAGTTAAATCATGCACATCACGGATATTTCTTTTCCCATATTTACTTTGTTCAGTACCTAGATGAAAATTTTGGTGTATGTAATCCTTCACTGTCTCTCCTCCAAGGCCAGATCTTGCAAGTGAAATAGGATAACCTCATCTCGATAATCCAGTGAGAAAGTAAATATCCTCAACCAATATTGGGAGCACTTTGTCCCCAATGTGAAAATCCTACAATACCGGATCCCGTGAATGAACTAGGAACTCCAATAGTTCTATATGCTGCCTCATCCTTGATAATATGAAGTATTTAAGCAACCCATAATCCCCGAGGGCTCTTACTATACCCGAATTGTTTATGGCAATCATATCTTGTTCTTCATGTTCTCTTTATCTCCACATAATCTTCATTTTGATCCGATGAATACCTGAAAGCCAACCAAAATACTCATTAGGATCCATTTCATGCAAAAAACTTGGGAAATTTTTGGCACACAACAAGAAACAAAAATGATAAAGGCGCCCAATGCACCCCAGGTCAAGTGACAGAGCATTGCAGTGCACTTGCACTTCAATTTAAGTGCACTGCAATGCACCTTTCGACATTTAAGGGTGAGTTTCCCTCATAATGTAATATATTTACCCTAAGGGGCTCAAAACCCTAAAAATTTACCATTAAATGAAACATAAATGATACCAAAATAAATATAAGGTTCATAGCTCCAACCTAGATCAAACGGAAAAATAAATTGTCCGCTGAAACTGTTCCAATTGACTGTTGAAGTTTGAGGGAAAAACTAGTTCAAAGCTCCAAATTTTAAAATGGTAACTATGGAATGGTAAAAACTCTTTTTATTAGTAATTTTGATTATTTTAAATCATATTTAGATCTATGACTATGGTTTTTATTCATTTTTAATATGAAATAGGTATTTTTAATCTGTTTGATGGTTCTATGAATAGGTTTTACAGCTGATACATTGAGTTTAGCGTGCACAACTATTCAAGAATGATTTGAACACAAAGAATACTTTTATCCTCTTTTTTCGAGCTTTGATAAAAATGAAAAAGGAATTAAAGCACACTTTTATCTCCTTTTCGAGCTTTGATAAATGTGAAAAAGGAACCCCCTGGAGTCTTTTAGCTCTTTTCAAAATCCAATAATGTGAAAATATTGCCAAGCACTTGTATTTTCGAGCTCGTAAAAGTATATGAAAGGACATCTACTCAGTATTAGCTTAACCTTTTTTTGGACTAAGATATATTATTTACGAAAAAGGAAAACCTTATTCGAACATGGCTAAGAGGTTTTCTCAGGTATCATTTTACACTTTTTCGGACCTAAGCGATAAATTTACAAAAAAGGATTCATGGACTTTTCTTTTTTTCCCTTGTTTCAAACTCTCTAAACATGAAAAAGGACCGGGTTTTCACTGTCGTTAGACTCATTAAAACATAAAATAGTGACATATTTGTTGATCATGGCAAGATCGAATTTCACTATTGCTAGACTCGTTAAATAATTAAATAGCGATGGATTAAACCGAAGGGTCAAATTATAGATCAAGCATATGTTACCCTCCTCAAGCTTGTTAAAAAATAAAGAGGTACTGGTTAGCAATGACTAGGGAAAATTTGGGAAAAAGAACATAAGACTATATGGTAGCATGTCGCCTTTGAACATGACACTTTCACTCCATCACCGTGACTTTTGGGTTGGGTAATCTTTATGATGGTTCATTATACCTATGGTCCATCATACCATCGCTTCAGTTTAGGGTCAATGCTGCCAACTCATTTCAATGTCGCCGATATGTTAAAGAGAAGTCATCTAGTAATTCTTCATCTTTTGTAATAATCATAAACCTTCATTTTCATGACAATCATCCCTGAACATTGCTACATCAAGTCACATTTCGTCTCCAAAATCATTACTCCCATTTCGCGATAAGGTTTCTTCCTGTCGACATCAGCGCATCATCCAAGAAGTTAACTTAGAAACATCTTTCCAATACCTTGGATCTTTCTACATCATCGGCAGGTTTCTTGTTTCTGGACTGTCGACTGAAATATTTTGTTTGGCGTTCGACATCAAATCATCTATTCATGCCTTGAAAATTGTGCTACAGTACCTTGAGATCCATTAACATCAATGATGGTTTCTTTCGCATCTGTTAACAACTCATAGCATTAGCTGGTAATTAGACGATATCTTCCCATGTTCGACTTCATATCATATATTCACATGGTTAGACTTGTACTTGAACGATCGAGTGAACGAGATAAGAAGACCCCAGATCTAGTTTCATCCATTCGGGTTGCGACTTCAGTAATTGTACACATCATTTGTATGATGGATTTACATACAGATCGTCATCCAAACATGGGCCTATATCTGTAGGCATGTCTATATCGGGAAACATTACGATGTAGATGACTTTCTGAATTATGTGCATCTTATATGGTTTATTGGCTGAGCATGGGTGTGCCTTCCTCAGCAATTCATGTCCAAGATGTATGATATCATGATGTAATGTATTGAAAATTAATGCATGTCACCATCTGCTTTAGATCCTACTCATCACATCGTAAAGAATCTCATCCAAATATTACCATTATTTTGACTTCATGATTTGGGGGTAGCTGCTATAGGTCAAATTGGGCATCATCCCCCAAGACCTGGTCAAATTGGGCATCATCCCCAAAAGACCAATGAATAGGGTCTATTATCCCCTAATTTAGTTTCTATATGCGCTAAGATAAGTCATTCCATAGATGGCTTCAATCGTGATATTTCCAATGTTTGAAGTATAGATTATATGACCTATTGACTCATCAATTCTCCTCTGCATGGACCTAACTATGTTGCAATTCACTTACCTCCATGCAAAGGTGCATTGCAATGTAGTTCCCAACACTCAAGGGTGTGTTGGTATCCTGGGAGAGAAATCATCATTGTTCTAGGAATATCCACATGTCCATTTCCTTCTAGAAGAGCTCATAGGTGTCATACTTTGAATACAAGTGTTCATCCATCACCTTTGAACTAGAAAATATGTCTCACCTATTATTATAAATCCATTCAATTCCATTTATTGAGAAACTACCTTCAATTTCCCTATAAATTGAGCACTCATCTAAGTGCTATGGAGGGATAGATTTGTGTAATGTTATGTTGTTGGATTCTCAATTGATGAGAGCTGGAAGTACTATTATGCTGTTGAAATTATGATTGGTGTGATGTGGATGGAATGAAGTTGGAGGAGGTTGACAATGAATCGATCTATTAGTTGTAATTTTCTCCTCTTACTTTCTTAATAAAGATATTTGTTCATTTTCTCATATGTATGCTTATATCTTGTGAATTGCATTCTCAATTGTGTAAGTATTCTCAGATCTAATCAGTTTGATTTGGTTAATATAAGTATATATTTGTATATTTGTATGTTGTTTTTTGTTCTCTGTATTTGATTTCAGGAATCGTCTAGCGGCTTTAGTTGGATTGAGATCGATGACAATGATGACAGAAAGATAAGGAGAGCTAAAGTATCATGAGTAGGATTCTTTCCTTTTTGTCTATCTATTTGTCTTAGAGAAAATAATAGTTGTCTATCTTCTGTTGTTCTGAGTGAAGGAACACCACACTCAGGGAATCTAGTTTATCCGTAGATTATAATTACGTATAACAATAGGGAAATGGAATTTTTGGGTGCTGAAGCGATATGAAATAATAGTTACATGACCAACACTAGGTATCCCTCCTTCTTCACCCTTTTCTTGTCCTAAAAGAGATACTTATGGTTCTCTCTTACTACAGGGATAAAAGATAGGGAGGGAAGATAACCTTCATGGATGAACTAATGAAAAAAGATAAAATATAGGGAGGGACAACCTTGATGGATAAAATGATGAAAAAATTAAACAACAATGGGCCCCTAAATGGAAAATTTTACCCTCACCTAGCCAACATGCCAAGTGAGACCGAAAATTCTCACGTGATGAAAATTAACAGGGTGATTGTCATGTAGTAATTGCTCACTGTCTATTTTTTAAACTAATATTTTTAAGATGTTCTCTGCTACTTTCCTTTTTCATCATTATTATGCTTATTTATTTACTCAATTTGTAGTGCTTTTGGGTTATGCTTTACTTCTACTAAATTTCACGTGTATATTAATGTTGCTACTATGGTTCTCACTCACATTCATAGCTTCCTTTTTCATTTTTTTGCAGAAATGACAGACAGGCACGTTGAAGTAGTTGCAAGACTAAAGTCTTTGGAAGAAATGGTTGCATCACTAATTATTTTTCTACAGAATTCACCACTTGTTAAGGAGCTTCGTTATGATAAGAAATATAATCTCCAAATGCTGAATGATCGATACTAGGTATGTGGAATGCTCTGTATTTTTCTTCATTTTTTATTTGCACATAAGCCAAGCTTTGTAAATCAACTCTTCTCTAATATTAGCTCCATCTATTCATTTTTTGGCATTAATTAGAAAAAAAAAATATTAAACTTTGTATAATGATCATATTTATAAACTCTTCTTGCAGTCCTTTCAATGCAAACCTAGTAAGGGTTGTACTGTAAATCAATATTAATTATGTATGAAATATAACTACATAAATTACAATGGGAAGTAACACATGATGTGTTTGCCCAAAATGTTGGCACAATTAGCCATAATTCTATCTAGTGAGCAAGGTTCGATAGTTTTTGAAATAAGGGCTCATTCATGGAGAAAATTGCGATGAGCTAAATTTATCATGAGATGCACAACTCAATCAAGAGTGCTAATAAGAGGTTTTAAATTTTATATTGCAGAAAATTTAGTTGGTGTCTTAACTATGTCCACATTTTTTTTAGTTTAAATATATCTCTATGTTTGGAGTTGCCTAAAATGAAGGGGATTCAAGCCTGAATGTTTTTGTAATTCCTTCTGTTATGAACCTAGAGCATTCCTTGTCTAGGAAGTGTTGTTGGGTGTTCTCTACGTATGTGGCACCAGTGTGTTCCTCACCGAAGGCATGACCAACTTGGTGTTTCTTCATCCAGACTATGCTTCACTTGGCTTATTGTTTTGATTATGTTATAGCAATGGAAATATTCTTCTTAATCCAACACCTGAGCCACAACATGATTATGCATCATTAAAATTTCTTTCACAAGTTTTATTATTAACACATTAGTTCATGCATCAATATAAAACCATCACATGAAAATACAACACAAAGTATTTTTTCCAGGAGTGGCATGCAACCTAACTCCCCACAATAATTTTCATATATAATTAGACAAAGTACAATGCTTACAGTCCACTTGGTCATGTCACACCATACCCTGGCTGTAATATAGAAGACACTTTCCAGCCAAATTGGTCCACCAATTGAACCCCAAAAACTTTTCAAAGTGCTCGGTCTACCTTTGGGTCACTCGGAATGCTTGTTAGGTCACATCTTAAAACCTTCCCTGTTGGTTGTCTCACTGGTCCACTACTCAGATACTTCCAATGAATGATTTGAAACTTGGGCCAAACCTTAAAAATCCCTTTATCATGTGTTGGGCCACCAACAGGTTGAACCACTCATTGGTCAGGCTGCACACACCTGCACCACTTGGTTGTATGTCTTACCATAGACCTATCACACGACACACGTGACACATGACATATGTTGTTAATGGCCCTCTCCTCTACCCGACCGTGAGTGTCAAGTTGTTGCATCCACAAACTTCAAAGTTTCCTCGAATGATAACTTTATTCGCTGCTATTGTAGTCTGTGCCCTTTGACTCCTCCACCAGTTGTGAAAGCTCTCTATGTCATCGCCAAGTTGTTGTTATCCCACTCTATTGAGTTGTGTTATGTCCTCTATTGATTTGTGTTATCTACACTTTGTTGAGTTCTATTTTCCACCATGTGTCTCCCAAGTTGAATTTATAAACATGTTGCGCTCATATAATTAGTCGCCATTTCCATATCATGTGGGCATGCCTTAACCAGTCGCACCCAACTTGTCTCCATTGCACTAATAACCAACACACCCATTGTCTCCCATCATCTCACTCATCTTTCTTTTCTCATGCCAATAATAAACATGTCGGTCCATGTTGTGTTAGAGCATCAAAAACTGAGCCTATTTGGTTGCATAAAACCTAACATACCTCTGTGCATAAATGATAAAACAAAACTCTCCAAGCTGGTTGTGCCATGTGATATTGCAAGTGATAATGCCAGAAACCCCAAATTTCCAACAGAACACCAAAAATACATGTGTTGCGTATACTTGTGACGGTTTCTTGGAGCTGACAGTGTCGATCTCTCCATTGTGGTCAAGGAAAAGACACTTGTGTCCATCAAACTGAGGTTCTGACACCATAATTTTGATAACATCTATGTTGGATGTTTCATGCTGGAGTGTTTTATGGCTAACATTAACCAATTTTTATGTTAATTTTTTTTTAAACTTTTAACATGTTTTCCTTTTTTATTTTGACATTTTATAGATCTACTAAATGTAGTAGGCCATGAGGATGTTGTTGGTGTAAAATTTTCCCATCCCGAAGTGACTACTGGCTTAATATTCTTCTCATAAATAAATTAAATAAATAATTTAATTAAACACAAATGAATTTTAGAAAATTTCAATAGACTCAATAGCTGGAAAATAAGTAGTAGAAATGGAAAAATAAAACCCATACATGCACAATGATTTCTCCTTCAAAGTAGCTTTAGAACATTTATAATTTCTCAATGAACTGTTGAAAATGATAATTTTTTTGGATAATTTTTCTTTCCTGGATTTCTGAAACAACTTGAGATTAAGAGGATACTTATATATATTTGTTATGATTTGATTTATAATTGTCTAATTACATGAAGTGTTGTTTATTGAATGGGTAGATTGGTCCTAACCAGATAGAGGCGCTATACCAATATGCTAAGTTTCAGTTTGAATGCAGAAACTACTCAGGGGCAGCAGAATTTTTATACCAATATCACATCTTTTGTACAAACAGTGAAAGGAGTTTGAGTGCCTTGTGGGGAAATATTGCAACAGAGATTTTGATGCAAAATTTGGATTTTCTCTTGAAGAGCTTAATCGGTTGAAAGAAATTATTGATTGTAAGGTTTTCTTTGGTTCCAATGTGTATTTATATATGCTTGTAATTCTGTATTACCTTTATTTTCTTACTAACACCTATTTATGGATAACATAATTTTGCATCACCCCTCAATCAATTACAAAATAGGACATGGTTGATGCATTGGAGTCTCTTTATATTATTCAATCATGAGAATGGAAGGAATGGGATCATAAATCTCTTTTTCCAAGAGAGTTTAGTGATACCTTAATTCTTTGATTATTTTCCATTAGTCCATCTCTTAGTACTTATGTTACTAGTTTCGTAGTAGAGATTTCTTTTTTTTTTTACGTGTTTGTCAAATGTTCAATTGATTGCTTGGCATGTTCTTAGGATTATCCTCTAGTTTCCATATTTCTGACACTTACATAATCATCGGTCACGAATTATTATTGATATGAAAAATCTTTACTTGTTTTAATGAAGATAAAAGGAATACATTTAGAAGGCTTGGTACCCTAAAATACTGATCAACTAACAATGAGTGAGCTAAAGTGCTTGAAAACAAGAGGAGTTGGAACTTAAAAGAATGAAAGTGAAAATAATTAGTGCTTGAGCAACATTAAAAAAACAAAAGAGATTATGCAAGTCTAGTAAACATCATTTATTGCTTGCATTCTGATGTACCAAGTTTTGAATGGATGCTAGTCTTTTTAAGGGTCCTAGTTTATAACTGAAAGCAACTAGATCATCTCAGATCCTTGGAGAGATGACTCCCTAGGATATGTTTCTGGAGGTACTGAAGTGATTTTGTCCATTGTAGATGTTGATTATTGGCTAGCCTGCTGCCTTTTTGACCAGTGCCTTAGCGAGTCAGTTAGCTTCAATATTGTTCTCCCTATGGATGTGAGGATGATATATGCTCACATCTGATGATGTATGTTTCTTACATGATTTTATGCAGTTAACCATGGATGCATGTTGCTTACTTGCATTGAGGCTGTTAACCATGGAATCACCAAATATCTCTATTGATGTGACCCTAGGCTCTTGGGAAATTGATAGAAGGGTTATAGTAATGAAAAGTTCTACTAGATAGTTATAACATTTCTTGGACCAAGCTTGAAGCATATATTTGAAGTTTTGGGAAAAATACTGAGAGGGGGGGGGGGGGGGGTGAATCAGTATTTAGGACTTACTCAAAACTTTTTACTTTTCCATTTACTAAAACCCATACGCTACTTTGCTGAAGCCAACTAGCGTATACACGTGGATATCCTTCATAAAACTCGCGTATGAACAGAGATCTAATTATGCAGATAATTCTTAACTTAGTTCTTTGAAACAGTCATTCATCTGATGTTAAGTTAACATTAAGCATGTGCAGAAATAATAGAATAAACCATCACACATAAGCATCACACATGAACACCGTGATTTGCTGTGAAACCCAAGTCAGAGAAAAACCACCGTTGCCGTCGTCTCGCCTTCAATATTTATTATATAAATAAAATGTTAAGTAACCATGTATCACGTGCACTCATACCAAAGACGTGTGCACCCACCCGTTGCATACACAAACCTTTCTCTCATTTCCAATGCCTCTCCCGGAAGGGAGCTACGACCCCCTCGCTTCTCCGTTTACCACCACCTAGAAGGGAGATACGACCTCTCGCTCTCGTTTACCACCAATCTGAGCTACAACCCCCTCACTGAAGGCTTCGACCCTCAACACCACCATGGACCACGTTTCATCAATTTTCATACTGGATCCAACAACTTCCATACAACACAACTTGTAGGCCACTTTTCATCATATTTTCAGACTGGACCCACTCCACACATTTAAGCTCAACATTCATCAAACTGAAACTTATAACCCCATCAATTCATTCATTGAATCATCAACCAATCAATCAATGACTTGATATTTTCTCAACATAGTCAGCAACATAATCAATATTTAGAAAACCCAGATCTTTATGAATACATCATAAACAGATAGCAGTAATACAGCAGAACAGATCAGACATTTCATACCACATACTTCAGCAAACCCTAGTTTTCATACGCGCTTTCCATTCACTGATCCTGCATATATACGCGCTTTCATGCATATAAACCCGCGTATACATCTGCACATACTTCAAAACTAGTTTCACATTCCATACGCGCTTTCGCTAAATTCAACCCGCGTATATACGCGGCTTTCTATGCTGCAAACTAGCGTATATATCTTCAAAGATTATAGGGCAGCATACTTCTTCAGATCAGATTTACAGTTCAAATTTTACCCTTTACTTCAGATACATGTTCGCCTCATCTCATATCTAAATATTCCATAAACAGATCTAGAAGATACAAATACATTTCAGATCTAGAGATCCCTCTTCATCATTTTCTTCATAGGTGCATCATAGAATCAAATCTATCATCAAAATGTTACCCTTTCCATTCAGACATACTTCAGAGTGAAGTATTCATTCAAACCCAAACATCTTTCACACACTTTGCACAATGACTTTCTTCTCCTTATATAGATTTAGCCTTTGTCAATACCATGAGCCAAAACCACATCACATCTGATGGTATTCCTGGACGGGATCAAATAGATATTTAAGCGCTCAATACAATGGGTCAATACCATGGTAAGAACCCCTGGTTTTACACATTTAGAGCACAATTGATCATACGCGACTTGGCACGTACTTTTCCGCGTGCATACGCGCCTTCTTCTTGACAAACCCGTGTATGCCTTGTAACACACCTTTTTCATCATTATTCTTGCAACTTCTGTACTACTTGTAGAACATCAGATTTACATCATTAATAAACTTATCAAGCATCAAGAACAAATTCATTGCTATTGCCATCATCTTCTATCATGGGTTTCCCAACATGGATAAACACTGCATCATATCGCTAACATGAAGTGCCATGAGTTGTATCCAAGGTTATTCGTTGCTTTGGGGTTATCTCAGTTGCTCCATAGGATCCGCATTTCTGAGTCATTATCCTCTGATGGGGATCTTGATGCCCTGGGCTATTTTTCTCTTTTTGGAGTTGGATCTAGTACAAGGTTGTGGGTTAGCCAATGGTGAATTTCTAGTGAAGGGAGGATTTTTCCTTCAAATTTAGAAGCACTGTGGGTGAGCTAGGTTTGATCATAAGACTTGGATAGGAAGGGAACAATTCATTTTCATGCATTTTCACTTACCTTTGTTTTAGAGAGGTTCTGATTGCATTATAGATTTCTTTGGTGTTTATGACAGGGTATCAAGAGGCGAGGGACTGATTTTGTTGATTCTTTATAGTAAAGACATCTTATTGGTCCTTCTTAGCACCTTCAGAAGTTGTTCTAGCTTAGTATGGGGTTTCTAAGAGCAACTTTAGCTAAGAGTAGTTTTAGGAAGAGCTTTTACATGCTTTGAGGCAGTTAGCCACAGATGCATGTTGCTTACTTGCATCAAGGCTGTTAACCATGGAATCACCAAATATCTCTATTGATGTGATCTTAGGCTCTTGGGAAATTGATATAAGGGTTATAGAAATGAAAGGTTCTACTTAATAGTTACAACATTGCTTGGACAAAGCTTGAAGCATATCTTTGAAGTGTCATGGATTTGTATCCAAGGCTTAGTGGATCTATGAAAATATTAAAATAATATATATTAAAGGTTCTAAAGCACATAATGCATAATTCACACATTTTTTGTTCTCTGATATATATATATTATCTTAATTATTAGTAAACTTAATTGGCAATAACTCACTCTCCCGAAATGCATTTCAGTTATATTTTTTTAGTACATGGTGCATCATGAAGTAGAAAAGCCTGTGAATCATGTTTGGACCATTAGTTTGTAGATAATACAAAAGTATACATACAAGACAAATAGTACTTTGACACATCGGATTCTCTTTTTTAAATAAGCAACGTAACTTTAAACTATCTCTGCTGCTAGATAAATATGTACCTGGATTAAATATCAAGATACAAGATGAGCCAAAGTTTTGTGCATAAACTGGCTTATGCAAAGGGCCTATGGAAGTCTACATTTAATTCAAACTAACAGAAAGTAAAGAATGTCCATTGAGAGCCATTTAACTTGGTTGTGATTGTCCATGATTGAATACATAGGGTAGGTGCCCACCTCAAAGGATTGATCTGGAATTATTGCCAGATATTATTTATCCGACAAAATGGAAAATTCCCATTGAAATGGTTGCTAAAAATATTATTTGGTTGAGAGAAAGGAAAAATATCGTTGGAATGACTCCTAGAAATATTATTTGGTTGATAGAAAGGAACACACATTATCTTCCTTAATGCCACTTCAAAATTATTAATTTGGATTCCCCTGAAATATAGGTGCCAACTGTCCCTAGGGTTGGTTAGAAGACAACATTGGACAAGGACAATAAAATTATGCTATTATGAGGACATCAGTAAATCAAACCGAAGGGAATGATTTTGAGAAAATCACTGAGTTTTCAGGGAGTTTCAAATCCAACTTGGCTAGAAGCTTTCGTGGCATAGCATGTTCAATGAATATGAATACATTTTTCCCTTCTAGTTTGGGTGATTCTTATCAAGCTTACCACAAAAATAAAAATCCTGAAACTTTTGTGGCAACACAATGTCAACTCAACTTTCCTATTACTGCAGGGTATAAGAGATCCATAGGAATTCTTACTGATGTCATGCAAGCATTACAGCTATATGGAAGAATGAACCAATTTTTAGTGCCTAGTTATGATACCAAAGCAATGGAAGTTGGATCAAATAATATCCTAGAAGAATATGCCACTCTTAATCATTATGGGAATGTTTATACTAGAATTTTCATAAGGGTGCAAAGGGAACACTGATGACGTTAAACGGATGGTGGAGGGAGACCAGTTAAAAGGAGGCTGGAGATTACTAGTTTTAAAAATGTCATGTAGAGGAAATATCTACAGTCTTGACCTATATATATCTAATATCTATAGTTAGATTTAATCTCCACATCTATCCTCAAATCCTAATGGAAACCCTTGTGCAAATAATTTATTGAAATCCATAATTTTCACCATTGTTTGCATGTTTGATCAAAAGGAAAACATATGTGCAACAAATGTGCATGGGTTCAGAGACAAGGCATTGATGATGTGGATGTCGATGCCAAACGTAGTTTCAGGAGTTCAAAATTCCATGAAGCCTTGCAGCCTAGAAACAAAAACCCAAACTATGAAACTTTTTAAGTCATAAAAGATCCGGCGTTAATATCAAACACTGAAATATTTTAGAAAATTTCAAAACCTGCCCTCAAAAGGAACCAACGAAAGCCGAGTTAGTTTTAGAATTTACGTGATCACCAATCAAGAATGGCAAGGATGAAATTTCAATGCAGGGCATGCCTCGAGATTGGAGCATTAAATCAAATTCATCTTTAGTTTCCAGATAAGAGTATCAAATTGCATGGAGGTTACTAGAAATCATGAAGGTGGATATCCGATCAAAACAATAAGCTTGTAATTGTTAGAGAAGCATTAAAAAATTATGAGTTTCGACTAGCACCATGGATAAAAATTTTCTGCCATGCTTATGCAAATGTGCCATGATAAAATCAAATATCTCCCATTTAGAAAAAATCACAACCATCACGATTTTAGATCTGGGAAGAAAATGCTTATACAAAACAGATGGTTGGAATACATTTATAATTTGTCCCTAAAAATTCAATTTGATCATTCACATAGGTTTCTCCAACAACATAATTGGTTAATAGTGTTGGATATACAAATTATCCAGAAAATTTTTATGGTCCATGAAAGTCACGTATTTAATCAAAGGATCACAGTCAAATAAAATTTTATTGATCAAATATGCCAACCAAGGAATGGCTTAAATGCAAACCACTTCTAGAAAATCCAAATTGACATCCATTAACCAATAACACATTGCGAGATGTGGAATCAAATAAATTAGGGATACATAAGCCATTACTCACTTCTTTGCGTAGAATCTATGGCCTGATCGCACTCCACCACAACCACCTCAACTTTCTAGGAAAGGCCTTTGTAACACACCCCTTACCAATCTAACCAAGAGAGGTGGTTACTAGATGGTTACCCAAATCAAACCTTCATATCCATATATGCAGTTGAAATTTATGTTAGTACCAGTTTTCAACATTCATGTTCAAATTCTCAACTCTGTTTCAAGAAATATTTAGATTCCAAATGCAAAATTGCTTCCATATTTAATTGCGGGATTGTTGGAAAACAATATCCAAAAATTAAGAGCTGAGATGGTTACAACTTCTATCAATTTATCTCTATTTTCTTTGTTCTTCTTGATTTAAGGGTTGCCATGTTTCTTCTCTATAATTTGTTAAAAATATAATCACAGTTTCTATATATGTTTGAATTGTACTTCTGTGAAATTATGAACATGGTATTGGATGATATATAGTCTTGGGTGGTATATTGCCAACTAGCTAGACTTAAATTGATCAAAAAACCAACACTAAGATGATATACTTCTTTTACAGGTATCCAGGGTGCTTATTTTTTTCATAGAACACTCATTTATTTGTGATATTAGTGTCCATGTGAAAATTAACTCTACTATGGGATAATGAAGGAATTGGTCATGGAAGTTAAACACTAAATTGGACTAGTTTTAGTGTTGTGCAATTAGGGTTGTTGCATCTTGTCGTAGGCAAAGGTTGTAAGACATTTCAATATTACAAAGGCACCAATCCAGGCACACTTACTCTTTGTTTAGTTAAGTGAAAGCTCATTGAAAATGATATCTAGGTGTTTTAGGTGAATTTTGAGAAAGCATGAGGAGATATTTCACGAAATTTCTTGATAAATAATCAATAGGTCTTTCTAACACTTGTGAAACATAAAATCAGAACCCTATAAAATATACAACTCCTAGTACCAACCGAAACATGACCCCTAACAGATTGATTCAAACATGACCAATTATCCAAAATATAGCCTATACTTTAGTAGTCATTTATATAGCTTGCAATACAACACAGTTGGGAAGCTTCAAAGGATCAAGCAAAGATTATAATGGAAACTGCCATTGTTGGACACAATGCTCATTATCACATGACTGTACTTACAAACATGAGTATGGAGCTTCATCTAATGACTGGAAAATGACATTGAATTCAGGGGAAGTGGCTAAATCGTGCAAAAGATGTTAGGAACTAAATCTGTTAATTAGAGCCCCAGTTTTGAGCCAGATTTGTTCTTTAATTGTATGAAATATTTAATTGTTATGCTTCAGTGGCATGTTCATACTCACAACAGGTTTTGAGGACACGAAAAATGCAGCCTTTTGGCCATTTCTTGGTTAAAATTTTCCTAGTTTTAGGGCTGGATTGGATTAATTCATACTCACAATAGGTTTGCAGGACATGAGCAGAGCATACATAAATATATTTATTTCAAGTTAAGTTTATAATCCACGGCATCCTTTCTCTAAGTTGGTCAGATAGTGGTTATGTGTGTGATTTATTTTGTGAATAAAGATACTAATGCACATGAAATCGAAATCAAAATCGAATGCCTGTGGAGTAAACATTGTGTAAAAATTGGCAACTCAACGGTTTTGTTGAATGTGTGATGATATTTCTCTAAACAACGCTTTTGCTGAATGTGCATGCCTTGTTGCTCATGATATTTCTCTGAACAATGATTTTATTAAATGTGCGTGCCTTTCTGCTCAATAATAAATGGTGAAAGTACCCTTGCTGCTTCATTAAAAGAATACATTCTAGTTTCAGAAGCGAATGGTTTATTTATTTTTATGGTTTTTTATCCACTTCACGTAGTTTACTGATACAAGTAGTTATTGCAGTATTAATTTTATTGAATGTGCATGCCTTGTTACTTAGTACTAAATGGTGAAAGTCCCTGTTTGGTCAATTTAGTGTGTCCTAAATTGCTGCATTTAATTTGTCAATCTGGGATTCGTAAGCTGATGAAGTGCGGCGCACTATATGTGCAAGATAACCTATTTCTTAACTTTTTATTGTTTTTGGTTTTCTAAGGTGAGATGGAAATTCTAAAATGAAAACAAGTATGGTTATGTTTGTTTAAGGAAATAATATACTCTATAATGATTTACCAACTTGAAACTGAAAAAAAAATTTTTGAAACATATAATGATAAAACTTGAAAGAAAATGAAAATGTGTTGCTGAAATGAAAAGGTGTTGCTAGTCTATTAAATCAAAACAGTGAACTAGTGAGCATGAAACCAAACTATTCTTGCTGCTGTCTAAACACAAAAGAAACTATGTTGAAAGAAATCCAAAAGTTGCAATAGAGTAAATCTAAATCAAATTACATCAACTTGTCTTCTGATCCCTCATCATTAGTCCAGCTATGATTTTCGGAAGTAACCATAAACAACTTGAGTAACTGATATCTAACTTGTAGAAAGTAAACTAATATCAAACCACACATTCATAATTCAATCCCTCACCATCAGTCCAGCTGTGGCTTTTGGAGGTAACTGAAGATGTCATGCACAATTTAATATTTCTAAATTGCATAAAGGAAACTAATATCAAACCACACATTCATAATTCAATCCCTCACCATCAGTCCAGCTGTGGCTATCGGAGGTAACTGAATATGTCATGCACAATTTAATATTTCTAAATTGCAGAAAGGAAACTAATATCAAACCACACATTCATAATTCAATCCCTCACCATCAGTCCAGCTGTGGCTTTCGGATGCAACTGAAGGTGTTATGAGCAACTTAATATATCTAACTTGCAGAAAGGAAACTAATATCAAACTACACATCCATAATTCAATCCCTCACCATCATTCCAGCTGTGGCTTTCGGAGGCAACTAAAGATGTTATGAGCAATTTAATATATCTAAATCTAACTACTGAATCAAATGAGCAAAACTGAATTAAACAAAGCAGTACTAAAACTAAACAGAAACTAAGAAAATCAAATTAGCAGCAGAACAATGTTAATTCCATGTCATTAGTCAAAAAGTTATTCAAATGCTCGGGCTACCTATCTATAACCTGAAACAAGAACACTGATCAGTAATCAATAACATAAAACATGAAAGACAGAAGTGAAATGGAAAGCATGAAAGTTTATAAACAGAAATGAAGCATATATACCATGAAAGATCCAATGTATAAACATGTGAATGGATTATGGCACAATGAGCTTTAAAGAAATAAAATAAGAACTATACAATAATGCACAGAACCTTGGCGAGTGCAGGGGCCCTCTACACCAGCCTTGGCAACAATCTTCAAGTACGAATTACGTTTGGAAACAGAATCTTCTTATATTAAAATGCAGTCATAACAGTAAGGTGGTATTACGGCACAAAGGAAGCGTAATTACATTACAGAGAAGACTAATAAAAAATAACATAGAGTAACATAGACTAAAATCATATGCGTATACAAACGCGTTATTTATAACAAAAGAAATATAACTGATTCCTAAAGTTTATGCTGATGGAGAACACGTAGACCGTTACGCCCACAGATCTAGGATCATGGCCGTATTGAAGAGTAAATCTATGAGGATTGGATGTTTGAATTTGGCTATGGAGCCGTGTACAGATGTTGATTTGTCCCCCTCAACTCAGAAACGACCATATGAACCTTCACGTGACACGAAACAGAGTCCTATCACCGTGGGACTCTACGGTTGACTTCCATTTGGACATATTTAACCGTAGCCTCCTTTGATGAATTTGCTCGAGCCAATAGGACACGATCCATGTCCACATCATTCCTGACTTGCCCATGTGGCTCGTTTTTCCTGTAGACACCTGTAACATAGAGTTTCACAAAATGGCTGCGGAAAGTTGCAGCAGCTGCGGAAAGTGGCTAGATTCCGCAACTAAATGAGCAAAATCTAAATCAAACAGCAGACACAAAAATATAATTAAAAACCATGTTAGATGCTCTTTTGCAATTAATATACAATGATATTGACAACTTGGGAGGTTCGGGTGAGTGAAAAAGGTATAGAAAAGTGTACGGAAAAGATGCAGATTTGAGACTCAACATACCCCCACTGTGAAGGTGTTTCATGTCCTCATGCAAACAAAATTTTGATATTCCTTCCTTAGTTCATATGCCTTGACACTTCAGCCAGCACATCCAATCCTCTCCTCCTCTTCCTTGGTGCTGCCAACATTCTGGGTTTCTTCATTAAGCACCTAAATTTGATATTAACCAGTGCTCTGCTTAACTTCTGGCATTTCCTTTTCAATTTCTTGTTCTTCTTATGCCATATTCCCAGATGTAGCATGGTATTATCATGAATGATTTTGTCCAGTTTGCCTTGTTCCTTCAATGTCTCATTTTCATTTTTGATGTGTCTATTTAAAAGCTCTAGCTCAAAGACTTCCTGTTTTAGTGATTGGACTAGATCATCTTGTACTGTGTGAGGCTGGATGGACGAAGTACTAGGACCTGTAGCTGCCTTTTCCAAAGATTCTATATAATCATATACTTCCTGCTGCTTGGGGTCTATATCAGGTGTCATTTTTATTGGGCTGTCCCCAAAATGCCGTGAAGGAGAGTTATCTTCAAAATCTGGCTGAGAAGGGCTCACATCAATATCTTGCTGAGAATGGGATGGAATATGTTCAATGTCTGACTAAGAATGAAATGAACCAGGTTCACTAACTAATTGAGAGTGAGATGGACTATGGTCAGCTGGGGACTGTTCAGATGTTTCCTCTCCCAAATCAATGAAATGAGGACCCTTCATTTGCATTTTCCTCAATTTCCCCTTAAGTTTGTTGCTTCTTCTCACATGATGTGGTACACTATCCTTTTGTTTTTGTTTTCCTTTCTCTGTCTTCTTGGCCATAGATGACTGTTTTTGAAGATAAACTAATCTTTCAGATAACACTTGATGATCTTCTTCTTCAGAAGAAGGGGTTTGATGTATAGCCTCAATAGTTTTCCTCTCTTTTGGTGTTATTGGCTTCTTACCCTTGATTTCTTTCTTCTTCCTCTTTGATAGTCCCTCTTCCCTATCAGTTCTTTCAATTGTAGTAGTAGGAGTATTTTTAATTTCATCAATTGTTCTTTTTCTCCTACTTCTTCTTGCTGTGCTACCTTCAGGAATTTCTTGAGTAGGAGTAATTTGAGTTTCATCATTTATTCTTTTTCTTCTACTCCTTCTTGTTCTACTACCTTCAGGAATTTCCTGAGGTTCCTCAAAGAAATTTCTAGTCAGAAATTGTTCCCATGTGTCTTTCTTCTCCTTTAACTCTTTTTCAATCAAAATTTTTACAAGACCGTGGTGATATAGATGTGGTTCTACATCTCCTAAATGCTTCTGAACAGTCACAGACATTTTCTTCAAGCTATTTAATAGAAAATATGGGAGATTGAGAGCTTGATTATCTATAAAATTCATCAGCAACCTGGTATGGTACATATACATGGACCCAAAACGGCCTTCACAAGTAATGAATTTTTGAACAACTAGCAAAAAATTAGCCCATTCCTCTTTCAATGCATGAACAAGAATTCCTCTTTTAAAAATAGTTATGTCCATACCTTGGTTTTGTAAGATTGTTCTCCAGGCTTCATCACTAATGCTTTTATTCTTAAACCAATGCTCACCCTCCTGAGGAAGTTCCGTGGCTGTTGCTACAGATGCCTCTTTCACCGCAAACTTAAGGTCTCCAATCTCTACTTCCAAGCCATTAAACGACCTTTCAAATGCCTTTGTCACTTCTTTATGATAACCTTTGAATTTCTGGATAAACCACAGCCACTTTTCTTTCTTCAATATATCCCTTACTTGCGGATATCCCTCTATGAACTTAGGTCCTTCCGGTTCTGCTCTTAGCAATTTACCCATTCTTCTTTCTGCTCTTCACAAATTTGCCTGCGTGAGGGTTCAATGGAAATAGAATGGCTGAATGCACGGAGATGAGCACAATGAATGTGGGTAGTTATCAGAGAGTGGGTATACAGACTGTAGCGTAATAGAGAACAAAATGGAGTGAGGCAGAACAGAGAGGGGTTTTTGTGAGCACGACAGAGATACGGCTGTGAGATTAACATAGTATAACACATCCGGCAGTGTTTTGAAATTTGGTGGCTGCGAAATAAATGTGAGCATGTTTAAACAACGGCTATGGATTTATGCAGCTGTAAGAGTCCGTGGTCACATCAATTACGTCTCATTGTCACCGGTGGAATATCGGAATATGAGTGAAAATCGGGGGTTTAATTATGGAACTGTTTAAGAATGAATGCGGGAGGATCATATGGAGATCGTGAACGGGTTACGGAAGTTGTCAATATAATCATTGCACATAATGGATGGAGATTATGGTTTAGAACTATATAAAAATGTGTTTTTCAATGCTATTTGAAATGAATTTTACTCATACCTTGGAATCTTTTGCCTTTTTCCTTGGTCTTCAACTAGTTGCTCTTTATTGGTGTCTTGAATGCTCCATGTATTCATTTTTGATCCTCTCACCTACATTTTATTTCATGATTATGGAAATAACATCTGACTGTACATTCTTTTGAAAACAGAGTAGTAGCTGTGGAATCTGCTTCTGGCTGCGGAAACTGGAGTCAGCTGCAGAAACAGATGTCAGTTGCAGAAACTGACACAGCTATTATTTGGATGAATGAACATGAATGGATGACAAATGACTAGATGGAAATGGTCATGAAAAAGGATTTTATTGGTGAAAATGGAATGAAATAGACAAAATGAAGTGGAATGGAGTGAAATGAAATGGAATGAAGTGGAATGGAATGGAGTGGGTGGTCACAAAACTTGTGAAATGAAAGAGATATTTTTTTTTTTTTTGGAAAATATAGAGTGTCAGGTGTTCCTGATTTTCACCCTATATTTTATGTATAAGACTGCCAATCAGTGATTGGTTTTCAGGCTTATACCATTTTTTGTTTTTTTTTTTTTTAACTGAAAAGAACAAAAGCTAGGCTGGTGGAGAAGAAGAATTCTTCTGTACCAGCCTGATTGCAGAACTTTCTTGAAAATTTTTGACAAAATCCTCTTTTGAGAGTGGCTTATGATAAACTTTCAATCTATGGCCATTCACAATAAGAGGAGTTTGAAACTCATCAATGGTATTGATTCTTACCGCTCCATTGTTAAAGATCTTGTCAATCTCATATGGCCCAAGCCAATGAGTCTGAAATTTTCCTTGGAAATCTTTAAACTTGGAATCAAATAACAATGCCCAATCTCCTTCTTGAAACTTCTTCTCTTTGATGTACTTGTCATGTCATTTAGCTCTTTGATATTGAACTAGATCAGTTCTTAAAATTGCTTCTTGTCTGATCTCATCTAGCTCATTCAATTGCTCCATTCTATGCTTTTGGGCTTCTGATAAGTCCATCCCCAACTGAATTGCTATCTTGAAGGTCTTGACTTGGAACTCAATGGGGAGCAGGACTTCTTTCCCATAAACAAGTTCATAGGGAGAATGTCCTGTTGTATTTCTCCATGTAGTTTTGTAGGCCCACAAGGCTTCAGGAAGCCTTTCTGCCCAATCTCTTCTATGTAGATGAACAGTTTTGGTGATGATACTTTCAAGAACTTTATTTGTGGACTCCACTTGACCATTTTCTTGCGGATGGTAAGGATTAGATCTTCTGTGCTTGATTTTGTATTCTTCCATCAACTTCTCCACCAAATTGGATGTGAATTGGCTCCCCTGATCTGTCACAATTTCTCTTGGAACACCAAAGCGAGTAAAAATATCCTCATAAAGAAAATGAATAACTGAATTTTCAGTAGCAGATACTAATGCTTTAGCTTCCACCCATTTAGTAACATAATCGGTACAAACCAATATATACTTCTTTTGCTTAGATGGTGGATTAATAGGTCCAATGAAATCTAAAGCCCATTTTTCAAAGGGTTCAATGAGTACCTGTGGTTGCAATGGCATTTCATTTGAAAGGGTAGGTTTCCCTACTCTTTGGCGGCTGTCACACCTTTTGACATATTGTTTTGCATCTTTGAAGAGGGAAGGCCAATAATATCCTAAAGAGAGGATTTTATAGGCCGTCCTTTTGTCTGCAAAGTGTCCGCTGCATGGTTCATCATGACATGCCTTAAGAATATCGGGCATTTCATCTTCCCTGACACATCTTCTGATCACAAGATCTGGCCCTGTTTTAAACAATTCGTTAGAAATCCATGAATATTTTTTGCATCTTTGAAGAGAGAAGGCCAATAATATCCCAAGGAAAGGATTTTATAGGCCGTCCATTTGTCCGCAAAGTGTCCGCCGCATGGTTCATCATGACATGCCTTAAGAATATCAGGCATTTCATCTTCCCTGACACATCTTCTGATCACAAGATCTGGCCCTGTTTTAAACAATTCGTTAGAAATCCATGAATATTTTGAACTCTCCCGAATAATTTTTCGTTTTTCACTTGGAAATAAATGTGAAGGTAGTTTCCCTGTAACCAAATAGTTAGCAATATCTGCATACCAAGGAGTCTTAATAGTTACCGCAAACAAGTATTCATCAGGAAACTTATCCTCTACAGGAGAATCTTCTTTAGTATTCTGAATCCTAGACAAGAAATCAGCTACTGTATTTTGTTTCCCTGGTCTATCCAACACAGTAATATTGAATTCTTGTAAAAGTAAGAGCCATCTTGTCACTCTGCCATTAGTAACATGTTTGTTCATTAAATATCTAATTGCAGAATGGTCAGTATGAATAAAAGTTTCATAGCCTGTTATGTAATGTCTAAACTTATTAATTGCATGAACAACAGCTAAAAACTCTTTTTCAGTCACAGTATAGTTCAACTCTGTGGGAGTCAAATTTTTACCGGTATAATAAATGGCATAAGGAACTAAATCTTTTTGACCCAACACAGCTCCTAGAGCTGTATCTAAAGCATCTGTAGAAATATGGAAAGGGAGTTTCCAATTTGGTCCTCTCAAGATAGGTGCTTCAGATATTCTTGTTTTCAAAGTTTCAAAAGCTGATTGACAATCAGGATCCCATTTAAATTCACAGTCTTTTGTAAGCAATTTAAAGAGTGGAGATGCAATTTTAGTGAAGTTTTCTATCAATATTCTATAGTAACCAGTAAATCCTAGAAAACTTCTAACATCTCTTTGACAATTTGGAATAGGTAACTTGGAGATGACTTCAACTTTTGATCTATCAACCTTAATCCCATCTCCTGAAATATGATGTCCTAAAACAATCCCTTTAGTAAACATCATAAAGCATTTTTCATGGCTTAATGAAAGGTTTGTTTCTTTACATCTTATAAGGAATTTTTCCAAATTTTCTAATGCCTCTTCAAATGAATTACCATAAACTGTAAAATCATCCATATAAACTTCTACACAATCATGGATTAGATCAGAAAAAATTCCTAGTACTGCTCTTTGGAATGTTGTGGGTGCATTACATAAACCAAAAGGAAGCACTTGGTAGGTAAAATTTCCCCATGGACAAGTAAATGTGGTCTTATCTTGATCTTCAGGTGCTCCCTGAATCTGATTAAAGCCACTAAAACCATCCAAAAATGAAAATTACTTTTTACCTACTAATGTGTCTAATACCTGATCGATAAAAGGCAAAGGAAAGTGATCCTTCAAAGTTGCTTTGTTCAATTCCCTGTAATCAATGCATACCCTCCATTTACCATTCTTTTTAGGTACTATAACCAAAGGAGAAACCCATCGGCTATCCGAAATTGGATAAATGAAGTTTACATTGAGAAGTTTTTGGAGCTCTTCTTTCACTATCTCCCTAAGATTTGGATTCATCCTTCTTTGAGGTTGTCTGATTGGTCTACCTTTTTCCTCAATATAGATATGATGGATGCAAGTCTTAGGATCAATACCCTTCATGTCAGTATACTCCCATGCAAATGCAGTAGAATGTTTTTGCAAGATTTTGGTTAGTTCTTCTTGTTGTGACTTTTCCAAATGTTTGTTGATATTCAATGTTTTTCTTGGAAAAATCTCAATGGTAGAACTACCAAACTCTTCCATAGAGTAAATAGACATTTGTCTTGATGATAAATATTCTATGTCAGATTCCAACTAAAATTGTGTGGGGTCATATTCTGAAGATGTCTCAAAATTTTCTAATGTGTTCAGAATTTGACTATCCTCACTGATTTCAGAAATGGTAAAGACAGGTTGTATAGTGTCCTCATCATCAACCCATTCATTGTCTCCTACTTCTGTGATTAATTTTGCTGGAGGATACAAATTGAATTTCTTTGTCAAATTACCATTAGAAATGTACATGTCCCCAGATCTACAACTAATAAAAGCATCAGCTGTGGCTAGCCAAGGTCTTCCTAAGATAAGTGGGTGCCCTCCTAGATTACTTTTGGCAGTCAAAATCATAAAATCTACCGGATATTCCCAAGAATCTAAGGAGACTGAAATATCTTCTAATAGACCATCTAGTTTAATAATTGATCGATTTGCAAGTTGCAGTAAAGTAGGTGTAAAAAGAAGGTTAGGAAGTTTTAGCTGGTCCATAGTCTGTCTACTCATAATGTTGATAGCAGCCCCTAAGTCAATCATTGTGTTTGGAATTTCTATCCCATTTATATGTGTCTTGACAATTGGACTTCCTGGATCTACATACTTCTGCATGGTAATTTTTCCCATCATAATATTTGCAATCTTTCCTACCAGGTGGATTCTTCTTGTGTCTTTTAGTTTCCTTCCTAGTCTTTTGAAACTCAACTCCTTTATGGTTTTTGCTAGAATAGGAATCTCTCGAATGGCTTGTAGCAAGGGAATCTTGATACAAACATTCTTCAATTCATCTAGAAAGTCATAGTTAGGCAAAAAAAAAAAAAATTCCACCCCCTTGTCAATTTGTAGTCTTTCAGGAAAAGGAGGTGTAGATGAAGATGCAAGTTGCTCAACTATAGGAGTTGTGGAGGTTAACTTTTCTTTTTCTTTTTGAATGTTTGAATTTTGAAGAGATTCTTCCTCAGAACCCTTATTCACCTTAAGAGAGTCCTCCTCAGAGGTATCTTGCTCTTGAATATCTATAGAAGGTTTTTCTAAAACTCTACCAGATCTGAGTTGTACATCGTTGAGAGGAACAATCATATAGGTAGGAAATTGTTGTCCTTCTACCATGTAAGTATTCTGAGGATTCTTATTGTTAGGATTTGGCAATGGCTGAGCTGGAAGTTGATTTGTATTTTGTTGGTATGGGAGCATGAGTTGAGGATTTGGATTTTGTTGAGAAGGTTGTTGTTGTGGAAATGGCAATGAAAGTTGTGCATTTGGGTTTGGAAGTTGTGGAGCTTGTTGATTTTGAAAAGATGGAGGATATTGATAAAATTGAGCAAATCTCCCATAAGGATTTTGCATCCCTTGTACCCATGATTGATATGGATTTTGATGTTGGGGCCAAGGTTGTTGCCAAGGATTCCAATTTGGTGGGGTTTTAAAATTCATAGGGTTGTTAAACCCTTGAGTTTGTTGTCCCTGCCAAGGTCTTCTTGCAACAAAACAGAGAGATTCTACTGAATTTGGGTCTTCTTGAAAGACAGCTTTGAATCTAGGAATTGAAGGACAATCCTTGATCTCATGATTCTCTGAGAAAATCATACATGTTTCTACAAATTTTTCATCCAAGGGACATTCCCTTAAAGCATGTTTCTTCCTACATTTTGGACAAAAGATGGCTAAAGCATCTGTTTCTGCTTTCTGCTTGTTTTGGATTTTAAGGGTGTCTAGTTGTTCACTAAGGCTCCCTAAAATATCAGTTTTGAACTCATCAAGCATGTTACCAATCTATGCCCTACTTACTGATCCAGTTGCAGATTTGTTAGCCCTAATAAGAGAAGGATCCCTAGGCCCTTTTCCTGTTTTAGATTTTCCTCTTGAGAGATGGACACATAGTTCTGTTATGTCATGAAGTGGAAGCTGAGAAATGTCTCCTTTCCCCATCATGTTTAAAATATCTATCCATTCATCTCTAATGGCTTTTAATATGAGGGCTTTCAAGGTTTCATCATCTAAGCTGCTCATCTTTGCTCTTTTCAAGTTGTATTGAAATCTTTCAAGTAAGTCTTCCAAATTTTCATCTTCTTTTTGCATCATTTTGAATACCTCATCCTTGTGATTGCTGGGCATACAATAGTCCAAATATCTATCCAAAAATGTTTGTTTCATATCATTCCAAGTCCTAATAGATTGAGTAGCTAATCCCATGAACCATTTCAAAGCAGCTCCCTTCAAAGTTGAAGGAAATAGTTTGAGTTTTTGAGAGTCTTCCATATAGTCATAAGTTCAGCACACAACTTCAAACTCAAACAGAAATGTTTCAGGATCCTCACTTCATAATCCATAAAAGTTAGGGAGGACAGATGGTGAGATATTTTTCATCGTTGTATGAGTTTCCTCATCAACTATAGGGAATCCAAACAAGTTGTCTCCTTCCCTATTTCTTCCATTATTTCCTTCACCATTGTTTCCTCCTCTTCTACCTCTACCTCTACCTCCATCTATTACTTCCTCTGCCATGATAGTTTCTTTAGAGTCCTTAAATTCCACTAGTTCTTCTATCAAGGGAGGATGAGAGAGAGTCTCTTTGTTTTCTAAATGGGATTTAGTAGGTGGTATAGGAGAATCCTCTAATTCAGCTGCTCCTTGAATTCCAAAAATATTAAGGCTAGGGGTGGATGGTGGTGAATCTGGTCTATGCCTTGAAGAATATGGAGTTGTGAAAATCGAACTCTTGGCTTTAGCTATAAACCTTCCCCTAGAATCTCTTTCTCTATGCATGTCATTTTTTATTTTATTTTTAAAAAGTTGGGCTAATAATTCTCTTTCTGATCTTCCAGGTCACACTAGGTGCAAGAAGAGAGCATACTTAAGAAATTACTGAACCAATAACCCTCTTTTCTGATCCTCCAGATCACACTAGGTGCAAGAGGAGAGCATACTTCAAGAAGTTATCAAGTTTTCCCTTCTTTTATGATTTTTTTTTTTTTTTTTTTAAGAAATTGGCTACCTAGTTACACTTCCCCGGCAATGGCGCCAAAATGTTTGGTCAATTTAGTGTGTCCTAAATTGCTGCATTTAATTTTTCAATCCGGGATTCGTAAGTTGATGAAGTGCGGCACACTATATGTGCAAGATAACCTATTTCTTAACTTTTTGTCATTTTTGGTTTTCTAAGATGAAATGGAAATTCTAAAATGAAAACAAGTATGGTTATGTTTGTTCAAGGAAATAATATCCTCTATAATGATTTACCAACTTGAAACTTAAAAAGGAATTTGAAACATACAATGAAAAAACTTGAAAGGAAATGAAAATGTGTTGCTGAAATGAAAAGGTGCTGCTAGTCTAATAAATCAAAACAGTGAACTAGTGAGCATGAAACCAAACTATTCTTGCTGCTGTCTAAACACAAAAGAAACTATGCTGAAAGAAATCCAAAAGTTGCAATAGATTAAATCTAAATCAAATTACATCAACTTGTCTTATGATCCCTCATCATTAGTCCAGCTATGATTTTCGGAAGTAACCATAAAAAACTTGAGTAACTGATATCTAACTTGTATAAAGTAAACTAATATCAAACCACACATTCATAATTCAATCCCTCACCATCAGTCCAGCTGTGGCTTTCGGAGGTAACTGAAGATGTCATGCAAAATTTAATATTTCTAAATTGCAGAAAGGAAACTAATATCAAACCACACATTCATAATTCAATCCCTCACCATCAGTCCAGCTGTGGCTTTCGGAGGTAACTGAAGATGTCATGCACAATTTAATATTTCTAAATTGCAGAAAGGAAACTAATATCAAACCACACATTCATAATTCAATCCCTCACCATCAGTCCAGCTGTGGCTTTCGGAGGCAACTGAAGATGTTATGAGAAATTTAATATATCTAAATTGCAGAAAGGAAACTAATATCAAACTACACATCCATAATTCAATCCCTCACCATCAGTCCAGCTATGGCTTTCGGAGGCAACTGAAGATGTTATGAGAAATTTAATATATCTAAATCTAACTACTGAATTAAATGAGCAAAACTGAATTAAACAAAGCAGTACTGAAATTAAACAGAAACTAAGAAAAGAAAATTAGCAGCAGAACAATGTTAATTCCATGTCATTAGTCAAAAAGTTATTCAAATGCCCGGGCTGCCTATCTATAACCTGAAACAAGAACACTAATCAGTAATCAATAACATAAAACATGAAAGACAGCAGTGAAATGGAAAGCATGAAAGTTTATAAACAGAAATGAAGCATATATACCATGAAAGATGCAATGTATAAACATGTGAATGGATTATGGCAAAATGAGCTTTAAAGAAATAAAATAAGAACTATACAATAATGCACAGAACCTTGGCGAGTGCAGGAGCCCTCTACACCAGCCTTGGCAACAATATTCAAGTACGAATTACGTTTGGAAACTGAATCTTCTTATATTAAAATGCAGTCATAACAGTAAGGTTGTATTACGGCACAAAGGCAACGTAATTACATTACAGAGCAGACTAATAAAAACTAACAGAGAGTAACATAGACTAAAATCATATGCGTATACAAACGCGTTATTTATAACAAAAGAACTATAACTGATTCCTAAAGTTGATGCTGATGGAGAACACATAGACCGTTACGTCCACAGATCTAAGATCATGGCTGTATTGAAGAGTAAATCTATGAGGAGTGGATGTTTGAATTCAGCTATGGAGCCGTGTACAGATGTTGATTTGTCCCTCGCAACTCAGAAACGACCATATGAACCTTCACGTGACACGAAACAGAGTCTTGTCACCGTGGGACTCTACGGTTGACTTCCATTTGGACATCTTTGACCGTAGCCTCCTTTGATGAATTTTCTCGAGCCAATAGGACACGATCCATGTCCACATCATTCCTGACTTGCCCATGTGGCTCATTTTTCCTGTAGACACCTGTAAGATAGAGTTTCACAAAATGGCTACGGAAAGTTGCAGCAGCTGCGGAAAGTGGCAAGATTCCGCAGCTAGATGAGCAAAATCTAAATAAAACAGCAGACATAAAAATATAATTAAAAACCATGTTAGATGCTCTTTTGCAATTAATATACAATGATATTGACAACTTGGGAGGTTCAGGTGAGTGAAAAAGGTATAGAAAAGTGTATGGAAAAGATGCAGATTTGAGACTCAACAGTACCCTTGTTGCTTCATTAAAATAATACATGCTAGTTACATAAGCAAATGGTTTATTTATTTTGATGTTTTTTTATCCACTTCGCGTAGTCATCACAGTTAGGTCATGCAGACATCGCACGGGATGCCAACGTCATCGAATTTGTACAGTGAATGACGACGAATCTCTACAGTTTCGAGAACTAAAACTCCATAATATAACACCTTTGGCATAATTAAGTTTCCTACTGTGGATGAAAGGGTCATGAGTGAAAAAATTCTAGAGACTGTTTCAAATTATTACTTTTCAACAAATTCATTTGAACAATGCATTCATTTGAGTACTTCTAAAGCATGGTTGGGTGAGACAGGTTCAAATAGATATTGTAATAAAGTTGACACATCTATTTATGTATTTGGACAAGTAGTTAATTTAGCAGATTACCTATCTCATGATCCATTTCCCTTAATGGTTAAAAGTGATATGGGTGTGTCTCAATGGGACGTTGCACATTATTTCAGCAAGAGCTTTATTGATCCTAATAATATGCCCCAATATTATCTAGTTTCTGGTATCCTGTCAAGTTCCAACATTGTTGAATATTTTGCATGTTCTAATTCTGTATTTTTCTTAAATAAACATGCCCTTGATCTTATAAAAAAGGTACCAAATTCCTACCGAAGATACCTCTGTAGGGGCAAAAGTAAGCCTGAGATTATCATCCACTTTAGGAAGGAACTAAACTTTCACTTTTGGCATGTTGCCAATAGTTTATAAATGAGAAACGAATATCGACAACCTCCTAAGCGATCTAGGCTAGGATGCAAGACAACTGAGACAATTGTCTTGCATCCTAGCTCACTTGGGAGGTCGTACATCTTCATTTATCCTTTATCAACTACTGTTATCATGCCATAAGACAAATATGAGTTACTTCTTAAAGTGGATGATCATATCAAGGTTACTTCTACCCCCAAAATATTTTTCTAGGGGTGGCATCGCAATTTTGACAACTGTGGTGTCGGAATTTCGACGGTTTTTCCATTGCTGATATGGCCCAATCATCACAACAATGTTATGTCAGTTGTCAGAATAGAGACGACTATCGTGGCACTTCCAACGGCTGTTTCTGTCACTGGAAAACTAATAGAGCCGAGCATGCAACAACATGTGTGACGATAGGTTGTTGGTATTACGACACATTCTGGGAAGGCATCGGTGTTGTAATACCAATGTATTCACATGATGTCAAAATTGTGACGATAAACATCGTGATTCAAATATTGACTAAATGAAGACACATGTCATGTATAGTGTCGGGCTACTGATAGTTATTAGAAGTGTCACATATGTGATGGTACAGGAAGCGATGTTTTTCCCAACCTCAAAGTGTTGCACTTGGGATGCCTATGTGTCGCAATAAAGACATTTTTTCCATCGAAAATTGGACCAAATATGCTAGTGTTTGGACCAGTTTGGGTTTTAGGACCAAAATGAAGGTTCATCGCAACAAAACCCATTGGATTTTGGGGTTGTTGGATATACTATTGTGAGACATTTGATCACAGAACATACTAATATTGTATGTTTGGTTACTGAATATATTGGTAAGATACGTTCAATTGCGAAACATATTGATATTGTGCATTCTGTTGTTGAACATGGGATTGCTGAACCTGAGAATAATAAACGTGGGGCTATTGATAAACAATTTGACCTGAAGTAGAGTGACCACCTGGTAGAGAAGTTCCTATGACAGTACTTGTTGGTTGTGAAAGAAATGTTCCACCTAGACTAGCATTAGGTTGTCCCACCCCCGAAACGGGTCTAGATTTTAGATTACCCCCACTTGAAAGGGGAGGTATGTATGTAGGATTTGATTGACCCCCAGGCATGAACGAAACCATAGATTTTCCACTAAAAGGTGGAAACGAAATGATTGTAGAAAATACCATTGGAATAGATGGTCCTAGAGAAATGGTCATTTGTCTTAAAGTAACTGTAGACCGAGAAACAGGTTGAGAAATGATAACCACATTTGAAACAAATGGGCCAAATGATGGAGGAACGCCTATTGACCAAATGATATTGTGAAACATGGATGAATCCCTAGAGGCTCCTAAAAAGAGGCTTCCAAGAGAAGTATACCCATGCAGAAGCGTAGATGTGACTTGACTAGAGGTCATACTCGCCCCACTTCCTATATCTTAAGGAGTGGTGACATAGGGAAAACCTTTAGAAGGGAACATAGATTCTATGTCTACTTTCGGGACATGAGTTGCAGTAGTTTCCTGTGAAGTACTTTGGGTAGTACTTATGAATGGAGAATGGTCAACATTTTATGCCATATTTGGAGGAAACAACTGATGAAAAGTAGATGAGATGCTACAGGAGAAGCACCAAAGGGAAATTCGAGATCATCAAAAGGAATGTATGCTTGTTTAGGTGAGACCACAAGTGGATCAAAGAGTGGATTGGGAGGAAAGACCATAAACTATGCAGATGGTTTAGTACTTTTCGGATCAAGATCCTCAAATGATGATGAAAGGAGATCGTCAAGTGGTGGTCGAGACAATATTGGTTTGAAACTTATGAAAATTCCAAGTTCAACACCTTGAGATTCAAGGGGTCTAGTTGGAAATTGTGAAATATTAGGAGGAGGCTCTTGAGTTCCTTCAAAACAGGAATGAGGTGAATTCGAGGATTCAACCACAATGAATTTTTAGAAAAGGATCAACAAAGGAAAAAGGTGAATCACTTCTTGAGCCATCAATATTTATAATTAACGATGAAAAATGAGGCAGGAGGACTGCATAGGTAGGATGTTACCATGGGAAGTTAATTTTAGAAATTAAACAAAAAATAAATCAAAAAGGGTGAACTAGGCATAAAGGATTACCAGGTATCCGTGAACTGTCATATACACCTTGGTGGAAATGATAGAATAAATTAGCAAGGAATTAATGTACCACAGCCAATATCCCCAAATGTTGTGTTTGATGTATCACGTCTACAAGGCGGACGACTCGGTCACCTATGGTAGGTTTGCAACCTAGTGGGGTCTCCCAAAGTATACTTGACGATAAGTGGGAGTCGATTCTGTAGTATCATTTTCTAATGTGTAACCGTACAATGAGAGCATCCCTTTATACTTTTCATACATGGATCATAATCCTATATACTTCCATACGTGGGACTAGATATCACCCCCAGAATGTAACATAGACTGTTAGTGACAGTTTCTATGCTTAACAATGCTGGAACATGTCTTTAGCCTAGACCTTTAGATGTTTGAGTTAATTTCAAATGCTTCTTAAGGTTAATTGAATAAATTTTAAAGTTGATCTTTGATTATTTTTCAGTTTAGGCTCAACAAGAATGTCACCTGAATCATATAATGCAGCTAAATGCAAAAAAGAATCCATTTCATTTCAATGAATTCTAAACTAATGAGGGAGGAAATGAAAACAAGAGTACAAAACACAAGCAATGAAATAAGCAATGATGCCCCCAAAACTAGCTCAAAATTACTAAAATACAACTTTAAAAAACTGAATTCTCTTTCACTATCCCCAAATTGAAACTCATTGAAAAATCAAATCACTTCTCTTTTCACTAAGATGCATTAAACATATTTGTTTTTATTTTTACTTTGAGAGCTCAAATGCAAACTAATGCAATCAATGAACCAAGTAAAAAAAATTTTTTTTTTTTGATGATTTTTCGGGATTGATGAACATACTGAAATCAGAATCAAATCACAGGATTCATGTTTGAAAACTAATCAAAGGTGATTCCAAAGTGCGGTGATGACTTACTGAAAATGGAAAAAAACATCAAACACAAGCCAAAAGTAATGTGAAATGATGCAGGGGCATCAAGCTCAAGACAATACTTTGTACATAAATAGACATAGGGGGGTCTCATGTTTTTCTTCTTATGTAATTGTTAATATTTGAGGGATTTTTAAATAAATTTAGTGAGAAATGTAAATGTCCTCCAATCATTGGAAAACATGAGGAGGAGTCGAGTAGCTAGGAATATGAAGAGATAATTAGTTTCAATTTTCTAGGGATTAGGCTAATTTTAGGACTTGGAGGGATTCCAAGAGTTTTTTTGAGTCATCAGAGAATCTGAATCGATTCATTAGTAGTTTTTGTATGAAAAGAAGTCTCAAAGGCTTAGTAGGAGACCTAGATAGAGCAAGGAGATTTGTAGAATGGGAGTAGTGAGAAATAAGACCGTAGAATTGAAGATCTGGCCAAGGCAATAGGTATTTCTGTAAGTTGATTATATTTATATATGAAGAAATGATTCAGAATGATGTGTGTATGGTTCGATTGAATTCTATGTGTTAAGTATTCAAGAATCATGAATAATGTGTGAACAGAATCTGTAATTGGGGATTTTGTAATGAAAGACTGAGTGTGAGAGAGTGATCTTTGTTTCAATGAAATTACAGAGTAACTTTATTAGTATGGAATTGTCAAAACCCGCGAAGGGTTCACTCCCTCGGTCTCAGGAAATCTATGTATTTATTTTATTGCATTAAGGTATTAGTCTCTGAGTGGAATGGGACTTTTTGCTATTCAAATGTATTCGAATTCGTGGGTTCTGTATATGGATGGGCTGGGATATAATTCTATGTAGGGTGATAGGAGGATTCGAAGCGTTACTTCTAGTTGCTAAGCATGGAATTAACAAACCTCTTGGCATTTGAAGGAAATTAGATCTGGCACAAAATTTGGGAAACCAAGACCAGTTCACTGGTCGAGATTGATGGGAATCGATCCTTAGTTATCGAGCTCCATCGAAGGGAGAAACACCTCACGTTAGAATTATATTCAAATGGTATGTGTTGTGGAGAGGTGGAATTGAATGTGATAGTGGAACCAGAACCATGAGAGCAGAACCAAGAAATAAATATTTGAAGCGGTTTCAGAAATCAAAACCACAAAGACGTGCGAATTAGAAAGGAAGAGGATTTGTTTTGGAAATGATATAGGTTCACCCCGACACGTGGTGATAAGGGTATCCAAACCATTTACATCACGTAATTTTGGGAGATTAACCTTTCGCATATCTTATTACTGATGTGACACGCCGTGTGTAAAAGTAATTCAGTGTTTGGAGTTTGAGAGCAAACAATCCCGTTAGATGGGAGAGGTATGTTGACTGTATATGACCTATGTTTATGTTATTATTTATGTTTGATTTAATCAAAGTCAGAGTTGTATGCGTGTGCAAATATTCATATGTGGTGGCAACTACTTAAGTTGTATACACAAGAGTGTAAATGTGGCTATCCAAGGTTGAGTTAGCATTTAACCAAGGTCGAGGTTTAAAGCAACTGAGCATTGGTTCGAGTGTCGTGGAAAGGTTTTACAAGGATTTCCATGAGGTGAGAGCAAGGAGTTATTTTGATCTTAAGTAAAGTATATGCTTTAACTTCCATTTCACAAGTGAGTTGATGTCGTCTTGACCCATTGAGTTAAGGAAAAATCGAATATTATTCGATTTCAAAAAAGTGGGTTTATTAATAAGGTTTTCATTGAATTGAAAAGACTGATAGAAATGTTAGTCGAAGAGTATACCTTGGGTTTTTATCCCAAAGAGATTAATATTGATTCTGTTTCATGAGGCAGGTTTTGGTCAGGGTTTATACCACAGAATTTGTAATTAGAGAGGGAGCTTCATCTTTTATTTATTTAAATTGCCAGCTCAGGAAATAGCATGTTGTGATTTTACCCAGATTTTCGAGGTTGTAAAGGATTTGAAAAATTGGGATGCATTTATATGCATATAAGGTCAAAACGTGGGGCGAACATGTAGGCATGCCATCAAGTGGTATCAGAGCTAGATAAGCTCTTTGAAAATTAGTTTTTGAAATGCACATGTACTGAAACAGTGAAGAAAGTTTGGTTTTTAAATTTTTTTAACAGAAATTGAAGATTTGATTAGATATGCAGTGAAGGTCCCCAGATGTGTAGAATCTGGAGTTGAAGACAAAGTGTCTTGAAGATTGCAGTAGATAGAGATGCAGTGCAGGTGAAAGAAGAAGAAAGATCATTCAGGGATCTTGGAAGGTGAGTTGATGAGCATTTTTGGACTCTGGTTTGAAGGATTTTCTTGCAGAATGCAGAGTGCAAGAAATTGAGGAAGAAATCTCAGCAAAGGCAAATCACAGCTTTGAGAGAAGTGATATAAGAGTCCAGAAAGGGATTATGAGTGGAAGAAGTGTGGCAGAACCTGGAGGATTCCCAATTGAGGTTGGATGAAAGAAGAACAGATGTGTTCTTGAGAAGTTACAGAGTGAAGCCTAGAGAGAGCAGAAGAGAGTGCTTAGAAGGTTCCAGTAGAAGGGGACCAGTACTTGCCAAAAGCCGGATCCAGAGGAAGGGATTGGTGAGGTAAGTTGCAGTAAGAGAGCTTGCTATTGTAGAGGCTTAGTGCAACTTGTGAGTGAAGAACTCATGGAGGATAAAATGGCTACTGATATCCATAACAGAGATTGCAGGGGTTCTGAGAGAGGCCACAACAAAAGAGTGAGAGAAGATGCCAAAGCAAATGGCATGAGGAAGAAACTCATTGATGAAGAATATTGGAAAGAGATAGCTGAGAACAGTAAGTAGTTTTACAAATTGGAACTGATGATAAAGGAAAGCCAGAGAGTTGGTTGGCTCATGAAGAAGAAGGTAAAGTGGCAGAGGCCACAAAGGAAGAAAGAGCAAATGACAAATGCTTAGCTGAAGGAGAGATTACTCAAGATGATTGATTATTTGGAGAAGGACTTGAAGACTGAAGCTCCAAGTGGGACCAAGGGGTCCAAGAGCCTTACATCTGACATATTTTGTATGTTTGTGGGAAAAACATGTGAAGAAGGAGAAACTGCTGATGTTGTCACTGAGAAGGAAAATGGAACAGCTAGATGTTTTGAAGATGTCCATACACAATTGGAGAAAAGCCTTGCTTTCCAACCTATTGGAAGTAGAGGAGATTTAACTTATGATGATGGCCAGAAGCTGAAAATTGGAAAACTTGAAGAGACTGAAGAGAAGACCATTGGAGAATCTCTGAAGTGTATAGAAGACTTGGAACAGTAGGGAGATTTGATGATCAAATCATCAAATGAGACCATGGGGTCTTATGTTTTTACGACTGACAAGTTGTGTGTGAATACAGGTATTGATGAAGACAACTCATGTGATGAAGCTGACTATTTCCAAGTAAAGTATGATGAGTATCTTTCAGGTGAAGATCAGATTGAATTATTGCAGCAGAAGGAATTCATAAATTCCTTGTTTTATGAAAGAGTTTGTTTCAATGAAGTTGTGTTTGATGATGATAAATTTATTGTTAATGCTGATAATGACAAATTTCTTTTATTAAATGGCCAAATGAAAGGTGATGGACATATAACTGAAGTTATTACAGAGATGGAAGATGAGAATTCTATTCTAGTGAAGGTTGAAGAGATAGTGATAGCAGGAAACTTGACTTGTGAAGATTGTGAAATTTTTTCTTCAAATGAGATGCCAGGATTGTGGCATGAGCAGAGGACAAAAACACAGAGAGAAGATGTTCAGATTGTAAGGGAAGAGATGACTGAGAATGAGGAAGTTCATTTTTATGAACTAGAGTAGAGGGACATCCTTGAAGAGGATGATGTAGAGGAGAGACTAACTGACAGTCTCAATAATTGTTTGAAGAATTGGAATCAACATACTGATGTGCTGATAGAGAAGGAAAGAAATTCAGGACAACATACTGAGATGCTGGCAGGGGAGAGAAAGGCACCGAGGCCTTATGATTTTTGTTTTGACAATTTTTTTGTGAATGCAGATTCTGCTGATACTGAAGGAAAATTAACACCATTGGGAAGTCAATTGAAAGATAAGGAGAATTCTGTGGAAGACTTTAATCCATGGAATGAAGACTTTAAGTTGCAGGATATTATACTGAATCAACAGGATTCAATGAAAGAGAGATAACCTCAATTTCAGAATTGGGGATTGCAGAATGTAAAGCCATAGAGGAATGAAGGCAGTGAAGATTTTCTGAGTCTTTGAAAAGACTTAGAATTGCAGAGGGAAGAATTGGTGATTGAATCATAAATTGAGACCATTGAGTCTTATGGTTTTGAAACTGATAAATTGACTGTGGTTACAGGGACTGCAGAAGACAATCCATCACTTGGAGTTGTCTTGAATGAAGATGAGCAGCTAAAGGAAGGTGAGACAATCATGTCTCCTATAAAAGGACTTGTTATTTCTACAGATGGAAAGGAAGAGCTAGCTTGGCTGAATATCCAAGAGAAGACTATAAGGTAGAATTTTTGGGTTGCTACAACAGTAGAGAATCAGAGTTTTACTCTGATAGAAGATGAAAGTGCAGCACTTGAAGAACTTGATTTGATTAGTAGAACCAATCAAGAAGAAGGAAGAAAATCACTAAAAATTGTCAAGGAAGAAGAAGAAGAACATATTGAAACTAGTTTATAGCATATTGATGAAGTGTTTGGAAAAGGATGGCTGAAATGTTTGTTGAAAACATTTGGAAAAGAGAGTGAAATGGCAGAACAATAGCTTCAAGTGTTGTTGGAGGAATTGTTGGAGCAACAAATTGAAGTGTTGCCAGAATAGGAGGAAGAGACACAAGGATTTTATGACTTTGATGTTTGTCTTATGATTGCAGGTACTAATGGAAGAACTAAGGCATATTTAGTCCAGAAGAGAAAAGGAGATGATGATAGTGACTGGAAATTTAAATACCAGTCTAAAGGATTGCTGAAGTCAGAAAATGAAGAAATTGTCACAAGTGACAATCCGGAAGAATTTTTCATTTGCAGAAGACAAGAGGGTATGGATGATTGGGTGGAAGTAGTCATAGGAGCTCAGCAAGAAAAGGCAACATTGGGAGTTCGGCCAGTAAGAACTCAGCAAGAAGAAACAAAAGTAGAATTTCAACAATCAAGATGGAGCAGTATCCAGCAGTCCGAAGATAAATTAGATCAAGAAATTGAAATTATGAGAAGATTGATGGTGATAATGTCTAAAAAGAAGGCAGCAACAAGAAAATAGAGAAACAACAAAAACAAGAAGAAGATAGTCACAGACTGTGAAGGCATAGCAAGTGGAAGGATGTAGCAGAAAGTATGGAAGCCTGGAGGAATGCAAAAGAAGAACATTGCAATAGATGACCAGTTGCAAAACAAAGTGTGGGATCCATGAAGACAAGGATGAAACACATGATTAGGGGATCATGAATCATTTTAACCTGGGGAGTCTAATGCAGGGGCATTAGGCTCAAGACAATACTTTGTACATAAATAGACATAGGGGGGTCTCATGTTTTGCTTCTTATGTAATTGTTAATATTTGATGGGTTTTTAAATAAATTTAGTGAGAATTGTAAATGTCCTCCAATCATTGAAAAACATGAGGAGGAGTCGAGTAGCTGGGAATATGAAGAGATAGTCAGTTTCAGTTTTCTAGGGATTAGGCTAATTTTAGGACTTGGAGGGATTCCAAGATTTTTGTTGAGTCATCAAAGAATCTGAATCGATTCATTAGAATTTTTTGTATGAAAAGAAGTCTCAAAGGCTTAGTAGGAGACCTGGATAGAGCAAGGAGATCTGTAGAAGGGGAGTAGTGAGAAAGAAGTCCATAGAATTGAAGATCTGGCCAAGGCAATAGGTCTTTCTGTAAGTTGATTATATTTATATATGAAGAAATGATTCAGAATGATGTGTGTATGGTTTGATTGAATTCTGTGTGTTAAGTATTCCAGAATCATGAATAATGTGTGAACAGAATCTGTAATTGGGGATTTTGTAATGAAAGACTGAGTGTGAGAGAGTGATCTCTGTTTCAATGAAATTACAGAGTTACATTATTCGTATGGAATTGTCAAAAACCCCAGAGGGTTCACTCCCTCGGTCTCAGGAAATCTATGTATTGATTTGATTGCATTAAGGTATTAGTCTCTGAGTGGAATGGGACTTTTTTCTATTCGAATGTATTCAAATTCATGGGTTCTGTATATGGATGGGCTGGGATATAATTCTGTGTAAGGTGATAGGAGGAGTCGAAGCATTACTTCTGGTTGCTGAGCGTGGAATTAACAAACCTCTTGGCTTTTGAAGGCAATTAGATCTGGCACAAAATTTGGGAAACCAAGACCAGTTCACTGGTCGAGATCGATGGGAATGATCCTTAGTTATCGAGCTCCAGCGAAGGGAGAAACACCTCGCCTTCAAATTCTACTCAAATGGTATGTGTTGTGGAGAGGCAGAATTGAATGCGACAACGGAACTGGAACCATGAGAGTGGAACCAAGAAATGAACATTTGAAGCGGTTTCAGAAATAAAACTAGCAGTATCGTGCAAATTAGAAAGGGGTAAGCGAATTTCAGTTTTGGAATGCGATATAGGTCTTCACCTGACCCGTGGCAATAAGTGGTATCCCAAAACCATTTACATCGTGTAATTTTGGGAGATTAACCTTCGCGCATCTAATCTACGCGATTATTGTCGAATGTGTGCAATCTTGTGTTTTGGAGTGCGAGAGCAGCTTAGCCGTTGATGTGAGAGGTATGTTGGACGTGTTACGGGACTCATGTTGTTTATTATTGGCAGTTGATTTTAATCAAAGTCAAAGTTGTATGCGTGTGCGAATATTCATATGTGGTGGCAACTACTTAAGTTGTATACACAAGAGTGTAAATGTGGCTATCCAAGGTTGAGTTAGCGTTTAACCAAGGTCAAGGTTTAAAGCAATCGAACATTGGTTCGAGCATCGTGGAAAGGTTTTACAAGGATTTCCATGAGGTGAGAGCAAGGAGTTATTTTGATCTTAAGTAAAGTATATGCTTTAACTTCCATTTCACAAGTGAGTTGATGTCATCTTGACCCATTGAGTTAAGAAAAATTCGAATATTATTCGATTTCGACAAAGTGGGTTTATTAATAAGGTTTTCATTGAATTGAAAAGACTGATAGAAATGTTAGTCGAAGAGTATACCTTGGGTTTTTATCCCAAAGCGATGAATATTGATTATTTTTCATGAGGCAGGTTTTGGTCAGGGTTTAAACCACAGAATTTGTAATTAGAGAGGGAGCTTTAGCTTTTATTTATTTAAATTGCCAGCTCAGGAAATAGCATGTTGTGAGTTTTCCCAGATTGTCGAGGATGTAAAGGATTTGAAAATTTGGGATGCATTTATATGCATAGAAGGTCAAAACATGGGAAGAACATGTAGGCATGCCATCATGAAATGTTGTTTGGAATGATTGCAACAGAACTCTCAGACAGAGTCAACAACTCTCTGATGATAAACATAAGTGACAAGTGAAGGTCAATTGACCTAGAAAAACTATAAGATGATGCAATTCCACTCAAGCACAAGCAAAGTCAAAGAGGCAAATCAATCACTCAAACAAGGTAAACAAACCAAAGACAGTGGTAGCAAGCCATTTAGACTTGAAAGACACTTCATAGGTCAAGACACACTAGAAATATTAAAGGGAACCCCTATATTTTTCTTATCTCTAGGATCACCGCATCTGTGAGGATCAGACTAGTGCTGAAAGGTAGATCAACATGACTGTTTTACAGAGAACAACGTTGTCAACGCTAATGTAAGAGAAGAAAAATCACTGAGCGAGAAATACACGAAAAAATAAAAAATAATTTCAACACTCAAACCAAACTTGACACCCTAAAGAAATGACCAAATCCCATGTAAACCTACAGAGACCTAAACATACTCAGATCTCAATGATCGGTCAAACTGATTAAAAAAACTGGAAAAGGGAAGGAAACGAGGCTAAATATCCCCATCCGAGTCTCCAATTTTGTTGTGAGGACAATCCCCTCTATGGAGAGAGGTGATATCTCTAGCCCTAAAGTGGGTCTAGCAACATATGAGACTATGTAATGGACACTTTCTTAGTAAATATTCAAAGTAGGATGAGAAAGGGAAAATGACCTACCTCTTCCTGGTTCTATGCTCAGTCCTTTGATTAAGGCCTTGATCCAAAGTCCTTTAGGCTCGATCCTCACTACTTGTGGTGTTTGAATACCTGTAGGAGATCAAGAGACAACAACAAACTTGATCCAATACAAAACATACATTGAACATAAACTACCTAACAGATCAAGTAGAATTAGGCAACTTGTATGGATATCCAAACAAATATAGGAAGTGATACACCATATGTATTATTGATAATATAAAAGAGAAATATTACAACCATGGCCTTGAAGTTGCAGGCCTCCCTTTGGTGTAGTCTGAGTTCAAACCGATGCTCTTCAAGCTATCCTTCTCCTGAATGGAAATTTAGGCATTAACACAACATAAGCATATAAAGGATTAATGATTAGACCAGCCCAACAATGACCAACCAGTAGTAGAGGGATGGGGATCAATTTATAGGAAGGGAGAGGGAGTTAGGAGCTGATGAAATAATCAGGAAGGCCCACTTCTCAAGGGATAATACCCTATTGATAATATCAAGAGCTCTAAATGAGAGAGCTCGATCATATCTCCATCGAAAAATATCCAACTCATCGTCTTGGAAAATTCTAGAGCTCGAAGCTTCTCCTTGATTTGAGGAAACAATGTCAAAAAGGGTTCAACATGGTTTTTCCAATAAAAAGTGTGCTGAAAATGCTAGGCTAGAATGTGCAACCTTCCATCAGCATGGGCATATAACTGGAGAAAAGCGCTGACCTAGGAATTTAGGGTTTGAGCTAGGATTTTTCAGAAATTCTTCAAGGTAGATTTATTTTAGTCTTTAAAGGATACCTTGAATTATTTTTACAAGGTGGATATACTGCAAATTATTCATCATAGGGAGAAATTCAGGATTGGGGACATGAAGTGAACATGGTGACAAATTACTGTGTAATGATATGATCAGATACATTATTTAAACCTATAGATTTCATATTTATGATGTGTTTGATGAAATTCATGTCATGGATAGTTAGGCTCTAGTCTAGGAAAATATATCATTATTTCATTATTATAATTCATTTCTGAAATTGTCATTGCGTTCTCGGAAGTGACGTGGGCTCTGGGCTTGAAAAAATGGCTCAAATCTTGGGGACGATGGCACAAGTCTAAGGTGAAAAATCCCTGGATGCATGAATCCCTATGCTATGGGAGTGTCCAGAGCCTCCCAAGTGCACCCATACCGATAATTGAGAAACAAGACTTAACACTAGTCAAAGCATTGAAATATTTCAAAGTTTATGTTCTTCATTCACATATTCTTGCATATGTTCCTAATGCAACAGTAAAATATGTTCTCATGCAGATAAATCCAGAAGGTAGAAGAGGGAAATGGATAACATTGATGTTAGAATATGACCTCGAGATCAAGCCCACAAAGCTTATCAAAGGTCATGGTTTAGCTAAGCTCATGGCTTAATCAAACTTACATGCTTTAGAAATCAACCTCATTTCAGTCTTGTCAGATGAAGAAGAGGAGAGAAGTCTCATACATGTATCTGATATATTTCTCTCGTCTCCATGGTATTTTGATATTATATATGTTCTTCAGCATTTAAACCCTCCTTCAAGCATGACTGAGAGTAAGGGTAGGTCCTTAAAGTTGAAGGCTTCCAAATACTGCATTTTGGACAATGCCCTTTACTGGAAAGACCCAGGAGGTATTTTGATGAATTTTTTAGTTTAAAATGAAGCCAAAGAAGTGATGGATGATTTCCATAGAGGAGACTGTGGAGGCCATCTGTTTTCAAATACCACGGCTAAAAAAGTGTTGAGGGTGGGATAATATTGGCCAACTCTTTTTGAAAACTTGTATGAAACAATGATGAGTTTCCATGAATGTCAGCTTTTCCAAGGAAAAATAAAACTTCTTCCATTACCTTTGTAGCCTATTGCAGTGCATGCACCTTTTCAGCAGTGGGGCCTCTAATTTATCAGAGAGATTCATCCTACATAATCCACACAACATAAATGGATCCTAATAGCCACAGACTACTTCACCAAATGGATTGAAGCAATACCAACAATGCAAGCGATAGATTCAATTATCATTCAATTTTTGGAGACTATCATTTTGTCTCATTTTGGTTGTCCTCATAAGATTATTACAGATAATGCGGAGACATTTAAGTCGAAGAAAATGGTTGAGTTCAGTGATAAGTATAATATCAAATTGGGGCATTCGATTGCATATTATCCACAAGGTAACAGACTAGCAGAATCATCTAATAAGTCTTTGATTAATATCATAAAGAAGATGCTGGAGGAAAATAAAAAGAATTGGCACAAAAAGTTGGTCAATGCTTTGTGGGCAGACAAGATAAGTGGTAAGAAATCTATAGGGATGTCCCCTTTTTATTAAGTTTATGGTGTAGATATTTTATTTCCTACATCATTGGTAGTCCCGATTGTGAAGTTGTTATAGGAAGTAGGAAGTGAAGATAATGATGTGCATCAAAGAATTAGCCAGATGATCCATCTTCAACAAACAAGAGATGATGTTTTTCAGAACACCTCGAAGCTTCTTGAAAAGATAAAGAAATTTTATGACCAAAAAACCAATGTGGATGATTTTAAGATTGGAGATGTAGTCCACCAATGGGATGCAAGAAACGAGGAAAAGGGTAAGCACGAAAAATTTGAAAACTTGTGGAAAGGACCGTATAAGATTTCAGTCACTCGTGGACAACATGCTTTCTTGTTGGAAGAGATGAATGGTGAAGATTTCTTGAGAGGACCAATTAATGGTAGGATCCTTAAGCATTATATTTTCTGATGTAGATTTCAAATTTCCTCAATTTCATTGTAAATACGAGTTTAAATTTTTTGCAAAGTCTGAAGCAAAAGATCATTGAAGCTTGGAGCCTGAGGTGAAGGCCGTAAAGTTTCATTGGTTTTCTGTTGTTTTCAAAATTAGGTTAGTCAAATTCGAGTAATTTTTGAGTCAGTTTCGAGTTTGTTTCAAGTTATTTTATTACATTAAGATTTCAGTCTTTAGTTTCTTTTCAACTTTTGACTCCATGCCCGATGGATAGGAACTTGGTCTACAATGTTCTTGGCACCTTCAAGGAGCTACCATCCCCAACTGGGGCCAATGTTAATGTCAGGCTTTGCATCCTTCCACTAGTGATCAAATATACTCTTATCATGTCATGTTAAGGTCCCATTATAAAATTTTTGTCATTCCATTAGGTCATCATGCAAAAATTTGGTCACTTGGTGCAGATTTAGGTATTATCTCACTCCTTACAAAATTTTATTACTTGGTGGATCATTTCATCACTTTGTGGAGTGTAACACTTGTCATGACTTTTCACTATTATTACATTCATTTTCATTATGGTTTCATTTAGTCAGAGTCTCCATTAGGTATTAGGGTTTGCAAGGCCATAAACTCACCATTTCATGCATAAATTCCACCAAATGAAGGAGTGAAAATAAATAAATTTCATCAGTAAGTTTTATTTTTAAATTTTATTTCAGAGCAAAAATTAATTTTATATTCCTAATTTGTAATAAGTTCTCAAATTTCTAAATAGCTTCACACTTAAAGTTCCACCAGCAAATAAGAAAAGTTCCAGAAAAGTCAATTAGTGTTCCTAAGCCATACAAAGAAGAAGTTCAATGATCAAATTTAGAAATTAAAGATAAAGAATCAATGTAAAGTCAATTTCAAGAAAGGAAAAGTGGATCCCAGTTTGTTTGATGAAATTTCTCCAAGTATAAAGGTTCCCAAAGACCAAGAAGTCATTCATTTGTATCCTCAAAACATTGAGCTCACAGTTCCCCAAGAAAAAAATGAGTTTTTCTTTAAAAAATAAAATTCAGGAAAATTCGCTGCGTTTTTTCCAAAGACGTTGCGCTTTCGCAGGAGGGACATTGCACTTTTTCCAAAGGCGCTACGCTTTTCACCGACCCTCGCTACGCTTTTTCTCTGTATGCTGCTCTTTTTGCAGAAGGGAGCCATGGTCCCAAATATTACTTACAGAGGTTATCATCTTGAATTCATGGTTTCTACATCTATTTACAAGTAATTACACCTCATATAGCCCCTCCTTTCATCTTGTGGTGTTAAATTTATGGCGCATACCCTCCCTTACCCTCTATGTCATGTTTTAAGAAATTGAAACCCTAGTTTCACATTTTAAAAGTTTAATTGTTGTCCCTTGGACCCATTTACCTTCCCTACACCCTAACTCACTCCCCACGACCATTACATTCACTCATTTCCTATTCCCAAGCCCTATTCCGTAAAACCCTACCACCCTAGATGTGTTATCCGAGGCAACTAGATACCTCTCTGTGATAAAATTTTCCTACCCTATTTCCCTAAATATTTCACCCTCCCATCACTTCCCTAAGTTCCCTAATCCCTTTATACATTTACTTGAATTTTCCCTCACTCATCCCAATCCTGTAAATCTACAATCCTACTCCTTTTTCTTCCCCTTCTGCCCTAGGGTTTAAAAAAAAAAACAGAACATATGGAGGAGGAAAAGAATGCCACAAAAGAAGATAAGAAAACATATAACAAAGGAGGGGGAATTTTGAGATTATAGCCATTAGACACCAGGGAGTTAATGGCATCACCCTTGGTAGTTAGATGTTTCCAACATGTAGGTTGCTTTGAATTTTGTGGGATGGTACAAAGAGTCCAAAGTCATCCTACTTTGACTAGGGTTTTCATTAGCAACCTCAAAAATAACCAAGTGACTATAGCAGGGGTAACTTTCACCATTTACACTAGCATAATTTCAGCAACAACATGGATACCCAATGTGCCGGTGAAAAATGGTTCAAGACTAAGGATTTGGATGCCCATTTGTATGAGCCTTACCTCAAGGAACCTTACAAAGAAAACATCAAAAAGATCTTTCCTTTTGGTCATTTATTGAACATGTTTTCCCCCATGATGAAAATCATCGCGAAATACTTCACTTGTGAGGGAAGATTCTCCAGATTATATAGCTATCGTATCAAGTTTCTCATGCATTTAAATAGGGTGGAATTGCTCAACCTTTGTTATTACTTGTACAGAAGCATTGATAAGATGGCATACATAGTGAAAAATAGAGATTATGAGCTTCATATGAACAACCTCTTTCATCATTCATTGATTAAAATCATTGTCCTCGATCACCTCAAGTAGCTCAATATTGAATGGGATACTTTCAGTGAGGCAGAGGTTTTCACTTCAGCACCACATGAGCCTGCTAGACCTACTTCATCATCAACATCAGTTCCTCATAGGAAAACCAAGATATCTACCAAGGCTACAATGAAGAAAACCAAAGAGGAAAAAGAGTAAAAAAAGAAAAAATAGGTCAAAGAGGTCAAAACCTAGCATAGGTGACCTAGGCAAGTGTTTTCTCCATAGATTGTGAAAGGGGCCTTGCCTTCTTCATCAACAAAACAAGGAAAACAAAAGAAGCAAGAGGGAGTTGTTCAAGAGGAGGAATACCTTCATGAGGAAGAAAGAGTGTTTGAATTGGTTGACTTGGATGACTAAGATGATCTTGAGACCTCAAAATTGATCATCAAAGAGAAATATGCCACAATCAGAGAGTTGTAGGACAATTTGGCCAGAGCACAATTTGTCATCTCCTTCCTTGAAAAAAAAAACAAGCAGCTGAAAGACAAACAAACACTCATGGAATTGGAGTTGTTGAAGGCCAAGAGGCAAGAAACCAAAGGTAAAGCTATGATGACACTTGATGAGTCTTACAATGATGAGACTCAAAACACCAAGAAAAGACCAAAAACAAGAGGTCTTAAGAGAGCATTAGAGTAGGTGAAACATGAGTAGAACAACTCAGTTTTGAGGAAAGGATAGCAAAAGAAATCAATGATGACAGAGAAGTATGGTTTGACAGAGTGAAAATCCACCTTGAGAAGCTCCTACATAAGGCCAACAAGGATAATCATATGCTCAGACACATGTCTGACAGATACATTACTAGAAACAATATTTGCAACATCATGATCAAGCAATTGAAGGACAAATCCAATAAAACCCTAATCACTCAAAAGGAGGACTACAAACTTGAGCTACTTGTTGATGCCTCCTTGGTTGCTTGAGACACATCATCAAAAATTAATACACCAATTTTGAAGATTTTTGGGAAATTTTTGAAGTTTTTAGGCATTTTTGTGAAATTTAACAATCTTTTTGCATAGGCAGCCTGCAAAAAGTGCAACGTGGGCCATGCTGCGTTTTTGTGGATGCCTCCAAATGAGAAATAGTTTGCAGATTTCAATTCATAGTGGAATATAACATCTACATACATTTTGAATATTGTCACTCAAAAAATGGATCTTTTGACAAGTGGAAATGACCACCTTTCTGCCTCCTTTTTGAGCCTTTGTTGCACTTTTTGACCAGTCTTGGGAGATTGAACTTTTGAGGAGTTTCACTCAACCATTTTTAGAGCTTGAGTGAATTTTTGATAACTAGACTCAAAGAGATTTCCAATGAGCTACCATGGGACCAATTTGGACTTTGGTAAGTTAGTCCAAATCTAGTTTGAAGGCCCATGTTGCGCTTTTTCGAAACATGATGCGCTTTTTACATTTGACTGATTTTGTCAGAATTTTCCAGTTTTCTCAGTTGATTGATGGATTCTAAGGATATTTACTAGTGTAAGTTTGAAATGTAAATGTAATTATGTCATGTATAGTTAATAGAGGTAGATTCATTAGGTAAATATGTAATTTTGGTTAAAGTAAATCAGTTTTATGAATGATAGGGATGAGTTTGTTGACCTCCCTAATCACTAGGATTCTAGTTGATAACTTTGGGGATCAGCTTCAAAAGTCAAGGATTTGAACCCTGAGGTGGGTAGAAGTTGTTCTTGGTCTATATCTCTCATTTCCTTTCTCATTGCAAGGTTTGGATGTAGTGTAATTGATCATTGTACACTAGTGTAATCTGACTTTTTGGCACGAACTAATAGGTTGAGTTGCAGCTATTTTGATGGGATTCTTGTGTTAATGTGTTTTAACATTGTTTCCTCTTATGTTTTCAAATGTTTGAATTTATTTTTATTTCCATATTCATGCCATATCTGAATGTAATTGATTCCTAAGTCAGATAAACATAATTCATTTGCTGATGCTCTATTTTGGAGGAATAGTTACAATTTCATGTTCACTTTCTTCTAATTAAAAAGAATTCATGTTTGTCATGCTCTTTTATGAAACCCTAGTAGTCTAATCCACTCTATCAAGATTCCTCATTATGTTAAAGACCTTACCTACCTTTCCCCATCAGATCTCTGTGATTTTGATCCCTTTGTGCCTTGACCTAGTTCTTCCCTGACCTTTTCACCATCAAGTACCCAAAATCAATCAATCAAAACCCTTGTGCTACAATACATAGACTAAAATCTCTTTTATCCAGTAATCTTGAAAGTGATATTGTGGAGAGATCCCTCTCCTGCCTAGTAAGGCTAGCTACTTAGTGAAATATTGGTTTGTAGTTACCTTTGCTGGTCTCCTTCCTAGCCTTCAGAGATCTGGTGGAGTGCTAACATCTTGGCGACTGTAATATTCCAATTTTTTCCTTCAATAAATTGGAATATCAATCTCGTCTATTTTCACATAGGAGGTGAATAATGGGGTGAGAAGGCCCATTCGTAGTAAAAAAATGGATAAAATCCCTCTAGTATGAAAAGGGATCAGCCTTGGAATTATATTTCACACCCTCATGTGTGAGAGGGGACATTTTGCAAAGAGGCTTGGTTAAGTTTGACCAAGTCAAACAACGTTGGGTATAAGGTGGAAAGCACTACATGGGACAACGTAGAGATAGAGGAGGGAATATTTCTTGAAGGAGGAAAACCTAATAGAGTGGGGCCCATGGAGAGAAAGCTCTCATGTGTTTAAAAGGAGGGAAAGGTAGCCATTGTTATTCATGCTTATGATTCTTCATTTCATTGTCTATTTAGACAATTGTGCATTCTCTGCTGTTTAGCAAGAATTGCCAGGGAATTCCTGTTTAGGATTCCTCCTCATTTATTGAGAAGCCTCTTGAAGGAGTTGGACTAATTTGTCTCACATCTAGGCTTGAGTCCAAGCATCCTCCTCCAGGATAGCGTTATTCTTGCAGCAACATAATTTTGTGTTGTAGGGTTTTGCAGTGAGAAGTCACAACACCTCTTCCATTGCTTGTTTTTTAGAGGGAGACTCTCTCTTTCCTTCATATGATTAGCTTGGAAGCTTGGGAGCTTATTTGCAGATCTTGGCACTTTGCCACTTCATTCTATTCCACCTACAATGCAGTTACCCTCTTAGACTGCGTTATTTTCATAGAGCACTTGCAGTGAGGGCTTGCAGTATTTTTGGAGGGTGAGATCTCAAGTGTGAGGATCAACCTTCCACTTTGGAGATCCATTGGAGAAGGTATACATTATATTGCTCATCATCCTCAGCCTTCTCTATTGAGTTCCAGATTTGAGTTGCTGCAGCTACCCAACAACTTCGGCATTTTTGCCATTTTGTATATTTCAGACAATCCTTTGGAGGATTGATGTTTTATTTCTTCTAAGGGTTAGAGCTTTTCTCCCCTATTGTATTTTTTCTATATCATTTCCATATCCATGTATTGACATTGTATTGCAGCAGTACTCCATAATATATTGCGTTGTCATAGCCAAGGGTTTCATTTATGTAGTAGTGTTTTGACATTTCATGTACTTGTATTGTTGAGGCTTGCATTGCCTTTCTTGAGAGGTTGTTTCCTCAAGACATTGTACTCTTTCTATTGATATAGCAACATTTGTTGGCTATTCAGATATTTATATGCTCATGGTTGTAAAATAACGTTGTCTTTCCATTTCTTGCTCAAGAATTGTTGCAGTCCCTCATTGGGCACTTTCTGAGGACATCTAGCAGTGGGAGATCTGTCTAACCACTCTAGAAGGATTTATTTGGTCCCAAATCTTGGATTTCAGTCTTAGATGTATTGATCTAAGGGATCCAGGTCTTCGTATCAAATCCTACTACCTCCATTTCTGGAAAATGTGTTTTCCAGCCATGGATTGCTAGTTGTTCCTAATTGGGAACATTACAGTGGTATCAAAGAAACTTTCTTGGCTCAGCCTATGAGTCTAAGCCCAAGAAGATCAGAATTTTAAAGAATATGAGTTTATTTTCATCTATTTTCAGATCTAGAGGAGACCTCTCCAAGGAGGTCAAGAAGATTGAAGAAATAGAAGAGGAAGGACCATGCACTTCCTATTCTCATCAAGAAAAAGACATTGAGCATGGAAGACACTTGGATTATCAGATTCTAAGTGAATACCTTGTTGAGTATAGATCTCAACCTAGAGCCTTCAAGGAGACTCTAGATTTTCCTCATTTCATCCATCTAAAGGAAGAAAAGAGACCCTGTTTCAAAAGAGGAATCAGAGGCAATAGATGTTTGTTGTCTACCTTTGATGGGTAATCTACTGCAAGAAATTGGGTGAGAGAGTTGGAGGCATTTTTCCTACTACATCCTGTAGTAGGGAAAGAAGCTGTTGAAATATCAGCACTGCATTTGGAGGGTGAAGCCTATGATTGGTGGAGCATATACTTGAGCCATGCAAGGGTGGAAAATTTTGCATATATCATCCAAGGGTTAATCAAAACCTTTGATGGTGAAAGGGAAAAGGAAGAGAAGACCACATCACCACCTGAGGAGATTTGTGATAACGCTGTCACACTCATAGAGGAGCAGCCACATGCATCAACAATTGGAGCAGCCAACACCTTGGAGGAGGGAACTCTTGCAGCCCTACAAGAAGTTCCAAATGCTCATCAAGGTATGAAAATATTTCCACAATCTATTGTTGCAGCAAATTCTTTTGATCAATGTGGAAATTTTCTTTTGAATGACCAAGGGTCAAATCACACTGCTATAATAGAGCAGCTTAGTCACACTGCGCTGTGCAACATGGAAATATTCAAGGGAGAAAACCATCATTCTCATGAGCCATTGTTGGATTGTGCATCACATTTGAGGTTTGGGTTTGAAGTCTTGATGAAGGATGGTAGACATATTGGAGTGAGAAACCCTTTCTCCTTTCAAGATGACACTTTCTCAATGAGCTCCTCTTAGCTCAAAGAGGAACTTCTACTTCCAGATCCAATACCTCATTGGTTTTGGAGGATTATTGTTGAGAGGGAGGTCTCAAGGAGATATTTCATTAGAGGTGCACTTCAACACACCATGGAGTGCAAATATTTTCTTCCTTTCTCACAAGAGCAGATAGAAGATGGAGGACATCTTAGGATGGATAACAACTCTCATGATTGTGTTGGACATTCCTTGAGCCATACACATCATGATGGGAGGTTTTTTCCTACCACCTATTTGGGTCTTGACAGGGTCTCATTGATCCTTGAGAAGATTGCATTTCAAAATCCCATGAAGTGCAAGGGTAGGAATTTGGTTTGGGAGGATGGTAGCCCTCATGGGATGAGTACCAAGATGAAGAAAGGGAGGAAGCATACACAAGTGGTTGAGTGGATGTGGTTGATGAGAAAGAAGCTGGGAAGCTACTTGTAGATCTATGACACTGGGTAGCAGGAGGCTTGGCTGCGCTAGTTACTCTTGAAAGAGTTTGGCCATCACTTGGAAAACACTATTCCTGAGAGTAGGAGGATGGAAAAGAGATGGCATGATACTTGCATCATTAGGAAGCATAGAGTATGGATGTGTGGTGTTGATGTGACACTCATATCACTCATTGTGTCTTCATCACATAAGTTGTATGATGGAAGCATGGGGAGGCAGCAAAATATTTTGTTGCTTGGGATGATCTTGAGAGAGCAAGGGAAGATTTTCTCTAACACTTTGCATGATGTTGCAAGAGGAGGAGATGGAATTATCTCCTTGGTCTTGGATGATGATTGGGAAACACTTCCATCTTGGGAAGTATTCCATATTTGTTGCAGCATTATTAGAGGAGTCTTTGACAAGGAGCATGTCAAAGAATGGAGCTTGGTATTCAGAGGAGCTTATTTGCATGAGCTCACAACGTTGTCGCTTTGGAGTAGAGATTTATGGAAGGAGTGTCCCCAGGATCACTTCACATTATATGCACTTGGTGAACAAGGAAGAGATGATGATGATAGATTAGTGGATAGAGGCATCTATCACTATGACATATTCTCCTTGACTTGGATTTCCAAGCATAAGGAGGATTATCTTCTTGCAGCACATGGTTCATTCTTCTTCATAACATGCCAAAACACTATGGAGGACTCATTCATGGATCCATGTTCCATCTTAATTCTGGCATATGGTAAGGAGTTTGTATATACATTCATTGATTTGCATACTCTTACCATTACTATGCAATGCATTGCTTCACAAGAGGGCAAGCTTGTCACATTGCTCCATGTTCATAATTGGGCCAATCTATATGATGGAGACACCCATCTTTTATATGGCCTTGGGCAAGTGTTTTCTTTCATGCATGGTCAGTTGATGTACTCAGCCATTTTATATATATCATTAGATATCATGACATACCTAAACATCCATGTAATACAAAACAACTTGCCATGTACTTTCCTAAAGCATCAGTTTGGAAAACTGCGCTGTCACTATTGGGAAAAATGTTGGTACATTCTTGCACCACATGAAACCCTCAGAATTTTCCTCATTTTATTGCTGATCATGACTTCCTTTGCTGATATGGATCAGATTTTTATAAGAAGCATGATTATGAGAGAGACACATGGGTTGGATGTGTCCTTTAGTGGGAAGAATTCTCACATTTTTTGCACTACATGTTCTAATGGGAGCATGGGAGGATATATGGCCACCACTACTACATATGTGTTATCTTTTGAGGTGGACCATGGACTTTATAGTCATCCATTGTACATCCATGGGCAATTTTTTGATCTTGTATTGTTGTTATATTCAGCCATTTGCTATTCCTTAGTAGATGTGATGGATTTTGTATGCCACTTGCCATGTTCCTTTCTAAGATTGCAATGGATGAAACTGCGCTGTATCCTTGTGAGACATTGTTTGTATCATGTATCGTCATGTATAACTTATATAAAACTACTCATTGGGATACTCTATGATGATCTTGCCCTATTCATCATGGATGAAACATTTTGGGCTAACTTGTTCTTCATTGTTGGAGGGGTACTGTTTGGAGGACTATTCTTCACTTTGCGATTTAAGGGAAATAATTTTGCAGCCCATGATAATCACACACTCTACACTTATCATAAGTGGAGAGGAGGATAGCTTGGGGTAGGCTATGATGCTTAACATGTTCATATTTTTAGCCCACCTTCATTTCCAGAGCTTGAGGTGGAAGGAGATTTCCCGGAGTTGCCTTGTTGGGAGGTGGTTCATTTTGTTTGGATGATCGCTTGGGGATGGAGGATACACATGAGGAAGATGTTCCTCATCACATTTATAACTCCATGCCTTGAGTGGAGAATTTACAGTTCTATCCTTGCAGTTTCTTGAGGACAAGCAACATTTGGGAGGGGAGGACTGTAATATTCCAAATTTTTCCTTCAATAAATTGGAATATAAATCTTGTCTATTTTCACTTAGGAGGTGAATAATGGGGTGAGAAGGCCCATTCATAATAAAAACATGGATAAAATCCCTTTAGTATGAAAATGGATCAGCCTTGGAACTAGATTTCACACCCTAATGTGTGAGAGGGGACATTTTTCAAAGAGGCTTGGTTAAGTTTGACCAAGTCAAACAGCATTGGGTATGAGGTGGAAAGCACTACATGGGACAGCACATAGATAGAGGAGGGACTATTACTTAAAGGAGGAAACCATAATAGAGTGGGGCCCATGGAGAGAAAGCTCTCATGTGTTTAAAAGGAGGGCAATGCAGCCATTGTTATTCATGCTTATGATTCTTCATTTCATTGTTTATTCAGACATTTGTGCATTCTCTACTATTTAGCAAGAATTGCCAGGGAATTCCTGTTTAGGATTCCTCCTCCTTTCTTGAGAAGCCTCTTGAAGGAGTTGGACTGATTTGTCTCACATCTAGGCTTGAGGCCAAGCATCCTCCTCTAGGACAGCATTATTGCTGTAGCAGCATAATTTTGTGTTGTAGGGTGTTGCAGTGATAAGTCACAACACCTCTTCCATTGCTTGTTTTTCAGAGGGAGACTCTCTCTTTCCTTTGGATGATTAGCTTGGAAGATTGGGAGCTCATTTATAGATCTTGGTACTTGGCCACTTCATTCTATTCCACCTACAGCGTAGTTACCCTCTTAGACTGCATTATTTTCATAGAGCACTTGCAGTGAGGGCTTGCAGTATTGTTGAAGGGTGAGATCTCAAGTGTGAGGATCAGCCTTCCACTTTGGAGATCCATTGGAGAAGTTATACTTCATATTTCTCATCATCTTCAACCTTCTCTATTGAGTTCTAGATTTGAGTTGCTGCAGCTACCCAACAACTCCGACATTTTTTCTATTTTGTATATTTCAGCCAATCCTTTGGAGGATTGATGTTTTATTGCTTCTAAGGGTTAGATATTTTCTCCCCTATTGTATTTTTGCTATATCATTGCCATACCCGTGTATTGACATTGTATTGAAACAGTAATCCATAATATATTGCGCTTCCATAGCCAAGGGTTTCATTTATGTAGCAGTGTTTTGACATTTCATGTACATGTATTGTTGAGGCTTGCATTGCCTTTCTTGAGAGGTTTTTTCCTCAAGAAATTGTACTCTTTCTACTGCTATAACAACATTTTTTGGCTATTCAGCTATTTATATGCTCATGGTTGTAAAATAATGTTGTCTTTCCATTTATTGCTCAAGAATTGTTGCAGTCCCTCATCTGGCACTTTCTGAGGACATCTAGCAGGGGGAGATCTGTCTAACCACTCTAGAAGGATTTATTTAGTCCCAACTCTTGGATTTTAGTCTTAGATGTATTGATCTAAGGGATCCAAGTCTTGGTATCAAATCCTACTACCTCCATTTCTGGAAAATGTGTTTTCCAGCCATGGATTGCTAGCTGTTCCTAATTGGGAACATTACAACAACCATACTAGGGAAGATTTGATAAGATCCTCCTTGGTTGTACCATAATTTTATCAAATTATATACTTGTGGGTGATAGGTCTAAGTTTTTGAGAAGGTTGATCTGAAAAGTTGCAAAGAACCATTTGTAGAAAAGTGTAGATTCTGGCTTCGAGGAGATACACCAGATCACATCTAGATCCTCATCCAAGTAATCCTATCGAAGATCTAGAGAGACTTTTTCGGAAATAGAGATATCAACACATAGAACTTTATTCAAATCCTATTCCATTGGTAAGATATTCTTTGTTACCAGCAAAAGTTTTATCTCTCGAAGACATACCTTTTGATTTGAAATTTGAGTTATCTTTATTTCAATATAAAACTGAAACCTCATTGTTTGATATAGTTTTTGACCCATTAAGGCTTTTTGAAGTAAAATATTTATCTGAGGTAGATCTTAGTTCCTTAAAACTTGAAGAGGATTTACCTTTTGAAGAAACTAAATCTGAATCAGAGTTTGACACTAAAGTCTGGAGTCAATTCTATAGCCTTGAAATTTTAGCAAAAAAACATCAACACCAATCTAAAAAATCCATAATTCAATATCAACAAGAGTCATTACCTGTTCTAACAAAATCTCAGTCAATTGTTGCTTCCTCATCTACATATTTTACCTGATTACTTATTCAGTCAATTCCTTCCATTGTTTCTCTAGTACCTCATTTGGCAGGATTTTTTGAGCTGCATTTTTGTTCATGTTTTTACAATTTTTATCAAATAAATACATACTTGTACCTGGTGTTTTAATAATTATTAATCCATTGTGTTTTTAATTAGAGGAATTTAGAAACAATAGCTATTAATTTATAAATTCTTGTTACTAGTTAATTTGATGAGTGTTTTTAATAAATTCCTTCTTGATTGTAGGAAGGTTCGGTGTAGGAATGCATTTGAGTACGAATTCACCAAATGCATAAAAGCAATAGCTGGGTAGTTGAGCACGAGATTGATGTAGTTGAAAATATCAATTTTGCAACCAAATGGAGCAGAATCTCTAAATTCCGAGACGTGGGTTTTGTTCAAAGCACCATGTTTCATATAACCTAAAAACCATTTGGTAAGATTCGGCTTCGTGAATGAATTATCGTCAGGGGAATATTCCACTGAAAACCATTTCTGAACGTGAACGTATTGGGTCTTGCTCATCCACAGAACATATGAATAGTCACTTTCATAATGGAAGAAATTTCCATAGTAGTAGCATGCACACAAGTTCCACGAGTCCTGGCTTTTCTACAAGCAATCAGAACCCTTTCCTTGAGACAGGTCCTGCATCTATATATGATTTGTATGGTTGCATGCGTGGCCATATTGCAAGAATTACTCAGAGGTGGGATCATACGTTCTAGATATGCATCCATTTTGTTCCCAAAATGAGAAACATAGAGGATAAATGTTTTGGTATTTATGTTGGTAATTTGGCTACAAGTTTGTGTATCTGAAGAGCTTTGCATACTAACTTGGATGGTCAAAAAAATTTGAATTTTCTTGACAATGAAGTACAGTACAATAGAGAAGACTCTAATGAAACCTTAGTTGAAGAAAATGAAAATTATAGAGAAATATTGAGAAGAAAGCATTTTAAGTCCCACAAGTTAAATGATTCTTAGAGATCTGCTTTAGTTAACCACAGTGAATGTCGTTAAAAACAAAGGGAGCATTCCAAATTCGAGAAGGAGGCGGTATTTTTGTTGAGAATACTTTATTATTGACAGAGGCATTGTGTGGGTTTCAGTTTATATTAACCCATCTGGAATATCAACAACTGCTTATTAAATCTAATCCAGCAAATGCATTGTTATGCTAGATCGATCAACTACAGCCCAACCTCTTCCAGCATTCAACATTTATCGAATTACCATAACCATCATATACTCATATGAGAAAATTCGATGGGGAAGGATAAAAGTCACACAGTGGATTCGATTGCAGGAAAAAAATTAAAAACCAATTGTAAACATTTTTCATCAAAGGATCTTCCACCTCAACTCAAAAGGCATTCGGTAAAAACTTCCTTGTTGATTCCGGCAAATAATTCATGGTTGATATCGGTTCTTGCAGTTGTGGAAATCGATGAATGTGTGCACCCTCCATACTTAGAAAAAAAATCGGATTTCTAATATCTGGTTTCAAATCTATTGTAACAAACTGTGCTATTTGTAAATACGGTTATGGGCAAATAAGAGCAGCTCCACTGCTATAAAATGTAGTGTTGTGCACTCATAAAGGGGGGAGATAATCGGTCATTTAGAGAGAAAAATTTCTCATATTTAGAATAGAATTTCTTAGATGTAGAGGGGGTACAGAGTGTGAGTCCATCAATTAGAAAAAGGAGAGTTGTGATCGATAGGAATAAGATAGGGATGCAAATAGAATGGAGTAAGGAGAAAATCTGCCTATTCAGATATGGCATCGAATTGACCATCACAGAAATTGTAATGGAGAAATAAATGATGTATTTATTAATTTATATTTAAATAGATGTTTTGAGTTATAAAATTATGGTTCGGCATTTGTTTTTTTATATAAGCATTGTAATTTTATTTATTTCTAAACGTTGAGTTAGTTTAGGACTTTCTCTAGGGAGTGGCAAGGATCCACTGCAACCTGGAGCCGAGTCCCTCATTCTTCATAGATTTAGGAATTGTGCTTTAGTGTAATTTGTAGAATTATATTTTGTTTTGAATTGTTTTTAAATAGTATCTCAGATTTCCAAATTCTGTACTTAATCATAAATTTGTTTTGTTTGAATTTGAAAGGGGCAGCAAGTGTATTGTGAGAGAATTTTTGTCAACATGGAGTAAATGATTTCTGGGCACACACATTTTGTCCTATAGTTTAAAAACAAATAGAATTATTTTGCATTTATGCTTGAACAAGTTAGATTGTAATAAATTAGTGAGGTTTTAATTTGGCAAAGTGTGATGGCTTGCATTTGATTTTTAATCGTGAAGTCTTGAACATTTTATATTCTTATGCATTTGATATTAGGAATGAATTGGTGTGTGAGAGTGTGAAATAAGTTAAATATGGCAGTGTGTTTTAATCAGATAATTATATTTCATTTAAGTTTCAAATAGTTTGAGAGATTCATTTTGCAAAGTAATCAAGTTGTTTTGTAAAGAGTGATTTCACTAGAGTACAATAGTTTCATTTCAGAAAGCATTAGAGTGATTTGCCATAGTTACCATTTGTGAGATTTGATGCATTATCATTTAAGGATTGAGTTTTTTTTTATTTAGATCATTGAGTTAATTTGACTAGTAATAATAGGTGTAAGGATTTCCATTTTTGCAATTTAAATCATTTGATTTGTTTTGTATGTTTTATGAATAGTGCTTTAAGTTGTTAAATTATCATAGGGTGATTTAGATTTCTTCTCACTTAATAGCATAAGATTGATTTCCATTTCTAATATCGTAGAATAAAGAGTGAAACATATATTCCGTGTGTGATTTAATTTTTCTTCAGTTTGTTTGAAGATAATGATAAACTAGATTTCCATTTTGAAGACAATAGATTGGGATTTGATCCCGGAATTACAGTTTAGCCCCATAGATTAATGCTTAGTCTCTTTAAGATTATAGCTAAAGTTAATTTCATTGCACATTTGTTTCGATAAGATTGTCTTTTAATTGCAGATTGAGTTAACCAGATAATTTCCTTCAGATTGCTTGCATTTAAGTGTGAGTTTGCTTGGATAATAGAAGAGTGTTTTTATCATTTCATACTTAACCAACCACGGAAGGAAAATTATATAATCTGACCATTAAGCTGATCTAATATGCAGTACAAATCGCGTTTACGACTCCCAGATTGATAATTAATATTGAGAGGTTTAATCTGACAATTAAACCGCCCAACAAGACTCATGACTAGATATGCACCCTTGATTTTACCACCTCAACTCAATGCCTTACCAAAAGGATATGGCTAGAGACTCCCTCTCTTTGATGATAATTCTAAAATTACCGCTAGACAACACTTAGTTAGAGTCATTGATTTCATTAACATGGAAAAAGTAGATGCTGACGATGCTAGGATGAGAATAATAGCCCAAATATTTTCTAGAGAGGTTAAAACTTGGTTTAGAGCCTTGAATTCAAAATATATAGCCAATTATGACCAGATGACTGATGCATTCATAGTCTAATGGGAGGTGAAGAAGAACCCCTTGCAAATTATTTCTGAGTATGGTAATTTGAAAAGGTATCCAAATGAAACAGTCCAGGATTTCATTGTTCGATTCAACCGAGTATACAATTTAATTCCAAATGAGATCAAACCTCCTCTAGGTTTGGCTCTCTTGCATTATCCAGATGCCTTCGATCCAGACATGGCATACTAGTTGCGAGAGAGGAATCCTACAACATTAGAAGACATGCAGAAGAATGCAATTAGAGTGTAAGCAAACTTGTCCATTAATAAATCAAAGATGAAGGGTGAGAGAAAAGTGACCATCAAAGAAGAAACATCATCATCTTCAGAGGTGAAATTGGATACTTTGATAAGGACAATAGAAATAATGGTAGAAATAATGTCCATTACTGAAAGAAAATTGAAACCACAGGTCAGAAATCCTAACTTCAGAGGACAACAACAACCTCAGCTCAGGATCAAACAAAGAGAACAAAGGGCTCCTGATCAACCAACACAACAACAACAAATTTAGACACCCTTGCAGAAAAATTATGCTCAAGGAGTTGAGGAAGAAGAATATGATCATATTGTGGAAGAAAATCATTTTTTTACAGGTTATGGTTTTTTAGCCAATTTAATGTCTTAAATTGTTCAACATAAATTATCAACCAAGGTTTGTAATCCGATGAAGTGTGGTGCACTGTATTGCTTAGTTAACCTTCTTCTTACTTCGTTGTATGTATTTTTATGTTTTTTTGGGGGATTTGGTTCTTTATGTCTAAATGTTAATTTTAAGAAATGAAAAGTATGAAATAAATCAACTAGATCTAGTGAAATTTAAATGTGTAAAACTAAATTTGAAAGAAATAAGAAAAGGAAGCGTTCTTGAACTAATCTAATTTGTATAAAAATGAATCAAACTTTTAAACGGTTAGAATCTGGTATAAAAACTGAGTACCTATTCTAATGACTTTGAAAATTAAAGCTAATCCTACTCCATGGATTGAAATATGAATCTTATGACTGAAAATTGAAATTGCAATGCTATTCTAGATGAAAGAATATTCAAAGGAAAAATAAACTAATGTATGATCAATCACCCTAGCATTCAATATGGAAGTATGACATAGTCACCCTCTTGACATGATGTAGAAGCAACCGATTACACTTAGTTTTGAGAATTAAATCTAGGAAAGCATTTAAATAACATGTAAGGAAAAACTCAATTATTGCATAGGTTAAACACTCAAGCATCCAATTTGTAAGTATAACGAAGTTACCTTCTAGGTATGATTTACAAGAATTCAATTATACATCTAACTAAGGATGTTAATCTAGGAAAGAAGTTTAAAAGCATGTGAAGGAAAACTCAATTATTGCATAGGTTAAACACTCGAGCACCCAATTTGAAAGTATGAAAAGTTGCCTTCTTGGCCTGATCTTTAGGAGCATCCAATTATACAATTAAATGAGAATTTGATCTAAGAAAGAAATGTAAGAACATGAAAGGAAACTAAACAGATATGAGCTTTATTACCTCAAACATAATCCAATTGGAAAATAGATGAATCTACCTTCTTGAGATGTTATTGGAAACCAAATATTACACAGTCATTCTAACATTGATGCTAAGAAAACATTCATAATTTGAATGTATGATATTGATCTAAAAGTTGCAACACGATATTAATCTACATGTGAATTGACAAAATAGAGCAAATAATTAAACTAAAATAACTAATGAAAAACCTCCTCCTGTGTAGGGGCCCTCTACGACATAATAGGTCAAGATCCTAGCTGACTATGTGCGCATTAAGCAGAAACTCGAACCATGAACGCAATCCTTGTATTAATAAAAATAAAATAGTTTAAAGAATACACAACATTTTCAGAAATTAAGACTGTCTTTAGTATTTGCACAACCGATATGTAAACAAAATAAAATGTAATTATGAGGACCTAATTACACCTACAGATGGTGATTCTAACCGAAACATAGAATTAAATTCTAATTGGTTAACTCTTGATTTTCTACGTTGGAGAAAATCAAGAGTTCTTCACTCTTGACTTACGTCCTTTGACCAGACTTTGACGATGATCACAGGCACCATTTTATTTTGAATTTGACCAAGTGGATAGGACGAAATCCATATGTGGATCATTTTGGAGATGCCCATGTGGCTCGTTCCTTTATTTTCTCCTCAGAACCTATAAAACCATAAAAGTAGTTGCAGAAACAACAATTAGTTGTAGAATAGGTTGCGTTATGTAGCTGAGTTACAAAAATATATTAAAATAACAAGAACATTAGAAAGGATTCTAGAGAAAGGACAATTCTGAGGTTCAACATACCCCCACTAAGAAGTCATTGCATGTCCTCATGAAATTTACCAAAAATATGAACTTCCTTCTCCTATTGCATTTGTTCAGATACTTTTGCTAATACATCGAGTTTTCTCCTCTTGCTTTTCTTTGAAGTGACTGCCATCCTGAGCTTCCTCATAAGGAGTTTGTATTTGAGATTGATGACTGCCCTATTCAGTGATTTATTCTTTGTTTTTAACTTCCTGTTCTTTTTGTACCACATTCCCAAGTGTAGTATGGTATTATAACTAATGACTTTCTCCAATTGATTATGTTGTTTTAAAGCTTCACTTTCCTGTTTAATATTCCTATTCAATATCTCTAGCTCATAGATTTCTTGTTTAAGGGTATCAACTAGAGGTTCTTGTGGATTCATAGGTGGTTTTGGATTCACTGCGACATTTTTCTTCTCCAATGACTCTCTGTAACCATATATCTCTTGCTGTACTGGGTCTATGTCTAGAGATCTTCTGCTGGGATGCCTTCAAAATTATTTATAGGAGAATTTTCAGGGCTATGTGGAGGAGAGATATTGATGGGAGATGGTATTGGAGGTTCTTGCTCTAAATTTATAAACTTTGTCTCTTGTGGTAGTGTTTTATTCATTTAACCTCGGAGTCTAGATCTCCTTCTCAGCTGTAGAGGGTTTAAGTTTTCTTCACTTGTAACCTTGCCCTTATTTTCTACTTTACCTCTTGTCTTAACTTTGCCCTGCTTCTCGTTCCTCATCAGTTATGCAAGGGTGAGTTCCTCATCACTTTGCTGTAGTGGAGATGCAGGTCTGTCTTCAATGCTTGTGCTAATCTTCTTTCTTCTAATTTTCCTAGTACTATCTTCCTGTTGTGCCGTACAAACAACCCTCCCCATTTCAAATTTTTGTATTCATTTTTAAATAAGAAATGGGTTCCCTTTTCTTGAATAGTTATAGAATCAATAAAAAATTTTTAAAAAAGAAATTTTTATAAAAGGATATATAAAAATTTCCTTAGCATCGCTTATCACAGATCAAGAAATCCTTTGCACTCATGAAAATGTTTTAAGGAAATCTGATCTGTCATAAAATAGAATTGAACCCCAACGAAAAAGGATTTATTAACGAAAAATGAAAAACCATGAAGGCCTTTATCACATTTCACATATTCAAAATATAAAAGAAAAAACTAAAATTTGTTATCATTTAACCCCAATGCGATAAAGAAATCGCAAAAGCTCATATCACATGAGCAAAAGTCCAAAACCTTTCCATTTTGAAAACTCTGACGCTATAAACCTGATCGCAATCACAAATCGGTGAAATCATACTACATTCTTATGCGCCCTTTTTAAAGTTCCCCAATGCGATAAGTCAAATCACGATCACTTATCGCTAAAACACATGAATCATATCCAAAGACGCTCCTATAAAACCTTGCGATGTGATATCATTATTACAAAAGCGCGCTTCCCGTAAATAAAAACATGAAGTATTAAATATACACATGTTTAATCAAATAGATCATTTATAAAGAAAATATCAATGATTTTATATGATTTAAAAGTATCGCGCCCTCCATGCCAGCTTAGCAATAATCGCAATCGTAGATATGAAATGGAAACACTTAAGCATAACTTTTGAGACTTTCTATCTCCGATATGCGATCATCGATGATTGGAGATCTGAAAAGTTATGGTATTAACTCTAAAATGGACCGTTATGAATGTGCGATGAGACATCCCATGATGGCATTAAAGTATCATGTTATGGATTACAAAGAAATCATTAAAAGATATTCATGGTTGAAATCCTTCGCGGATTTCATCTAGGATGGTATAATATTTCTTTAATCTGTCATCTTTATTATGATTAAATTCTATTTCTCCTCTCCGCCTTATATTCGTTCTTAAAAGATTTTTTTTTCCATCATTCTGCTCATTTGTTTCATTGTGCAGACCTAAGAAACAACTACTTGTCAAGAAAATGTCTAAGAAATCCAGGAAAGCGAAGGTCCCCGGCGTTCCAAAAGAGAAACTGGCTAAATTGGTATTAGTAACCGATACTACTTGTCTGGGTCTCGGCAACACTTCATGGGAAGGAGTTTACAATCTATTGGAGGTAGAAGTTCCAACTATGATTCAAGAAGAAGAAGCAATAGCAGATTCAAATAAAAAATCAGAAAGTACTCTGAAGGAATTGGCGAGTAATGTGTTCCCGTATAATGACTTGGTGAGATGGGTGATAGAAAGTATAAATATAACAGACAGGGCATTCTTCACGTTAGATGGAAGGATTTTCGTGTCTTTCAAAGCAGAAGACATCAAGAAGATGTATCACCTACCAGACCCCCAAAAAATCTACAATAAAGCATTTTTAAAATACTTCACCAAAGAAAATGATGTGGAGTCAGATCTTATCAAAGAATGGAGGAATTTTCCAGAAAATCACAAGCACGAATCTTCGGGTATGTACTTCATAGAATCCTTGGCGTCTCCTTATTGCTATGCTGTAGCTATGATGTGTAGATTGTTTAGAACTATCAACTCAGCTAAATTTTCTATTGAGATGGTACCTTTAATTGAAGCCATTGTTAACTCCTATATCATGGATTGGCCAACCATTTTATTTGATAAAATGGCAAAAAAAATCCTCGATTATTGGAGAAACAGATATATGTCTATCTGGGTAATACCCCCATTTTACACGAGTTCTTATATTATTGACACCATATGCTTCAACTCTGAATTCCCTATCTTAGGCTGAAAGTGGACTCCTCAAAACCCGACTCCTATCCACATTTATCACAAATATCTGTGGAAGGCCTATTACAAATACCATATATACAGAATTTTTCATGGGTTTATCTTTCCAGTTCACCAAGCTATATTCAACAGACCTGCTCCAAGGTTATCCGACGAGGCCAGCATTGACCTAACCTCAATCGAAAGCTGGTTTGGAGAGGAAAAATTCACCTATATCTAGCTATTCGGAAGCATCACTGATCCCCATGTTCTACCCTTGTACATTCCCGATAAATTGTTAGCCCAAGAAATATCCTATCAAATAACAGAGAAAGGGATGTCTAAAAACCTGAAGAATTAAAAGAAGCAGATGTGGCCTACATTTCCCCTCTGATGTGGATCTTTTTCTCTACATGATTTTAAACATGCAAAGAAAGAAGCCAAAAAAATAAAAGAGCTCAGATTAGCATCTATCCCCAAAAGATAGTATGATCCAAAGAAATTTTCCTATAAATTTACATCTACAGTACAAGTCGATAAATTCAAACATGAAGATGTTTAATTCGAAGATCTATTCACCTCGACTGAGGTATTTTCACATGTTAAATATCTGGGAAATTTAAAATTTGAAGCAAGTGACATGGAAAAGTTCATGCAGTTCATGACCAAGAGACTACTAACAATACCTCTTGATCAGTTGTGAACTACTCCTCTACTGCAACAGGAAGAACACAGTGAAGAAAAGAACATCGAAAAAGAGCAGGACAAGAATAATACAGGAAATAAGGTTGAATCTCAAACTGATAAGGAGGAGACAGGTAAAAAGGTTGATACTCAACCTGAACAGGAAAATACAGGTAAAAAGGCTGGCGATTCTTTCGACACCGATATGCACATCAATTCAAATCTATTGAAGGAGTGGGAGAAGTTTGATCAACAAATCAAGGGCCAGAATGATTCCCAAAATGTGGTTACAACGCAATCGCCCGCAACACAACAACCCATGGTAACCAGTGTTACAGTCGAAGGATCAGTCGACAATGCTAATACCCAAGATATTGAGATCATCCTAGAAATTCCTTCTGAGGAAATTGTATTGAAGGTTGAAGATATACCACCCTTGGATGTCTTCTATAGTCCAAAGCATAGGGCTATAGTTAGAAAACAAGGGAAGAAAAGGAAAATCGACCAGGGTCCATTTTCATCTCCTCAAGCCGAATTAATGAATGTTGTCTGGAAAGACTCTAAAGTTAATCCTTTGGAGGATTTAACTAAATTTTCTCAATATGCAGGGGCTTATACAGTAGCTACAATGGAAAAAACATCTGAAGCAGCCAATTAATAAAAGAAAAGGATCAAAAAATAGCGCTGCTGGAAGAAAAGGCGACAGTGGATCATAAAAAAATAGCACAGCTAGAACAACAACTAATTGAAGAAAGACAATAGATTGAGCAGCTTACGAGCAGATGAATCTTGAGAAACAAAATCTTGACTAGCAAGCTCTACACAAGCAACAACAACTATCTCAAGAGCTGAAAAAATTGCAGGTAATGCTTCAACAGGAGAAGATGACCAAAGAAGAACAGAGTGCCCTGTTGCAAACACAAATACAAAAATTTAAGGAGTATCCTGAGATTGATCAATTCAAAATGGAGGCTCTCGAATTGAGTAAAGCATTGTCACGATAGCTTGATATTTTATGTCACAAAATATCACTGGTCGACCCTTTATGTGTAATAGCTACATCGCTCATAGAAAAGGCAGTAAACACAAGGCTCGAATTCGAAGATGCCGATGAGAAAATTTTGGGATTCCTCACATGGCAAGAAACAGACCAAGGAATAGCTGCCAATCTTCCCAAGATCCAAGAATCACATTGCTATGTAACCAGCTCCAAAAATAGAAAAGAGATATCAACGCCTTAGAAATAAGCCACTTCGAGGGGGCAACCTCCAATACATTACATAAATGAACAATTCTTCGATGATACAATTTACAAAACCTCCTTTCTATATATAGGAGTCCATGGGGCCATAATGTAATCCTAATGGGCCACAATGTAATCCTAGCCGACCTAACAATAATAATTTAAGGGCACAATAATAATAAAATGGGGGTTACAAGGGTACAATAATAACAATAAGGGGGTTACACTAACAATAATAAGGGATTATACTAGTAATATAGGGACCTAACATGCCCCTCTCCTTCAAAAAAGTGTTGTCCTCAACGCTTGAGTAGCTCTGGGTGCTTCTGTATAAATTCTCATCCTCCCATGTAGAATCTTCAGTGGGTAAGTTCTTCCACTTGATGAGATACTCTGAAATTGATCGATTTCGTAGTTGTCGAGTTCTTGTTTCCGTGACCGCTTCAGGTTCCAATATGATTTTTCCTTCCTCATCAAGTTCTGGCAATATTGTTTGAACTGGAAGATTTTTACCTATAACCTTCTTTAAGCATGAAACATGGAAAACTGGATGTACTCGCGAAGAAGTAGGAAGCTCCAATTTGTATGCCATAGTACCAATCTTTTGCAACACCTTGTAAGGACCATAGTACTTTGGCGATAATTTATTATCCTTCTTAGCTTGCTTGAGGGACATTTGTTTGTATGGTTGTAGCCGCAAAAATACCCAATCTCCTACATCAAAACTTCTCTCGCTGCGATGTTGATCTGCCTGTTGTTTCATTCGATTTTGTGCCAAATTCAGTTTATCCTTTAAGAGTTGGAGAACTTCTTGCTGATGCTCGATGTGATCTTCCACTGCTTGAACCTTCGAATTTTCTCTTAAAGATGATGTGATGGATGGTGGATGATATCCATAAATTTCCATAAATGGGGTCATTTTTGCTGCAGTATGGAAGGAAGTGTTATACCACCATTCAGCTAGAGGTAACCACTTGACCCATTGTGTTTGTTTATCGGATACAAAACAACGAAGATATCCTTCCAAACATTTATTTACTATCTCAGTTTGACCATCGGATTGAGGATGATAAGATGAGCTATGAGCTAATTGAGTACCCAAACAAGAAAATAACTCCGTCAAAAAATTTCCAGTAAAAATGGGATCTCTGTCGCTCACAATAACCCTTGGGCTTCCATGTAGCTTTTGAATTCTATCCATAAATGTAGTAGCAACTGTACTTGCTTTAAATGGATGAGATAATGCATAAAAGTGTGCATACTTGGTAAGTCTATCAACTATCACCATGATGACACTCTTTCCTTCGGACTTAGGTAAACATGTGATAAAATCCATTGAAATCTCCTCCCAACGTTGACTTGGAATGGATAAAGGTTGTAGAAATCCCGGGGTCTTAATTGTCTCAACTTTATTCTGCTAGAAAACCAAACATTCTGCCATAAACTTAAATGAATATCAGATTTAAGGCCATCCCAAAAAATTCTTTCTTGACCTTGTGGTAAGTTTTTAAAAATCCTGAGTTCCCTCCTAAAGGAGAAGTGTGCAGTTCCAAAAGAATCATTTGTTTTAGTTGGGAATTCCTACAAAGATATAAGCGATCTTTTTACCATAAGGAATCATTTTTCCAACTAAATGTATCAGATGTACTAGGATCTTGCTGCAAATTTTGAATGAGTGTCCATACATCTTTGTCCTGCTTCCATTCATCTCTTGCTTCGGTTATCCAATCTGGTTCGATAATAGAAATGGCACAAAGAAAGGCTTCCACCTCTTCATTCTTTCTTGAGAGTGCATCTGCAACAACATCAAGCTTTCCTTTTTTTTAGATTATTTCAAAGTCATAACCCAACATCTTTGTGACCCATTTTTTCTGCTCTTCTAAAGATAGTCTTTGTTCCAAAAAGTGTTTAAGACTATCATGATCATTTTTTACCTTGAAGTGTCTTCCCATTAGGTAAGTTCGCCATTTCTTTAGTGCATGCAGTATTGCTAACGTTTCCTTCTCATAAATAGGTTTCTGTAAATACTTTCCTTTGATTGCATGAATTTCAAAAGAAATGGGTCTTCCTTCCTGCATTAAAACAACACCAATTCCATTTCCTGAGGCATCACATTCCACAATAAAGGTTTTTGTGAAGTCTGGCGTAGCTAAGACTGGTGTTCGACACATTGCCTCTTTAAGATGTTCAAAGGCCTTAGTTTCTTCAAGAGTCCATGAAAATGAATCTTTCTTCAATAATGTTGTTAGAGGTGTTGCTATTCTCCCATAATTCTTAACAAACTTGCGATAATACCCTGTTAACCTGAGAAATCCTTGCAACTTCTTTATGGTTGTTGGGACTTTCCATTCCTTAATGGCTTTAATTTTGTTACGGTCTACCTTAACACCCTAGTGAGATAAAATATGACCCAGATATTCCACCTCTTGTATTCTAAAGAAACATTTGGATGTTTTTGCATATAATTGTTTCTCCTACAACAGTTTGATCACCCTGTCAACATGTTCAACATGATCCTTCCAAGACCTGCTGTAGATTAGTATATCATCAAAAAATACTAGCACAAATTTTCTAAGGAAGGGTTTGAAAATGGAATTCATCGACCCTTGAAATGTAGAAGGTGCATTGGTAAGGCCAAAAGGCATGACCAAAAATTCATAATGACCCTCATGAGTTCGAAATGTTGTTTTTGGAATATCTTCAGTCTTCATTCTAATTTGATGATATCCTGAATGAAGATCCAACTTGGTAAAATAAATTGCTCCATGTAATTCATCAATAATTCATCAATCACAGGAATGGGAAATTTGTCTTTAATGGTGAGCTTATTGAGCTCCCTATAATCCGGACACATTCGCCATGATCCATCCTTCTTGTGTACCAATACTACAGGAGCAGAGAAAGAACTTTGACTAGGTTGAATTATACACGCCTCTAACATTTCTGCAATCATATGTTCAATTTCGCTCTTTTGGAAGTAAGGATATCTATAAGGCCTGATGTTTGGAGGAACACTTCCTGGAATCAAATGAATAGCATGATCATGGTCACGAATAGGTGGGAGTCCTTTGGGAGTTTCAAACACCTTGGAATGATTGTCCAAGACTTGTTGGAGATCTGTAGAAATAGATGATTTTGATGTCGGAACTTCTAGTGAGCATAATTGTGCAATTACGCCTCGTTGTTCTTTCTTTAGAAGCTTTGTCATGACATTAGAGCTTATTATCCTTCCTGGCTTCCCTTCAATACCTTGTAATTCGACTTCCTTTCCTTCTGAAAAAAATTTCAAGAAAAGTTCTTGAAAATTAAAAGCTACCGTCCCCAAAGATTGTAACCATTGTACTCCTAGTACAACATCAGCACCTCCCATAGGAATGGAAAGCATTGGACTAGTCAATACATATTCCCCCATGGTTAGCTTGATATTATGGAATTTTCCCAAGCAATTTATAGTTCCTCCATTTGCAACCATCACTTGACATTCTGGTGCTGGGTATAGGAAAAAATTTAATTCCTTGGCTACCTTACAATGAATAAAATTATGGGTGCTATCTGAATCAATCAACACTATTACCTTTTTCTTCTTGATTTGTCCTTCTATCTTGAGAGTTTGAGGAGTGGTAATTCCTGCCAGTGCATTACACGATATGGTCGGATTCATTTCTTCCTCTTCTAGGGCTGGTTTCTGGTGTATATCCTCTTCTTGTTCATTTTCTTCTTCCTCTTCACAATCTATGTAAAATAATTTCTTCTCAGCACACTTATGACCTTTAGTGTATTTGCTATCACAACTGTAGCAAAGCCCTTTGCTCTTTTTTCTTCCAATTGTTGTGGTGTCAACCTTGTAGGTTGTGGAAATCTAGGCGTAGCAACACTTCCTTCTTTATAGAATTGAGTGGTAGGCTTCCTTGTCGCCATAATTTTACATTCAACTTTTCTTGCCAACCTGAATGCCTTCTCCAATGAATCAAGTTCCAAAACGCGAACTTCATGTTGGATGTTATCCTTTAAAGTGCCTATGAAGAGATCAATCCTGTGTTCCTCTGGAATATCAGTTACCCTTATATTCAATTTTTGGAAGTCCTCAATGTGCTCCCCACTAAGCCCTTTTGTTTGAGATTTATCAATTGGCTAAAGAAGGTGTTGCTCTTTGTATCCTCATAATGTGCTATCATTTCCTCCGTAAAAATTGACCAAGTGACAATTTTTTACGGGAGCAAAGCCATCGATACCATACAAATGTATTTTTTTCTAAATGTAAAGTTGCAATGCGTACCTTTTGTGTGTTTTGCACATTATGGAGATCAAAATATTGCTCCATTTGTAGTATCCATGTTACAGGATCCTTTCCATCAAACTTCCTCATCTCCATTTTTGGAATATGGTGGTTCTTCCTGCCAACATTATATTTTGTGAAATCATGATTAACATTTATTTTGTTCTCATCATGAGTTTCTTCTACTATCTTTTCACCATTATGAAACATTTCTTGTATCAACTTTGTCAAACCTTCCATGTCTGATTTTAGATCATTCTTCATGTTTTCCATCTTAGCTTCCATGCCAACTTCCATGCCATCCATCTTAGCTTCCACGCCTTTCTTCAAAACTTCCATTTCATTTTTTGTTGCTCTTTGCGAGAGAGAAATTTGGTGCACTTGCTCTTGTAATTTTGATAGATCATGTTGCAATTCTTCATCCTCATGAGTCATAGTAGAGCCTTTTGAAGGATTAATGGGTGTTGAATTATTTTTACGGAGCATGTTTTAGAACCCAATACTGATATCTATTATACAATATGCCGTTGGAATCAATTCAAATTGATTGTTCAAACAAGACTTATGCAATTCAGAAAAAAAATTACACACCTTTTTCTTGCTTTTGAGGAGCTCAATATTGAAATTGTATTATATCTGTGATTGCAGCACTTCAATATTTTAATTTCATTACCAACGTAGCCCTCTGAATTCTCTTTCGAATGCCACAGGTTTGACTTGATTTGGATTCTCCAAGACAAAGTTGTGTCCAATCTCCCACAATGACCTAATTATGAACTAGTTTAGTAGAGTGAACTTGTACGACTTTCCACGTGTCACTGTTTCGTCCTTAGGCTCTAAAATTGATAGCCAACAAACTATAGTCTGTTTTATTGTGACCACTTTTACGGCACTCCAATCCGATGCTCAGAGAGAGCGTTATGAATCTTTTCCCACGATCACCTCTTTGAGATGAAATTCGGGAGCCTGAAAAAGAACTACCTTCCACAGATCATATCTCCGAAAATATTGCGAACCAAGATCTGAAATATTTTGAAGAGTTTCTTCAGGATTTCGGCTTCTCACCCTAAAAATTTCAGATTCTGAACCTTCGTAGAAAAATTTTATAGCGAAAATTCCACGATGACTTGTTTAGAGTAGTGAAACCCTAGAATCCAAAGCTCTGATACCAAATGTTGTGTAACCAGCTCCAAAAATAGAAGAAAAGTGATATCAATGCCTTAGAAATAAGCCACTTCGAGTGGGAAACCTCCAATAAATTACATAAATGAACAATTCTTCAATGATACAATTTACAAAACCTCCTTTCTATATCTAAGAGTCCATGGGGCCACAATGTAATCCTAGTGGGGGCACAATGTAATCCTAGCTGACCTAACAATAATAATTTAAGGGCACAATAATAACAATATGGGGGTTACAAGGGTACAATAATAATAATAAGGGGGTTACACTAACAACAATAAGGGACTATACTAGTAATATAGGGACCTAACACACATAAGGAAATTTTGTTTGTAGAATTGGAAACACAGTTAATTAAGGAAGAACGGGCTCCCTCCAGGGCAAGAGATGTAATGAATAGTTTAGTGGAATTAATCAAAGACAATTTGTATATGTCCAACTTGATTTCTGATTTCATCCCAGGAAACTCCCAAAAGTTAAAGAATTAGTGAAATAGTGGAAGCAGGATTTAGCTAGCAAGGACCACCAGATTGACGCAATGCAAGGACTCACATGGGACACATTCTAGTTCTATTTGGTTAAACCACATAGCCAGCAGATGACTACAAAATGCCTCTACCATGCCATCAATTATATGATTCCAGAGCTTTCGGATGCCACATATACTAGCCGGCTACATTCCCGATTGAGTCATCCTCCTGAAGTGAAAGAAATTCTATTGATTTGCCAGCTGCACGTACTAGATATGAAAGAGATGTAATGAAACTGTTCTAGTGGAGATCATAATTCTATTTTTATAAAATCAGATCCCCGATTTTCATGTTTTGGCAGTTCCAAAAGCATTCAAGCGATGTTTTAGATAGTTTGTTTTAGTTTTATTATTATTTAAACCCCTTTCATGTATTTAGGAAGGGGTCCTCAATTTGTATTAATTTTTGACTTGGGAAGCTACACTTATGTACTTCCGAATATATTATTTTTATTAATGGTGGATCATGATTCTACAATTTTATGAGGAAATTATTTTCAAGAATTTTCACTTTTGTTTTTCTTGGAATTTGTTTTAAGTAAGAAAGTGGGATTAGAGTGTCATTTGCATCAGAAGGTTACAAATGTATCTAGTATTTCTATCGTTATCATGTTGTTTAATTTTCCTTACGCAATGAAACATTCTCTTTGAAAATTGCTATTGTTTACATATGTATTCCTGTGAAACAATCCTTAGTTATATCATTTCTAAAAACTTAGAATTGTTATCTTTCAAAATATATGTGAGTGATATATATATATATGTGTGATATGTTATCATCATTATTTTGTTTAATTTCTTAAAAAAAGTAATTATTATATGTGAATGCATCTTTCTTTTGGATGAATAAGCCATCTATATGATCATTCATCTAATCAGAACAAATCCAGAATCACATTTATCATAGTATACCGAGGTTAAGTACAGTTATTTGTATTTATTAAGTTATATATTAGATTAATTATCATTTCCATTACCCGTTATACAAACAACCAATCGTCAACCCATATATCATTGGGAAACTGGTCCCATATTATCTAGTCAGAGCCACCATCCCAAATGGAAAAGGAGTTGTACTAAGGTCCAGACCGAGTGGTTTTCCCCAATGTTGAAGCTAGGATAGGGGCTTCAACATTTTTGGCGCTAGAAGGAGGGCCTATGCTGTGAATGGCAAGTAAATCCAAATCCACAGGCCATTCCAAGAGAAATTCACCCTCATCATCTCCTTCAACTTCTCCTTCATCTCAAATTTCTAGGGAAGAAGTTGAAAAGAAAATTACTACACCCACTGCCAAAACCTTAGACATATCGGACAATTATTCTTTTGAATCTCCTGAGGTAAAATCTCTAATTCATAAACTCCAAGGATTTTCAGTATCGCAAGAAGAGTCTGAGCTATCCCAAGGCAGTGTGACTTCACAATACATTCCTTCCCAGCCTCTTACTAGACTGCAGAGGGAAAAGCATGTTATTTTACCGACTGAACTTTCTCTGCCAAGTCGAAAAAGAGCTAGAAAAACACCTTTAGAGTTAGACAGTGAGATTCTTTCATCATCATCATCCACATCCTTCACATCATTGCAAACTCAGTCATCTATTTCCCAAATTCAAGTCACAATCCAGAAAGGTACAACTATTTCAACGACATCTACTCAATCTCTTTCAACTGTCCCTTCACCTTCCTCTACTGTTAGTACAACTATGGCACAACCTCAACCAAGACCATGTACCAATCCAGGAGATGTTACAATGCCTACACCTTTGAGTCAATTACCAACTCATCCTGAGAAATGGTTACCAAATTTTAGTCCTGATATTGGCATATTAGCTGAAGAACACATTAACAACTTCATGTTGTCCATAAACTTAAATGGAGTAACACAAGAAGATGTTGTGGTCAGATTATTTCCATATACTTTGCAAGGAGCAACGGGATCTTGGTATTTTTCATTACAACCAGGATCCATTGATAGCTGTGATGCTTTTCAGGAACAATTCCTAACCAATTTTGGAGATGATAGATCAATAGAAACTTTGATTAATGATCTCTCTAATTTGAAATTAGAATCTAAGGAAGCCATCAAAGACTTCAACTCCCGATTTAACAAGTTTTTGAATAAAATTCCTGCAACATCAAAGCCTAGTGAAGAATTCCAAATTGAATGGTATATTCCTCTTTTCCTTCAAATATAGATATCTTTGTAGATAGAGTTGCTAAAGCTACACTGGTCGAAAACATGAAGGAAGCAATCGCTATAGAAAAACGTATCAATGCCATAGAAAAAAAGAATGTTAGTGAAGAGAGAAAATCCAAAAAGGTTATTTTCAAGGACGATTCAAAGAAGAAAGTGCCTAAAGATCCATATGATATTGTAATATTCCCAATTAGCCACTGCTACTTGGAATATTATAGTTGCTCCATTTTTGAAGTAGAAGAGTAAAAGGGACAATAAAACAAATCCCAGTGTGAAAAGGGATTAGATTAGGAGGACAAATAAAGCCACCTTGGTGTGAAAGAGGGAAAATGCAAGTGAACTAGATCCAGTTGACCAAGTCAACAGCGCTGCTACAAGAGGATGGAAACCAACAAGGACAACAAAGTTTTGAAAGAGGAATATTTTCTAGGAAGTCACCTCAACAATGAGTGGGGTTCCGGGTGAGGAGGCTCACCAAGGATAAGAAGAAGGAGATAATAGCAAGGAAGGCATTCAATATTCATCTATGTTTGGTATTTTGACTACTTGCAAGCTTCAGTTGTTTAGCTATAGTTGCAACACTGTTCAGTGCAAAGGATTCTCATGTGGGAATTCCACCTTCACCTTTGGTTCAACTTGTTTAAAAGATCAAAAGGGAAGGTGCTGAGCTAATTTTCCATAATCTAACTTGATTTCATTCATCCATCAACACCTAAAGTGCATTCAATTCCAGTAACTGCATCTTTTCTGTAGGTGCAGCAGTACTAGGGGTAAACCCCCTTGATTTTGTGCTTGTATTGGAGGAGGAAGTGTCTATTTCTCTCCCGAAAGTCTATTGAGGAGGGCCTTTGGCCATTTTCTATATTGATCACCTATTTTATATTGTATTCAGTCTTATTTAATACAGAGTTGCAGTGGACTACCTTATTTTCTACAGTACTGCATTTTCCATTGGTATTTTGCCAGAAACCCCTGCCAGGGTATTCTATTGTTCATGTAAAAGAGGTCAAAATTCTAATATTTGATTCTATGATTAATGAAAGATCCAGATCTGAATTGAATCATATTTTTCTATAGAAACCCTAATGATATTTATGCTATTGCATTCTTAAGAAATTTTAATGTGTGAAGTCATGGGATTGGGATGCTTTTGAGTACATTTGAGTTGGGGAGATCTGTTTAATGTAGCTAGGATGATTTTTTTCTGATGCCATTTAATATTTAAGCTACATACAGCATATATAAGAGGATCCAAGCCCTGTTTTGTGTTTTTTTTTTTTCCTTATATAGCGTCTCCATTTAACATATTGCAGAAATTCCTAAAAAGGAATATTACAGTGGTATCAAAGCTCTGCTTTTGGCTCAGCTTGTGGGGATAATATATCTTCAGCATGGAGGAGGAAGATATTTTGAATCTCCTACTTCAGACCCTGCAGAACATTTCAAGGGACACCAAGGAGATGAGGCATGAAGGGGATTCTATAGGGTTTTGCCATGAGGCAAGCACCAACACTTCATATGGCATGGAGCATTCAGCTGCACCACAACGCTATACCATGACTTCATTTCTATCTGGAGAAGATAAGGAGGAAACCCTGGGAGAGTATTTTGAGGAATATGAATCCAAGTCTCAAAGGTTCAAAGAGCACTTGAGCTTTCAGGAGTTTTGTTGGATCAAGGATGGAAGGAGGGTTAATCCTCATCAAAAGGAGGATAAATTGATGTAAGGATCAGACCTACAACACTGTATCGGAAGGTTATTCTTGCCCACATTTGATGGAACACCTAAGTGTACAGCCAAGGCTTGGGTGGAGAAGCTGGACACATACTTCCAGCTCAATAAGGTTTCTGAAATAGAAGCCATCGAGATAGCTATGTTGCACCTAGAAGGGGAGGCTCAAGAATGGTGGTTTCATGGACTAACCACACTTGGGCATAATCAAATCACTTCATACTCAGTTTTAACCAAGAGGTTAGTGGAGAGATTTGATCCAAGAGATCTGGAAGCCCATTTTGTCAAGTTAACCAAGCTCAAACAGGAGAGAGATCTTGAGGACTATATTGCTGAATATTTGCAAATTTCAGTGATGGTATCCAACCTCACTATGAGTAGGAAGGTATGCATATTTATTGATGGGGTGGCTGAACCATTGCAAGGGTTGGTCAATTCCACTAAACCAACCACACTCCTTGAAGCTACGGAGAAAGCTAGAGACTTACAACACATCTTGCCTAGGGCAAGAACATTACTGCAGTAAGAGACCTCCTCAGGGCCAAAGAAGACAATATTTGTTTGTGATTTGGAGGGAGAATGTGTTGCAAGAGGGACACATTATGTCTCCAAGAAGGAGGCCAATGTTGTAGCATCCATAGAAAACTTTGCTCCAAGAGGGGGAGTTATTGCAGCGTTAAGAGGGGTCCCAAAATATCTGACCTTGAGGGTAAGAGGTAATATTATGGGAAAAGAGTCTCTGTGTTGATAGATAGTGGGGCAACTCATAATTTTATTGATGCATATTTGGTACAAAGGAGAGGGATCCACATGGAGGAGTTTGAGGGATTTTCAGTTTTGGTCCCAGGAGCTATGACCCTAGAGTGTGCCAAGTATGTTCCGGCACTAACCATTACCATGGGGACCTACACCTTGATAGACCACTTCTTTGTGGTAGATATTATAGACACCAATTTCATACTGGGAGTCTAGTGGTTGATCAGTCTTGGGAGAGTTACCACTAATTGGAAAAATTTGGAGATGGAATGGAGAGAAGGGAAGAATGGTTAGTGTCAAAAGATCAAGGGTATAAACACATAACCCCCTCAGGTTGTTTCAGTACACGGGATGGAGGTAGATCTGTACAGAGGGGATGTAGAATGGGTAGTGGAGCTGCATATATCAGAAGTAAGGGGCAAGGATTCACCAGTGCATCCAGATGTTTAGTCTCTTTTGGATCGGTATTCTACAGTATTTGGAGATATCCCACCAGGGAGACCTCCTGACCGAGGGTTTGAACACACTATTGAGTTGGAACAAGGGATCCAAGTAGTAATTACCACTCCTTATAGGCACCCCAAGGCTTATAGGGATGATATTGAGAGGGCCATCCAAGAGTTGCTAGCTCTAGGACACATCCGGCCTAGCACTAGTCCTTTTTCTTCTTCAGTGGTCTTGGTAAAGAAGAAGGATGACACATTAAGGATGTGCATTGATTATAGGGCCTTGAATAAGAAGACCATGAAGAAGAGGTACCCTATACCCAGGATTTATGAACTAATGGATGAGTTGAGGGGTTCTAAATACTTCTCCAAGATTTATTTGAGATCTGGGTATCATCAAATCAAGGTGAGGGAGCAAGATATCCCCAAGAAAATGTTTAGATGTCACTATGGGCATTTTGAGTTTTTGGTGATGCCCTTTGGATTGACCAATGCCCCAGCAAATTTCCAATCTTGCATGAACCACATCTTCCGTGGTCATTTGAGGAAGTTTTTATTGGTCTTCTTTGATGATATTCTTATCTACAGTTGCACTTGGGAGGATCACCTGCAACATATTGAGACAGTTTTACATATCATCAAGGAACAACAATTCTATGCCAAGCTCTCCAAATGTGAATTTGGCCTCATAGAGATGTTGTATTTTGGGCACATCATAGGAGTGGATGGAGTGAGGGTACATGAGGAAAATATCCAGGCTATTAGAGATTGGCTTGAGCCCAAAAATGTCACAGAAATCTGGGGGTTTGTGGGCATATGCACTTATTACTGGAAGTTTGTGAAAGGGTTTTCACAACTAGTAGCACCACTCACAGACTTGAAAAAGAAGGGATCTTTCCATTGGACACCTACAATGCAGAGGGATTTTGATAAGCTCAAAGAGGTAATGAGTAGTTTTCCTGTTTTGGTTTTGCCTGATTTTTTCTTAACATTTTGTTCTAGAATGTGATGCATCAGGTGAAGGGATTGGAGCAGTCTTGATGCAAGGTGGGAATCCTATAGCCTTCAAGAGTAGGAAGTTGCTTCCTCATGAGAGGTTTTACCCCATATATGATTAAGAAATGTTGGCTATCATGCATGCATTAGCCAAATTCTAGCAATAATTGGTGGGGAATAAGTTCAAGGTGAAGACTGACCATAACTGTCTTAGATTCTTCCTTGAACAGAAACAACTCTAGGAGAGACAACAGAAGTGGGTGAGCAAAGTCCAAGAATATTATTTTGACATAGAGTATGTTAAGGGGAAGAGCGATGTAGTAGCTGATGCTCTATCCAGAAGGCCTACAATGCTATCTTTGAGGGGAATGGATGCAAATTGGAAGGCTCAAATTTTAGTTGAGTATTGCAAAGATGATTTTGCATGTAAGATACTTGATGGGGTGGTATCGGATGAGAGGTATAGAGTGATGGATGAGATCATATATTATCGGGACTAGATCTTCTTGGCTAATAATTCCAAGCTCAAGGAGAAGATCTTACTAGCATCACATGATTCCCCACTTGTAGGGCATCAAGGTTTCATGAAGATTTATAGGGCCATAAGAGAGAGATTCTCATGGAAGGGTCTCAAAGAGGATGTGCTCCAACATATCAAAGGGTGCAAAATTTGTCAGTAGAACAAGGGAGAACACACCCACCCTATTGGGTTATTGCAGCCACTACCTATTCTGGATGGGAAGTGGGAAAGCATCTCTATGGACTTTATCACTGGTCTACCGATAGTATAGGGTAAGGATTGTATCTTTGTAGTTGTTGATAGACTAATAAATTACTCTCATTTCTTTTCCATTTCTGTGCATTATACTGCTTTACAGGTAGCTGAGATATTCTTCAGAGATGTATTTAGACACCATGGTCTCACAAGGACCATAGTGAGTGATCGGGATAGCCACTTCATGGTTGGATTTTGGCAATAGCTTTTCCAGTTAGTGGGGACTGATTTGACTCCAAGCACTAGCTATCACCCACATACCGATGGACAGACCGAGATAGTGAACAAGTGGCTGGAAGGCTACTTGAGGAACTATGTAGCAGGGCAGCAGAGGGCTTGGCTGCATTGGCTTCACTTGGGAAAGTATTGTTACAACACTACTCACCATATGTCTATTGGCATGACTCCATTCCAAGCCTTATATGGGTATGAGGCACTCTCATTTTTTGATGTTATGTTTGGGGCAAGTAAGGCTCCAAGAGAAAAGGAATGGATTCAGGAGAATCGAGACATACTCAAAGAACTCAAAGACAACATTGCTACTGCCCAGAACCAGCAGAAGGTATATTCAAACTGTGGTCGGATAGAGAGACAGTTTTAGGTGGGAGATCTAGTCTATCTGCGTCTTCAACCTTATAAATAGTCCACACTCAAGGAGAAGGGAGCTGAGAAGCTCAAACCACGTTTCTATGGGCCATACAAGGTGATCAAGTGTGTCAGTAGGGTAGCATATGAGATGGAGCTTCCTAAGGGGAGCAAGATCCACAATATCTTCCATGTCTCTTGCCTCAAAAATGCCATTGGGAGGAATGTAGTTTTCAACATGGATCTTCCCCCCATTGATGATGAGCACCACCTAATTTTGCATCCAGAAGCAATATTAGAGACAAGGTAGAGTCAGCTAAGAAGCAGAGTCATCAAGGAATGTCTGATTCAATGGAGGAATCTACTAGATGAGGATGCCATTTGGGAGGGAGAGAAGATCTTACAGCATCCTTCTTTACTATTGCTTGTTGGCAATCAAATTTTGAGTGGGGAGGACTGTAATATTCCAAATTAGCCACTACTACTTGGAATATTATAATTGCTCCATTTTTGAAGTAGAAGAGTAAAAAGGACAATAAAAAAAATCCCAGTGTGAAAAGGGATTAGATTAGGAGGAAAAAAAAAGCCACCTTGGTGTGAAAGAGGGACAATGCAAGTGAACTAGATCCAGTTGACCAAGTCAACAGCGCTGCTACAAGAGGAGGGAAACCAACAAGGACAACACAGTTTTGAAAGAGGAATGTTTTCTAGGAAGTCACCTCAACAATGAGTGGGGTCTAGGGTGAGGAGGCTCACCAAGGATAAGAAGAAGGAGATAGCAGCAAGGAAGGAATTCAATATTCATCTATGTTTGTTATTTTGACTACTTGCAATCTTCAGTTGTTTAGCTGTAGTTGCAGCACTGTTTAGTGCAAAGGATTCTCATGCGGGAATTCCACCTTCACCTTTGGTTCAGCTTGTTTAAGAGATCAAAAGGGAAGATCCTGAGATAATTTTCCATCATATGACTTGAGTTCATTCAGCCATCAACACCTACAGTGTAGTCACTTTCAATAACTGCGTCTTTTCTGCAGGTGCAGTAGTAGCAGGGGTAAACCCCCTTGATTTTGTGCTTATATTGGAGGAGGAGGTGTCTATTTCTCTCCAGAAAGTCTATTGAGGAGGGATTTTGGCCATTTTCTATATTTATCATCTATTTAATATTTTATTCAGTCTTATTTAATACAGATTTGTAGTAGACTGCGTTATTTTCTGCAGTACTGCATTTTCCATTGGTATTTTGCTGGAAACCCCTACCAGGGTATTCTAATGTTCATGTAAAAGAGGTCAAACCTCCAATATTTGATTATATGATTAATGAAAGCTCCAGATTTGCATTGAATCATATTTTACTATAGAAACCCTAATGAGAATTACGCTATTGCAGTCTTCAGAAATTCTATTGTGTGAAGTCATGGGATTGGGATGCTTTTGAGTACATTTGAGCTAGGGAGATCTGTTTAATGTAGCTAGGATGATTTATTTCTAATTCCATTTCATATTTAAGCTATATACAACATATATGAGAGAATCCAAGCCCTGTTTTGCATTTCTGTTGCATGGTTTTCCTTATACAACATCTCCATTGAACATATTGCAGAAATTCCTGAAAAGGAATATTACAGATATGGAAGGATTACAAAAAGTCCTGTAAACTATGTCCAATGAAATGGTAGAAATTAAAAAACAGGTAGCTGAAAGTTCCACTAAAATTTCGTTTAGGAACTTCAAAAGAAATCTTCCAACTGAACCTAAACCACTTAATGCAATATCTAATGTGGAGTCAGATTTAGAGGAAGATACACTTCTATCATCAGAATAAAATGAAGAAGATGAAATAGTTGAATGCCATGGGATGTGGGATTTTATTTTTCCTAACTCAGATAATGAAAATGAACAGGAAGCTCTCCTAGTGAACACAAGAAGTAAGAATGTAGCAGAACCTATTCAAACATCCCCCAAGAAGAAAAATTGAACTCCTGCTACTAAAGATAAAGCTCCCATAAAGAAAAATTTTCCTTTGCCTACCAAAAATCAACCATCATCTTCTAATCCTCCATCAACATCTAAAACACTAGTAGTGTCTGATTCTATGGATTATAACATTATAGAAGACATGAAGAAGACCAGAGAAAATATTTCTTTACATGAACTCAGCAAGCTCAAGCATCAACATAAGATGTTGTTAAAGGAATTGAATGTAGTGCCTGCTTCTCCTCTTCCAACTAGTGTATTATCCAAGGCAACCAAAGGATCAGGTAAGCCACCATCTAAGAAAGTAGATGCTACTGATGTTTTTTTGATTGGAGATAGATCTAATTCCCATACACCTCCTTTTCTCTTAACTTACGAGATCTATAATAGGAATTTACATAACTACTTGATAGATTTAGGGGCACCATCAAACATAATGCCAGCCTCAGTGTGCTCTAAATTAAAAATTGAACCCCAGAAATCTGCAATTCATATGGTCTAATTAGATCAGACTAAAGTGTAAGTTTTAGGAGAGATTAATTCAGTCACTATTAGGCTATCAGCTGATCCTAGAGTAATTCAAAGAATTGATATATTGATTGTTGACATCCTAAGTTTTATGGTTTAATTTTAAGCAGGGATTGGTCTAAAAAACTACATGGTTACATTTCTACCGATTGGTCTCACATGTGGCTTCCCTATAAAGGGAAACCAAATCAAATTAAGATTGATCAAGAGAAACACATGACCCATACAACAACAGAGTTTGAACAAGAAAACCAACCTGTAGCTTTCAATAATAACATTCTTGGAAATTACTCAGCCAAATCATTCTTTGGAAATTTTAACGCCCAAAAATCACCTTTCCCTGTAAATAGCTTCACTTCACAAGTTGAAAACTTCTCACATACAAGATACTTCAAGATGTGTTAATATTGCCGATCAATTTGTAAATAAATCTATAGATAACTCTTTATTTTGGTCTTTGTACTTTGATGGATCAAAGTCCAATGATGGTGCAGGAGAAGGATGTATTTTAGTTATGTTAAGCCTCTTTCATAAGAACATTATAAATCCAAAATACATAAATTAAATAATGTAAAGTTAAGATAAATATATTTATTAAATTAGAATATTTAATAAATATTAGAGACACTTAGAAATAGAGTATTGTTAGAAAAGATAGGTCTCTAGAATAGAGTCGTATCTTAGGCTCTAAAATAGGAATAAAGTTAGTATATTGGATAGAAGATCATTTATTGTAAATGGACACTTGTTGGTTTACCAAGTGGTCCATAACTAAATTAAGTTAGGACATAGAGCTTATAAATAGGTTAGTTTCCTAATTTCATTATAGTGAGAGTTTACGTTTGTAAACTCCTGCAATTTGTTATGTAATCTCTTTTCCATGATCAATAAAAATATGTGTCTGAGGACACTTCTGAATCTACATGTGGTATCAGAACATGGTTGTGAAATCTGTGTTTTTTGTGATGGTTTGAGAGCTATAGCTAAATGGAGTCAATTTTATTTTCTGTCTTCCTATGAGTTGTGCTTATGCCGAAGGATTTAGGGAGTCAGCGGCCTGGATCATTGCAAAATCGTGATTATGGAGAACCGAATTGGTGGTGGTAGGATATATATATCAAAACTTCAATGGATTTCACGCAGAACTATGGAATAGAGCCTGCACTGTTTGAAAGAGCTTAGTGTAATGACCTGCAAAAATCAATAGGTGTATAATCGTTTCTGCGTGGGCATTACAGGTGACATGATTTTCAAACCTCCTCCTACTTAAGTTTTTCCTCTCAGGTAGAAGATTTTTTGTTATGACAAACCTTCTCTCTGTTGTCGTAGTTGTATACATTCCAGCTCTTCTCTTGGAGAATTCCCATATGCATATGAAGATGGTGTGTTGGCCTATGCATTGAAGTTGTGTTGACTATGAGTGAAAATTTGTTATTCCCTGGAATTTCTAACGAACTACCGCCTCCTACCCACTAGTGTGCTACAACCAATAACCATTACATGGATCACTAAGAAGCTTCTCTGACTAAACGAACACAAACACCGGTGGCCCTCAAATAACGAACTACAGGTGCTAGCCTATTGGAGCTTACGAACCAGTGCCCATCAACCTGAGGTTTCATCCCCTGACTGGATCCCATAGCCACCATGACTCCCTTAACCAAAAAATACCTAACCAAACACAATTCAAGAGAAACAAGTCGCTGGAGGGACCATTGGAAGAATGGCAAGAGCAGAGTGACGCTCAATGGCCATATTATATGACCTTTGATCGGTGGAGCGTTTGAAGACGGGTGGAGCATTTGGATGAAGAAGACGTGTGTTAAAAAAATAAATAAATAAGAAGTGCCAACATGGAGGAATGCATAGAGGGCTCAAGAGAGATGAACCCACTCTTTGCATTACGAAAATGCCAGCATATCTATGTATTCAACAAGAAGAGACGAACCCATTCTTTGCATTATGAAAATGCCAGCATGGAGGACTATGAATTTTTTTAAGGTGAGCTTCAGTTTTAAAACAACTTCATAAACATTATTTTTTTTTTTTTAAGTAACATAAAAAATTGAAAAGGGTGTGATCATAAATTTAAGGTATGGAATATATATATCTTTTGGATGCAATATATATATATGCCATCAATTTATTAGAAGAGTGGAAAGCTTTTAAGAAGGCCATGTGAATTTTGTAAAGACTTTTTTAAGTCAAAATAAGGAGGGTAAAGTGATTTATCAAGTTTTGATTCACTTTTTAAAAGTGAATTCATAAATTTTTATGTAAATTTAAATAGAGAATTTTTAAAGCTCATGAGAGATAATAAGTGGGAGAAGAGATGACGAGTGAAGAGAGTGCTCATATTATATGTTTTTCATGATTTTCATGGAACTATGTTTTGAGATTGGAGATGAGTTTATGAAAGGCTTATAAATGTAAGTGCCCAAACATTCCAAGCAAAGAAAAAGGAAATGGGTGCCAAGGTATATTTTGCTCATTATTGGGGTATCTTCACTTTTAAGTCATTAAGTCTTTGGAAGACAATTTCATTGGATAGGAGAAGTTTTTTATTTTTCATAAGGGTGAAGCTTGTAATAAGTGGAGTAATAAGTTGTAACTTGGCGAAATAAGGTGAAATTTTTGTTTTTGTAATTTTGGAGCAATAAGTGATTTTTTGGAGTGATAAGGATTCACTGTTTTTGTAAATTTGGAATGATCAAAAGAAGCTCAATGTTGTAGGAGGTTGAGTCTGTTTTTGATGTCATTTTTCTTCCAAGAAGTTCCGAAACTTTGATTCCATGAAGATGTTGTGAAGCTGAATGATTATGTACTCCAAATTTTAATAAAGATATCATTTTTTGGTGATAGTGTCCTAGATCCACCCGAAATTGAATAATGGGATATTAGGTACACCATGTGTGTTTGTGATGGTGCATGTTTTTATGGCTTCATGTTTTTTTTTTTTAGTTGTGTCTAGTTTTGACATGTAAATGGTTTCATTTAACACATACATAAATTTCAACACAAGCAAGCACAACACATGTAACAAAATAGCTGCAAGGAAGGATAATTAAGCTCAACACATGCATTTGCATCACTACAACAAATAATCAAAGTTTTCAACATCAACATTCTACCTCAACAAGCAAATTCACTTAGTCAAGTTAATGCATTTCAAAGCAAAGTCTACATCAATGTTCACAAATACATTTAAGAACTTGTAATCAAATTCATTGTTTTAAGTGAATCATTAAAAATTCATTGTTAATGAATTTTTAAAAGGACAAGTGAATTCATTGTTTTAAGTGAGTCGTTAAAATCATTGTAAGCTTTTTTGGGTGCATTTTCGACAATGTTTGACACCCTTTCTTTAAGCAGAATCAAGTGAGTGCACGAGTTTGTAACTCTAAATAAAACTAACAACAAGTTCACATCTCCTACAAGCGAGCGCGAGTATTCATTCAAGCAATTTTCCTTAAGTTAGTACAAAGTTGCAGCAAGTGAGCGTGAGTTCCAGTAAACTTGAAACAAGAGAAACAAGTTTCACCAAGCAAGAGATCCAGAAAATTCTGAAGCAAGCGAGCGTGACTATTCATTCAACTGAGCGTGAAGTAATCCAGCAAGTCAAGTGAGCGTTAAAGAAAAACTATCATCATCAAGCGAGCGTGACTACAAGAGTTCAAGCAAGAAAAATTCTACAATTCTAGCACGTGTTCCAAGCAAGCGCAATAAGCAAAAAATCAAGCGAGCGTTCCATTCTAGCCACATAGCAAGCGAGCCTGTCATTTCAATGAAACAATTCAAATCATGACATCCACGACAAGAGAGTCTGAATTCAAGAGAGCAAGTTCAGATGGCACAACACATTCAGTTGTTAAAAATTCTTCACAAGGGGAAAAAACTATGTTGTCATGCAGACTAGAATTTGAGTGTACAAATAACACTGCAGAATATGAAGCTTTGATTCAAGGAATTTACAAAGCAATAGGCTTGAATGTCAAATATCTGAAGGTATATTGTGATTCTAAAATTGTCATCAGGCAAATTAGGAATACTATTCATTGTCTTTCAAGTCATCTTAAAAATTACCAAGTCCTTGTTCAAAATCTTACAACTCACTTTCTAGCATTCAATATTTCCCCTATTCCTAGATCTCAGAATGCAGCAGCTGATTTATTTGCTAATTTTTCTTCTAAGCTCCTTCCAGCTGAGGATTATAGTCCAGATAGGTTTTCAGTTGAATTTATTTTTCGACCATCTGTCCCTGACAATGTCCCTGACAATGTCCTAAACTTCTTGACTTCGGAGAAATCTTATGATGATCAAATAGTTGATGAAAGTGATCATGATCTCCAAATAAAATAAAAAAATAGTGAAAATTCCATCCCAAAATCTATGGTTAAGCTTGAAGATCTCTATGATATCAAAGATAGATTCAAAAAGGTCATTAATGCCAAACTTCAAAGTTCTACTTTAAAGTTTGAATTAGTAAACCTTGGCACTAAATCTAAACCACAAAATGTCAATCTAGGACTCGAGCTAACACCAGAAGAAAGGTTTTCTTTCATCAAACTTCTAAAAAAATACAAAAATGTTTTTTCTTGGAATTACGAAGATTTAAGAACTTATGATACTTCTATCATTCAGCATACAATTATGATGATCTTCGATGAAAAATCGATGCAACAAAAGTTAAGGAAAATTCATCCCAACTTGGAAAGTCAAATTAAAACAGAGTTGAATAAACTCTTGAAAGATAAAATTATTTTTCCTGTTAGACATTCAGCTTGGGTTTCAAATCTGGTACCTGTTAGGAAAAAGAATGGAAACATTAGGATTTTTATAGATTTTATAAATCTCAATAAGGCATGTAAAAAAGATAATTTCCCACTACCAACAATGGAATATATACTTCAAGCAGTAGCTGGTTCTGAACTAATGTATTTTCTTGATGGTTTTTTAGGATACAATCAGATACTGGTGCATCCAGATGATAGACTGAAAACTACATTCAGAACCAAATGGGGAACATATGCCTACCAAAAAATGCCTTTTGGTTTGATAAATGCCAGAGATACTTTCCAAAGAGCCATGGATATAGCTTTCAAAGGTTTAATTAATAGGTAAGTTGTTGTTTATTTAGATGACATAACTGTCTTTTCAAAGAAAAGAGCCAACCATCTACATGATTTAAAACAGATCTTTGAACGATGTAGAAGGTATGGCATCTCTTTAAATCCAAAGAAATCATTCTTTGCTCTTAATGAAGGGAAACTCTTATGATTTTTTGTGTACAAAGATGGCATATATATTGACCCTGGCAGAATAAAAGAGATTTTTGATATCCCTTTGCCACATAATAAGAAATCCATGTAATCATTTTTAGGATAGATAAATTTTTAAAAAATATTTGTTCCCAAATTTTCTCATATAGTCTTACCTTTACAAACTATGATTAAGAAAAATTTAGTTTTCAAATGGGGACATAAAGAAAAGGAAGCCTTTGATTCAATCAAACAGGTAATTATTAATGCTCCAGCATTGAATACTCCTAATTTTTCTATTCATTTTACTTTATACACTCTAGCCACTGAAACATCTTATGCTGTTGTTTTGACACAGCTCAATGATCAACAGATTGAAGCATCGATCTCCTTCTTTAGTTCAAATATGCAAGGATTTGAACTTAACTATTCAGAAGTAAAAAAACAAGCTTTTGTTGTGTTTAAATCTTTCAAACACTTTAGGCCATTTCTCCTAAAAACACATACAAAAATCATTGTCCCATTTTCTGCAGTAAGACAATTGCTAGTAGAAAGGGAAGTAGGAGAAAAAAGAGCCAATTGGGTAACAACCTTACAATAATATGATATCGATATTAAACCAACTAAAATTTTTAGAGGACAAGGTTTTTGCAGGTTATTAGCAGGAGCTTCCAATATTCCAGAACATCAAGATCAAGATAATACTTTTCAAGTGAATGAGATAAGTATCATAAATTCTGAATCTTAATATGCTGATCTGATATTTTAATTAAAAAATGGGTATGCTCCTCCTAATCTCAGTTATAAAAGCAGGTGTTCTTTGAGATTAAAATCTAAACACTTTGAGATCATTAATGATGTGTTATTCAGAATAAATTATGATTCCATTTTACTAAGATGTTTTGAAAAAACTGAAGCACACTAGGTTTTGCAGGAATTACATGATGGACCATCAAGTGGAAATTTTGGAGGAGACACTACAACTCACAAGATAATTCATGATGGATATTATTGGCCCTCTTTGTTTAAAGATGCCCATGACTATGTGAGGAAATGTAAGACTTTCCAGACTTCCAGTGGAAGACAACGGAACCCAGCTTTTGCTTTACAACTAGTAAATATTGAGCAACCATTTGAACAATGGGGACTTGATATTATAGGAGAAATTGTTCCACATTCTTCCAAGCAACACAGATACATCCTTACAGCCACGGATTACTTCACCAAGTGGGTAGAAGCAATTCCTTTAAAGGTAGCCAATTCTGATGCAATCATTGAATTCATTGATCAATTCATCATTACCAAGTTCGGTGTACCTAATGCCCTTGTTTTTGATAATGCATATTATTTTTCTGGAAGTATTATAATGGAATTTTTTATCAAAAAAGGTTTTAAATTAAAAAATTCTGTAAATTATTATCCCCAAGGTAATGGTTTAGCTGAATCAACTAATAAGAATCTCATTAAAATTATTAAAAGAAATATTGATCAAAATCAAAAGAATTGGAATAAGTCTTTGATCTTTGAACTATGGGCAGATCATATAACTCAGAAGTCCTCAATAGGTACTTCACCTTTTAATCTAGTATATGGGAAAGAAGCTATAATACCTTCAAACCTAGCGATCCCATCTCTTTCCTTAGTAAAATTTATTGAAGAAAATCCTTCATCCTCTATTCAATTAAGATTTGATCAAATCCTCAAATTAGATGAAGAAAGGGAGAAAGCCAAAGTCACTCATGCTAAACATAAACAACTTATAAAATCTTCTTTTGATGCAAGTTCTATTGGATCTAAAACATTACAAATTGATGATCTTGTTTTGAAATGGGACAAAACACATGAAGACAAAGGTAAACATACCAAATTTCAAAAGATGTGGCTTGGACCATTTCAAATCATTGAAAAGATAGGCTCATCAACATTCATATTGCAAGATCTAACAGGAAAGAGAGAGTCTCTTCCTGTGAATGGGCTTATTTTGAAAAAAATCTTTTCCTAAGGAGGTAACCTCTTCTTATCTGTATATATTCATTATGCAAGTTTTTTTGCCTTAGAAATAACATTGTAAATAGTCTTCCATTGGAATTTTACTATTGAAAAGATCTTTGAGAAAATATTGTGAATATTTGCTTATGTAGATAGAAATTTTTAAGGAAGTGATTACAGTTTTGGAAAGTTAAATAAAATATGAAACTATGAGAACTTATTTAAAGTTTGTAAAATCTTCCAAAACCTTGAAAATATTGTAAAATCATTCTATGTTTATAAAGTAGAGAGAGGTTATTTATAAAGAGTAAAGACTTTTTCTGAAACTTGGCATCTAAAAATATAAAAGGTCATCCATTAACTCTTGAGGAGAGAATCATTCACCCCATCCACTAAGTTTATGATTTTTCAAAGTGTAATTCTAAAATATGTCTGATATAAAAGATAAGAGGTCTCATCACGAGCCTGCTTACCATGATCATAGGGAAGTAACTAAACTGACATTACCAATACTGCATATCAAAATAGGGTAATGGCTTATAATCATAAGACAAGGGGTCTCATCACAAGCCATCTTTTTTAGTTCAATTATAACCGGTGAATGGAATTGTTATCAGCTGGCTCCCAAACCAGGACAATGGCTTTTATCTTAAAAAGTTAAAAGAATAAAAATAAAAGATATATATATTTTAAAATTTATACTCTTATATGGATGGGATAATGGATGATTAATGGTTTAAAGATAACCCTGTCGAGACTATAGACGTTTGCTAGTAGAAGAGGCACTACCTGTGACAAAAGAGTAAATTTCAAAGCTAAGTTGGAGAAGCGCCCTACGTTATCTTTATCAAACAATCAAAGCTTGATGAAACCAAAAATGTTTTTATTTTTAAAGGGATTAAAAAGAAATTGCAAGTAATTCTTATTTTATTCAGAGTTAGATTTTATCTAATTATTTTGGGATAGTTTTCTTTGTCCTCAAATCTTTCTACTTATGAAAGATTTAGTATCGCTTTATTTTTTCAGAGATAACTGTTTCTCCCAGTGAATTGCCAATTTTTGTGTTGTACAAACAACCCTCCCCATTTAAAATTTTTGTATTAATTTTAAAATAAGAAATGGGTCGCATTTTCTTGAATAGTTATAGAATCAATAAAATGTTTTGAAAAAAGAAATTTTATAAAAGGATATATAAAAATTTCCTTAGCATCGCTTATCGCAGATTAAGAAATCCTTTGCACTCATGAAAATGTTTTAAGGAAATCCTTTCCATCATAAAATAGAATCGAACCCCAACAAAAAAGGATTTATTAACGAGAAATGAAAAAAAAGAAGGCCTTTATCGCATTTCTCATATTCAAAATATAAAAGAAAAAACTCAAATGTGTTATCATTTAACCCCGAATGCGATAAAGAAATTTCAAAAGCGCATATCACATGAGAAAATGTCCAAAACATTTCCATTTTGAAAACTCCGACACGATAAACCCGATCGCAATCGCAAATCCGTGAAATCATACTACATTCTTATGCGCCATTTTAAAAATTCCTTGATGCAATAAGTCAAATCACGATCGCTCATCGCTAAAAAACATGACTCATATCCAAAGACACTCCTCTAAAACCTTGCGATGCGATATCATTATTACAAAAGCGCGCTTCTCGTAAATAAAAACATGAAGTATTAAATATACACATGTTTAATCAAATAGATCATTTATAAAGGAAATATCAATGATTTTATATGATTTAAAAGTAACGCGCCCTCCATGCTAGCTCAACAATAATCGCAATCACAGATATGAAATGGAAAAACTTAAGCCTAACCTTTAAGACTTCCGATCTTCGATATGCGATCATCACTGATCGGAGATCTGAAAATTTATGGTATTAACTCTAAAATGGACCATTATGAATGTGTGATGAGACATCCCATAATGGCATTAAAGTCTCATGTTATGGATTACGAGGAAATCATTAAAATATATTCATGGTTGAAATCCTTCGCGGATCTCATCTAGGATGGTATAATATTTCTTTAATTTGTCATCTTTATTATGATTAAATGCCATTGCTCCTCTCCGCCTTGTATTCATTTTTAAAAGAAATTTTTTTCCATCATTCTGCTCATTTGTTTCATTGTGCAGACCTAAGAAACAACTACTAGTCAGGAAAATTTCTAAGAAATCAAGGAAAGCGAAGGTACTCGTCGTTCCAAAAGAGCAACTGGCTAAATTGGTATTAGTAACCGATACTACTTGTCTGGGTCTCGGAAACACTTCATGGGAAGGAGTTTACAATCTACTAGAGGTAGAAGATCCAAATGTGGTTCAAGAAGAAGAAGCAACAACATATTCAAATAAAAAATCAGAAAGTACTCTCAAGGAATTGGCGAGCTCCTATCTTCACAAAATAGCAGCTCGCGTGAATGTGTTCCTGTATAATGACTTGGTGAGATGGGTGATATAAAGTATAAATATAACAGACATCAAGAAGAGTGATGTTCGGGCCTTTCAAAGAAGAAGACATCAAGAAGATGTATCACCTACCAGACCCCCAAAAAATCTACAATAAAGCATTTTTGGAATACTTTGCCAAAGAAAATGAAGTGGAATCAGATCTTATCAAAGAATGGAGGCATTTTCCAGAAAAGAACAAGCACGAATCTTCAGGTATGTACTCCGTAGAATCCTTGGTGTCTCCTTATTGATATGCTGCAGCTATGATGTGTAGATTGTTTGGAACCGTCAACTCGGCTAAATTTTCTATTTAGATGGTACCTTTAATTGAAGTTGTTTTTAACTCTTACATCATGGATTCGCCAACCATTTTATCTGATAAAATGGGAAAAAAAATCCTTGATTATAGGAGAAACAGATATGTGTCTACCCAGGTAATACCCCCATTTTACATGAGTGCTTATATTATTGACACCATATGCTTCAACTCTGAATTCCCTATCTTAGGCTGGAACTGGACTCCTCAAAACCTGGCTCCTATCCACATTTATCACAAATATCTATGGAAGGCCTATTACAAAGACCATATATACAGAATTTTTCATGGGTTTATCTTGCCAATTCACTAATCTATATTCAACAGACCCGCTCCAAGGTTATTCAATGAGGCTAGCATTGACCTAACCTCAATTGGAAGCTGGTTTGGAGAGGAAAAATTCACCTATATCCGGCTATTTGGAAGCATCACTGATCCCCATGTTCTACCCTTGTACATTCCTGATAAATTGTTAGCCCAAGAAATAGCCTATCAAATAATAGAGAAAGGGATGTCTAGAAACCTAAAGAATTCAAAGAAGCAGATGTGGCCTATTTTTCCCCTCCGATGTGGATCTTTTTCTCTACATGATTTTAAACATGCAGAGAAAGAAGCCAAAAAAATAAAAGAGCTCAGATTAGCATCTATCCCCAAAAGATAGTATGATCCAAAGAAAGTTGCCTATAACTTTACATCTACGGTACAGGTTGCTAAATTCGAACATGAAGATGTTGAATTCGAAGATCTATTCACCTTGGCTGAGGTATTTTCACAAGTTAAACATCTGGAAAATTTAAAATTTGAAGCAAGTGACATGGAAAATTTCATGCAGTTCAGGACCAAGAGACTACTAACAATACCTCTTGATCAGTTGAGAACTACTCCCCTACTGCAATAGGAAGAACATAGTGAAGAAAAGAACAAAGAAAAAGAGCAAGACAAGAAGAATACAGGAAATAAGGCCGACTCTCAAACTGATAAGGAGGAGACAATTAAAAGGGTTGATACTCAACTTGAATAGGAAAAGACAGGTAAAAAGGCTGGTGATTCTTCTGACACCGATATGCATATCAATTCAAATTTATTGAAGGAGTGGGAACAGTTTGATCGGTAAATCAAGGGCTAGAACGATTCTCAGAATGTGGCTACAATGCAATCACCTGCAACACAACAGCCCATGGTAACTAGTGTTACAGTCGAAGGAGGAGTCAGCAATGCTAATACCCAAGATATTGAGATCATCCCAGAAAATCCTTCTGAGGAAATTGTATTGAAGGTTGAAGATATACTGCCCTTGGATGTCTTCTACAGTCCAAAGCATAGGGTTGTAGTTAGAAAAAAAAGGAAGAAAAGGAAAATCGATCAGGGTCCATTTTTATCTCCTCAAGCTGAATTAATGAATGTTGTCTGGAAAGACTCAAAAGTTAATCCTTTGGGGGATTTAACTAAATTGTCTCAATATGCAGAGACTTATATAGCAGCGACAATGGACAAAGCGTTCGAAGTCAGCCAATTAATAAAAGAAAAAGATCAAAAAATAATGCTATTGGAAGAAAAGGCGACAGTGGATCATAAAAAAATAGCACAGCTAGAACAACAGCTAATTGAAGAAAGAAAACAGATTGAGTAGCTTAAAGAGAAGATGAATCTTGAGAAACAAAAGCTTGACCAGCAAGCTCTACATAAGCAACGACAGTTGTCTCAAGAGCTGAACAAATTCTAGGTAATGCTTCAACAGGAGAAGATGGCCAAAGAAGAATAGAGTGCCCTGTTACAAACACAAATACACAAATTTAATGAGTATCCTGAAATTGATCATTTCAAAATGGAGGCTCTCGAATTGAGTAAAGCATTCTCACGACAACTTGATATTTTGTGTCAAAAAATATCACTAGTTGACCCTCTATGTGTAATAGCTACATCCCTCATAGAAAAGGAAGTAAACACAAGGTTCGAATTCAAAGATGCCGATGAGAAAATTTCGGGATTCCTCAGATGGCAAGAAACAGGCCAAGGCATAGCTACCAATCTTCCCAAGATCCAAGAATCACATAAGGAAATTTTGTTTGCAGAATGGGAAACACAGTTAATTAAGGAAGAATGGGCTACCTCTAGGGCAAGAGCTATAATGAACAATTTAGTGAAATTAATCAACGACAATTTGTATATGGCCAACTTGATTTCCGATTGCATCCTAGGGGAACTCCCAAAAGTCAAAGAATTAGAGAAACAGTGGAAGTAGGATTTATCCAGCAAGGACCAACAGATAGGTGCAATGCAAGGACTCACATGGGATGCATTCTGGTTCTATTTGGTTAAACCACACAACCAACATATGACTACAAAATGCCTCTCCCATGCCATCAATTATATGATTCCAGAGCTTTCGGATGCCACATATACTGGCCAGCTACATTCCCAATTGATTCATCCTCCCAAAGTGAAAGAAATGCTATCGATTTTCCAGCTGTGCATACCAGAGATGAAAGAGATGCAATGAACCTGTTCTAGTGGAGATCACAATTCTATTTTTATAAAATCGGATCCCCGATTTTCATGTTTTGGTAGTTCCAAAAGAATTCAAGCGATGTTTTATATTTGTTTTAGTTTTATTATTATTTAAACCCCTTTCATGTATTTAGAAAGGGGTCCTCAATTTGTATTAATTTTTGACTTGGGAAGCTACACTTCTGTACTTCCAAATATATTATTTTTATTAATGGTGGATCACAATTCTGCAATTTTATGAGGAAATTGTTTTCAAGAATTTGCACTTTTTTTTTTCCTGGAAGTTGTTTTAAGTAAGAAAGTGGGATCGGAGTGTTATTTGCATCAGAAGGTTACAAATGTATCTGGTATTTCTATCGTTATCATGTTGTTTAATTTTCCTTATGCAATGAAACATTCTCTTTGAAAATTTCTATTGTTTACATATGTATGCTTGTGAAACAATCCTTATCTATATCATTTCTGAAAACTTAGAATTGTTATCTTTCAAAATATATGTGAGCGATATATATATATATATATATATATGAATGCAATATTTTATCATCATTATTTTGTTTAATTTCTTAAACAAATTAATTATTATATGTGAATGCATCTTTCTTTTGGATGAATAAGCCATCTATATGATCATTCATCTAATCGATAAAAATCCAGAATCACATTTATCATAGTATACCCGGGTTAAGTAGAGTTATTTGTATTTATTAAGTTATACATTAGATTAATTATCATTTCCATTACCCGTTATAAAAACAATGAATCATCAACCCATATATCATTGGGAAACTGGTCCCATATTATCCAGTCGGAGCCACCATCCCAAATGGAAAAGGAGTTGTACTAAGGTCCAGACTAGGTGGTTTTCCCCAATGTTGAAGCTAGGATTTTAGGGGCTTCAACACTTCCTTAGGCTACTCTGGCTCATATTAGAAATGGATTCTAATCATAAAATTCTCCCAAGAATATCCTATACTTTTAAAATGAAATTCAAGATGTATTTTTACCAACCCATGGTGGTGCATAGTGTTATCTATAAACTGAATTTTCTTCTGCACATTTGTAAACATTCTTTTTAAGATATTCAGTAAAAATAATAGAATATTTATTTCACCATCCTCTAAAAAGTTCATCAACAATCGAATATGATACACATACATGTAGCCAAATCTCCTTCACAGGTGATAAACTTATGCAAAATTAAAAGCATGTTCCTACATTTGTCTTTGAGTGCTGAGCTAGGAATACCCTTTCTAAAAACAGAAGTATCCATACTTGGATTTTTTAGGAAAAACTTCCATGATTCACTATGAAATTATTTGTTTTTGAACCACCTTTCACCAACTCTTAGGAGCTCTGTGGCTTCAACTATGAATGCCTCGGTTAATGAGAACTTGATGTCTCCTATTTCGACTTCCGTTCCATCAAAATACCTCACAAAAGACTTAGTGATCTCTTTGTGGAAACAATCATTTTTTTCTATAAACTTGAGCCACCTGGCCTTCTGAAACATCTCCTTGATATGAGGATATCCCTCCATATATTTAGCTCCCATCGATTCAGTCCTGACTATCAAACCCATGTCTTCTATTGTGAAGAGTCTAGCCTTTAGAATTATCCTTCTCTGTATGAAGTGAATTGTGTTGCGGATCTGATGAAGGACATCTAGGGTTTGTAGGAATGAATGAGATGGATAATTAATGGGGTTTTAAGAAATGTAGATGGATAGGTTACGAAAACAGGTCATGAACGTTAATCATAAATGGGGGAGTCCATTGAGGGCCATTATGAAAACATGAAACAGATGATGTGGCCGATATATGAGATGATAGGAGTCCAAATCAAATCAAATGATGAAATTTTGAGGTAGCATGTGATCATCTACATTATACATGCTAATGTTTTTTACCTTGTTATTTAAATAAATTTATGTAACTTACCTTTAGAACTAACCTTTTGTTGATATTTCATTGGTGTTTATTCTTTAGGTATCCTTTAGCATGATGATCTTCAAATGGAGTTCTTCAATTTACTATGCTTACTATTCTTGCTTCAGTAGGCTGTACAAATGTGACAGAGCTGCAAAATGTGAAATCAGCTGCAGAATGGAATGTTGCTGTAGAATGGCAGTAGTTTTGTACTACTTTTTATTTATTTTCAGAAAAGAAAGGGAACAAAAGTTTTTTTTTTTTATAGGATTTTTAGAAATGGAAAGAAAAATATAAGATGTCAGAACTTCTGATTTTCATCCTATATTTTCTCTATAAGGATGCCAATCATTGATTGGTTTTCACACTTATATAATTATTATTATTATTATTATTATTTTTGAATATATGTGTGTGTGTGTGTATAAGCACACACACACACACAAACATATATATTATTTATTCTATATATATTTTTTCTTTTTTTTTTTAAGATAGGAAAAATAAAAAACAAAGTTGGGGAAGAAGAAGGATTCTTCTTCACTAATTTCATTTCAGTATTATCTTGGAAATTTTTGATAAACTCTTCTCTCAAAATTGGCTTATGATATACTTTTAATCGATGTCCATTTACAAGAAGAGGTACCTTTTCTTCATCAATTTTCCTTATCATGACTGCTCCATTGTCAAAGAATTTTTCAATCTCATAAGGCCCAAGAAAATGAGTCTGAAGCTTTCCTTGAAAGTATTTGAACTTTGAATCGAAAAAAAGTGCCCAATCCCCTGCTTGAAACTTTTTCTCCTTGATATATTTATCATACCATTTGGACCTTTGCTGCTAGACTATACTGGTTTTTTGAACTACATCTTGCCTAATTTCATCAAGCTCATTAAGTTGCTCCAATCTATGCTTCTAAGCTTTTGATAAGTGAATCCCCAATTGGACTGCCATCTTGAAGGTTTGGATCTAAAATTCTATAAGAAATATGACTTTCTTCCCATAAACAAGTTCTTAGGGAGTATGTCCCGTTGTATTCCTCCATGTGGTTTAGTAGGCCCATAAGGCCTTAGGAAGCCTCTCTTCCCAATCTCTTCTGTGTAGATGTACACTCTTAGTGAGAATTCCTTTGCTCACTTTATTGGTAGATTCCACTTGACCATTTGCTTGTGGATGATAAGGAGTGGATTTTTTGTGCTTGATCTTGTAGTTCTCCACAATATTTTCACCAACTTGGATGTAAAATGGAATCCCTGATTTGTCACAATTTCTCTTGGGACACCAAAACGAGTGAATATATCCTCAAAAATAAATTTAACTACATAATGTTCATTATCTAAAGAAAGTGCTTTAGCTTATACCCACTTAGTGACATAATTAGTACATACCAGAATATATTTCTTTTGATTAGATGGTGGTTTGATTGGTCTAACAAAATCCAAAGCCTGTTTTTGAAATGGTTTGATGAATACCTGAGGTTGTAATGAAATTTCATCTGTAGGAATAGGTTTACCCATTCTTTGACAACTGCCACACCTTTTGACATACTCTTTGATATCTTTAAAGATGGATGGCCAATAATATCCTAAATGAAGGATTTTTTAGGCTTTCCTCTTATCAACGAAATGCCCACCATAGGGTTCATCATGAGATGCCTTAAGAATCTCAGGCATTTCATATTATCGAACACACCTTTTGATAATGAGATCTAGACCTGTTTTATACAATTCATCATCAATCCATGAGTAAAGTGCACTTGTTTGAATAATTCTTCTTTTCTCTCTAGAAAACAAGTGTGAAGGTAACTTTCCTATGAATAAGTAATTAGCAATATCTGCAAACCAAGGAATTTTAGTAGTTATTGAAAAAATATATTCTTCAAGAAACTTATCCTTAACTGGAGTATCATTTTTGACATTTTGAATTCTAGACAAGAAAACAACAAGTGTGTTTTGTTTTCCAGGTTGATTTAGAATGGTGATATTGAATTCTTGCAAGAGTAATAACCATCTTGTGACTCTTCCATTAGTAACATATTTATTCATTAAGTATCTAATTGTAGAGTGATTTGTATGAATAAAAGTTTCATAGTCGGTGATATAATGTCTAAATTTGTTGATAGCATGGACAACAACTAAGAATTGTTTTTCAGTTACAGTGTAATTTAACTCAGTAGGAGTCAAATTTTTGCTTGTGTAATAGATGGCATAGGGAATCAAATATTTTTGTCCTAATATAGCTCCCAGAGCTATATCTGAAGCATCTGTTGAAATATGAAAAGGTAGTTTCCAATTTGGACCTCTTAAGATGGGCGCTTCAGAAATTTTTGTTTTAAAAGTTTTAAATGCCAATTGGCAATTAGGATTCCAATTGAATTCACAATCTTTGGTAAGTAACTTGAAGAGTGGGGATGCTGTTTTAATGAAATTTTCTATAAATCTTCTATAATACCCCATGAATCCTAGAAAACTTCTAACATCCTTTTGACAACTTGGAATTGATAATTTGGAGATGACTTCAACTTTATATGTGCCAACTTTAATTCCATCTCCTGAAATGTGATGTCCTAAAACAATTCATTCAGTAAACGTCATAAAGAATTTTTCATGACTTAATGAAATATTTGCTTCTTTACATATTTTAAGAACCTTTTCCAAATTCTCCAAAGCTTCTTAAAATGAATTCCCATAAACTGTAAAATCATCCATATATACCTCTACACAACCATGTATTAGATTAGAAAAAAAATCCTAGTAATTCCCTTTGGAATGTTGCAGGTGCATTGCACAAACCAAAAGGAAGTATTCAATAGGCATAAGTTCTGCATGGACAAGTGAATGTGGTTTTATCTTGGTCTTCAGGTGCTACTTGGATCTCATTGTAACCACTAAAACCATCCAAGAATGAGAAATAATTCTTACCTTCTAATGTATCCAATGCTTAATCTATAAAAGGTAAAGGAAAACGATCTTTTAGGGTAGCTTTATTCAACTCTTGATAGTCAATGCATACCCTCCACCTACCATTATTTTTTGGTACAATCACTAAGGGAGAAACCCACTGACTGTCTGAAATTGGGTAAATGAAGTTTACATTCAACAATTTTTGCAATTATTCTTTCACAATTTCTGTAAGATTTGGATTCATCCTTCTTTGAGGTTGTCTGATAGGTTTACAATTTTCCTCAATGTAGATGTGATGTATACAAGTCTTAGGACTAATTCTATTCATGTCAGTGTATTCCCATGCATATGTAGAGGAATTTTGTTGTAATGTTTTTATTAACTTTTCCTGTTGTAGTCTTTCCAAGTTTTTGTTTATGTTAAAATATTTTTCTAGGAATATTTCAACTATAGAGTTACCAAACTCTTCCATATAGTATAGATAAATCCGCCTGGATGAAAATTTTTCAATATTGCATTGTTCTTGAAATTTATCATGTTCATATTCTGAAGATGATTCAAATTTTTCTATTGAATTTAAGATTTGACTATCTTCACTAATGCTTGAAATAGTAAAGAGAGTTTGTATATCATTTTCATCATCAATCCATTCTTCATCTTCTAATTCTATGATTATTTTTGCTGGAGGATATAGAGTGAATTTATTTGTTGAGTTACAATCATAGATATACATGTCACGAGATCTATAGCTAATGAAAGCATCATCTGTAGCCAACTAAGGTCTTCCTAATATTAGTGGATGCCCTCCTAGATTGTTCTTGGGAGTTAAAATCATAAAATCAACATGATACTCCCAAGAATCTAAGGATACTGAGATATCTTATAATACACCAGCTGGCTTGATTACAAATCTGTCTGTTAATTGCAATAATGTAGGTGTATACCGAATATTAGGAAGCTTGAGTTGTTCCATGGTTTTATTTCTCATGATGTTTATTTTTGCTCCTAAATCAATCAATGTATTTGGAGTTTCAACACCATTGATATGTTTTTTTACAAATGGACTTCCTGGATCTAAATATTTTTGTGTGGCAATTTTTCCCATCATTATGTCTGCAATTTTTCCTACTAGTTGAATTCTTTTTATTTCTTTTATTTTTTTTCCTGGTTTCTTCATGCTCAACTCTTTTATTGTTTTGGCTAGAATTGGAATCTCTTTAATGGCCTATAGCAAAGGAGTTTTGATACATACATTTTTCAGTTCATCTAGAAAATCATAATTGGGCAACATGATATGTTTTTCTACCCCTTTATCAACTTGTACTCTTTCAGGAAAAGGAGGGTTAGAAATAGATACTAATGGTTTCTCTATGATAGGAGCTAAGTTTATTGGTTCTTTTTGTTTTTCATTTTCAGAATTATGGTTTTGAAGATATGTTCCTTCTTCAAAACTTTTATTTGGCTGCAGAGAATCTTCCTCAAAATGATCTTGTTCTTGAATAACTATAGAAGGCTTTTTCCTCTCTAGTATTCTACCAAATCTAAGTTGAACATCATTAAGATCTAGTGGAGTAATCATGTAAGTTGGAAATTTTTGTCCTTCTATAATGTAGGCATTTTGAGGATTTTTGTTATTAGGGTTTGGCAGTGGTTGGGTAGGTAGTTGAGTCAGTCTTTGTGGAAATGGTAATGAAAGTTGTGGATTTTGGTTTTGAAGTTGGGGTTGTTAATTTTGTTGAGGAATTTATTGGGGAGGATAGTTTGAATAAGATGGAGGATATTGGTAGTATTGAGAGTATCTACCATAGGGATTTTGCATTCCTTGTGCCCAAGATTGAGGTTGGGACCAAAGTTGTTGCCAAGAATTCCAATTATTTCATGGGGGATGAGTATAGATTTGGTTTTTAAAACCTTGAGTTTGTGGCCCTTGCCATGGTCTTCTAGAGACAAAGAAAAGAGATTCTCTTGGATTTGAAGTTGCTTCTTCTTGAAAAACAACCTTAAGGCATGGAATTGAAGGGAAAATTTTAGTTTCATGATTTTATGAGAAAATCACACAGGTCTCTATGAATTTTGCATCAAGAGGACATTCTCTTAAAGCATGCTTCTTTCTGCATTTAGGACATAAAATAGAAAAGGCATCAGTCTCAGATTTCTTCTTGTTTTTTAATTTAAGGGTGTCTATTTGTTCACTAAGACTCCCTAAAGTATCTATTTTAATTTCATCAAGCATATTTCCAATTTTTTCTCTACTTACTATTCCAGTCGCAGATTTATTCACTCTAGCAAGAGAAGGCTCTCTTGGATTTTTCCCAGTTTTTTATTTCCCCCTTGAAAGATGAATACATAATTCAGAAATGCCAGGTAATGGGAGTTGAGAGATATCTCCCTTCCCCATCATGTTTATAATATCTATCCACTCATCTCTAATGGATTTTAACAAAATATATTTTAAAGTATCCCGATCTAAATTATCCATTTTAGCTCTTTTTATGTTATAATTGAATCTTTCAATTAGATCCTCCAAATCCTCATCCTCTCTTTGCATCATTTTGAATACTTCATCCTTATGATTAATGGGTATGAAATAATCCAAATATCTTTCTTAAAGCTCTCTTTTCATCTCATTTCATGTCCTAATAGATTGTGTGACTAAACCCATGAACCATTTTAAAGTTGTTCATTTCAGTGTTGAAGGAAATATCTTAAGTTTTTTGGAGTCTTGTAAGTAATCATAATATCTACACAAAACTTCAAAGTCAAACAAAAAGGTTTTAGGATCTTCACTCTTCAATCCATGGAAATTTCGAAGAAGAGAAGGTGAGATATTTTTCATTGTGGCATTTCTATCCCCATCAATGATAGGAAATCCAAAAGAATTACCATTTTCTCTGTTCCTCTTCTACCTCCTCCTTCGTTCCCTCTACCTCGTCCTCCACCTCTTCCTCCAAATAGTAAATTTTCTCCATTTAGAATTTCTCCTTCTCCTTCTCCTCCTTCTTCTCTTCATGTCATTATAGATTCCTCAGAGCTAAAATAAGGTTCTATCTATAAAGTTAATTTATCTTCCTCTAGTTCTTCTATCAATGGCATATTGAAGAAATGTTCTTTTTCTTCTCCTCCACTAGGAATTTCTGACTCTTCAGCTAAAATGTGTTCCCCTGTAGAGGTGAAAAAGGTTACTCCTCTTGGAGATCTAGGATCTTCTTCCTCTAAGACTGCCTTAGTGGATGAAGTGGGAGATCCTCCTAATTGGATTTCTGACCTTAATACTTTAGGAAGTCTATGTCTAGTGAGGTATGGAATACGAGTTTGAGATGGTGGTGTATCACTACGTGGTCTAGGTGGAGTGAGTGTTGTTTTTGGAATTAAAATTTTTCCTCTAGTTATGAATCTACCCCTAGAATCTCTTTCTCTATGCATATCAATTTTTTTTAAATGTAAGAAATGAGGTTACCTAATTACACTTCCCCGAAAACAGTGCCAAAATTTCTAGCCAATTTAATGTCTTAAATTGTTCAACATAAATTATCAACTGAGATTTGTAATCTGATGAAGTGTGGTGCACTATATGTGCTTAGTTAACCTTCTTCTTACTTTGTTGTATGTATTTTTATGTTGTTTTGGTGGATTTTGTTCTGTATGTATAAATGCTAATTTTAAGAAATAAAAACTATGAAATGAATCAACTGGATCTAGTGAAATTTAAATTTGTAAAACTAACTTTGAAATAAGGAAGAAAAGGAAACGTTCTTGAACTATTCTATTTTTCATAAAAATGAATCAAACTTCTAAATGGTTAGAATCTGATCTAAAAATAGAGTACCTATTATAATGAATTTGAAAATTAAAGTTAATCCTACTCCATGGATTGAAATACGAATCTTATGACTAAAAATTGAAATTGCAATGCTATTCTAGATGAAAGTAGATTCAAAGGAAAAAGCAACTAATGTATGATCAATCACCCCAACGTCCAATATGGAAGTATGACATAGTCACTCTCTTGACATGATGTACAAGCAACCGATTACACTTTAGTTTTGAAAATTAAATCTACGAAATAATTTAAATAACATGTAAGGAAAAACTCAATTACTGTATAGGTTAAACACTCAAGCATCCAATTTTGAAGTATAACAGAGTTACCTTCTTGGTATGATTTACAAGCATTCAATTATATATATAATTGAGGATCTTAATCTAGGAAAGCAATTTAAAATCATATAAAGGAAAACTCAATTATTTCATAGGTTAAACACTCGAGCACCCAATTTGGAAGTATGATAAGTCACCTTCTTGGCCTGATCTTCAGGAGCATCCAATTATACAATTAAATGAGAATCTGATCTAAGAAAGCAACGTAAGAACATGAAAGGAAACTAAACAACTGTGAGCTCTATTGCCTCAAACATAATCCAATTGGAAAATATATGAATCTACCTTATCGAGATGTTCTTGGAAATAAAAGATTACACAGTCATTCTAACATTGATGCTAAGAAAACATTCATAATTTTAATCTATGATATTGATCTAAAAGTTGCAACATGATATTAATCCACTTGTGTATTGAAAAAAAAAGAAAATAATTGAACTAAAATAACTAATGAAAAACCTCCTCCTGTGTAGGGGCCCTTTGCAACAAAATATGTAGAGATCCTAGCTGACTATGTGCGCAATAATCAGAAACTGGAACCACGAACGTGATCCGTGTATTATGAAAAATAACAGAGTTTAAAGCATACGCATCATTTTCAGAAATTAAGGTTGTCTTTGGTCTTTGCACAACTGGTATTAAAAAAAAAAAAAATGTAACTGTGAGGAGCTAATTACACCTACAGATGGTGATTCTAACCGAAACATAGAATTAAATTCTAATTGGTTAACTCTTGATTTTCTACGTTAGAGAAAAGCAATAGTTCTTCTCTCTCGGCTTACATCCTTTGACCAGACTTTGAACACGATGAAAAGCACCCTTTTATGTCGATTTCGACCAAGTGGATAGGACAAAATCCATATGTGGATCATTATGGAGATGCCCATGTTGCTCATTCCTTTATTTTCTCCTCAGAATCTATCAAACCATAAAATTAGTTGCGGAAACAACAATTAACTGTAGAATAGGCTGCATTCTGTAGCCGAGTTACAAAAATTCATTCAAATAACAATAACATCAAAATATAACATAAAAATCATTAAAATGCAATATTCCCTGAGAAAAAACATCGCATTTATCATTGATTGGAGTGTATGGACTTATGAAAAGGTAAGGAAAAGTGATGAGAAAGGATGTCAGAGAAAGGAAAATTCTCAGGTTCAAAAATGGTCAGCCCATATTTTTGACAGAAAATGAAGAATATGTGGATAAGACAAACTTGCCCAAGGATGAACATTATATACTTGCCAATGACCATGAGTTGGAGGTAGAATCTTAAGATTATCAACGAGGTTATTTGAATGCACTCAGTGCACAGTAGAGGTAAATCTCATTCAGGAGTAGAGATGTTCTAGTAAATTATATTCAAAAGCTGGCATCCTAACAAAAATATACTCAACCGAAGGAAAATCTTTAAAGTAATAAGAAAAAAGGAAAATAAACTGCAACTACAAATCATAGCAAGGTTAATCAGCCATCTACAAGCACACTGAGCAAGGAAAAGGACAACCAGAAGAAATAATCTATGCCAAAGGATGAACCCGAAAAAAGAGATACCATCATTAAAGAGGTAGACAAATCCATTCCTTTCAACTTAGAAACTAAAATTTCCAAATTAAAAGTGTCAATCCCTTTAACTAAACTTGTAAAAAACAACTAGTATAAGTCTCATGTAGCCAAAATGTTAAAATTAGATCCTTTATCTGATACATTGAATGTCGAAGATGACTGACCTGAACTTATCTTTGGTCCAGTCATAGGTGTCCAGTTAGAAGACAATGAAGTTCCCCCATTCTATTTGAGTCTGATAAGTCACCAATGTATCCTTCAAAATGCTATGCTCGACTCTAGAGCTTCCCATAATTTGATGCTTGTTGTGGAGGTAAATCCCCTCTGCAGACAGAGGCGATCCCTACTAGCCTAGACTGGGTCTAGCAACAATCAATCACGCTATAGCGCAGGTTCCTAATTGCAAATAAACCAACTAGCGACGAAGGCTTACCTAGAATCCAACGCAGTCGTTGTAGAAGAGGTGGCATTCTCGTTCCTCAACTCTGGTAGATCACGATCCCCACGATCTTCGTGATGGGACACCTGCACATGCGAGAAACAAAACAAATGCAAGCGTAAAATCCAGTAGATGCAAATATATGTCAGTCAGAAAGGACATAACTCATCATCATAAATAACAACAAGAGTGGAACCATAACCAATAGTCGTTTATTAAAATCAATCAAAGGAAAATTACAACCATAGTTCTGACGCTAAATTCTCCTTTGGAGGGAGTCGCCAGTAGAACACGTCTCGAAAATCCTGTCAAGGATAGGACAAACTTCTCTCTTCGGACCTTGACGATAGTCTCCTTGCTTGAAATTGGCCTTAAGGGAATTATGGAGGCTCTTACAGCATAAGGCTCTTGGAAATTTGGGAACTTGAAGACTAGCTTGCCATGGAGATGGGCAAGCTTTTATAGATGGAGGAAGAGGATTTGGGATCCCTATAATCACGGGATTGGCCCTATCATCAAGGAAGCTTCCATGAGAGGTGGCAAACCACTTCCTCTCTATGGAAATCCGTAGCCAAACCTCCCAACTCAGGATAGATATCAGGTCCTAGATCTGTTAGGACAAAACTTTCGCCATTTTTTTTTTTTAAACACCTCTTAAATTGGCTAGCACGAGTGCGACTCTGGGACAGAGCGCCAACTGGCGCGAACTCTTTGAAGAATTTTCCCCATTGGCACGGGTACTGAACTGCCTGCTCGCGCCAATGCTAAAAGGGCCATTTTCAGGGTTTTTCACAAGGAGATGCCTTCAGGGCAATGAAAGCTCTTGTTCAAAGGGATGTCATGAAAGTGGTTTCAAGCCATGTCACTGCTCACAGGTCACAAAATGAGCCCTCCAATGTGCAAGATGGGGATTGCAAGGATGGTGACAAATTACTGTGTAACAGATGCCCCCTAAAGCATGAGGCTCGAGAGAGAGAGAGAGGGGTGAAATGCTTTACGAGAACGTGTCCAACTGGAAACTCCGCCGTTGGAAAACCTGCGCGAAGAAATACAATTGATATCTCAGAGATATGATATATATGCAGTATGGGCGCAGCCATCCATAACAGAGTATACAATAATCCAGATCCAAGGTATGGACACAGCCATCCAGTGAGGATCGATAAATAGACTCAGGTATGGTCGTAGCCATCCAGTAACTGAGTCATGTAATCAATCATAATAATCCACAAAATCATAGCCTGGATTACAACAGACACAATCTAGGGTCTTGCGCTCCATCTCGACCCAAACAAAGTACAAGTTCAAGCATGCGAATATGTGAGCTGAAGTTGAACATGCAAGAACATCGTCTGATTACTATCCAATGATGAAAGTTGTTAACAGACGCGAGAGGTACCACCAATAATGACAATGGCCCTCAAGGTACTATAGGTACAATCTACGGCATGTGAATCAATGAGCTAGCATCGAACACCCATAGAATCACTCGATCGGAGGTCGATGATGAAAACCTCGCGTCGACTGTGAAGAACCTGCCATTGAGGCATGCAGGCTCCAAGGTACCAGAAGGGAGTCTCTAGATCAGATTCCTGGATAATGAACTAGAGTCGACAGGAAGTGATCTTGATCGAAGGTGGGCCATAGTGTTTCCCACATCATCGACACGAGACAGAGAAACATAATGCTTTTTGTGAATCACGATCAGATGAGAATCAGAGGGAGGTTGATATTTGTAGAGGTAAAATTCTCTTGAACATATGAACGACACGGCAGTGGACTTGGCAGTATTTGACATCAAAAGATCAAAGGTCATAGTGACGAAGAAAAGAGCAGATGAGAGGTCAAAAGGGATTACCCAAACCCACGGAGGCAAGCGAAAAACGAGATGAGGTGTCCCCAACCCGACACGAATGCAGACAAGTGCCATGTTCAAGAGCGACATACTGCTGACATGACAAAGATGCTGGTTCCATTTTTCCCCACCATTTCTGGCGAGTACCCCAATTATTTTTGATGACAAGCTTGAAGGGGATAGCATATTCTTGTGATATAATTCCATCCTAGTACATTTAACGAGCCCTAGGAAGGAGCGACTTGAATAACATCATTGCGACTAAATCCAATGTCATCAGGGTTTAACGAGTCTGACAAGGAAGAACTCGACGTCTTTTCATGTTTAGAGAGTTTGAAAAGACAACTAAAAAGTAAACTCCATTGGTCCCTTTTCATAAATAGTTCCTCAGATCCGAAAAGGTAGAAAACTATGTCTGAGAAAACCTCCTCGTCGCAATAGGCTAGGGTTTTCCTTTTTCATAAATAATCTATCCCAGCCCGAAAAAGGGGTAAACGTATACTGGGTAGATGTCGTTTTGCAGCCACTTTAACGAGATTGAAATGACAAGGGCCTCGGCAATCTTTTCATGTTTAGAGAGTCAGAAAAGAGCTGAAATATGACTCCAAAGTGACTTTTTCGTGTTTTTACCGAGTTCGAAAAAGTATAAATACAACTCGTTTCACCGTTTAAGTCGCGTACAAACCTATTGTTGCACACAGAGGCAAGCGTAAAATCCATTTTCGACAAAATATATTAAAATATTGATAAAAAATGACTTTTTAAACCTAATTAGAGTTCAAAAAGTTATAAATAAGTCTCAAATGGTAAAAAAAAAATTACTTTTACTATTTACCTCATTGGAGAACAACAGTGATCCATTTGGTGTGCAAACTTCTAACGGCGATTGTGACTGATCCAGGCTACTATTCAGATTCTTGTTCATTCCAGGTAAGAGGTGCTTCCCTGTACTCCATTTTAATCCATTTTTTAATAGTTTTCCATTGCTCATTATATTTCTGTGGAAGGATTTTAAAATTTTAGGGCTTCGCCCATTGGTGCGGGTATCGGGCACGGACCCGCGCCAATGGGCTTTTATATACACAGGGCCCGCGCCAACGGCAGAACCAAATTTTTCGCCCAAAATTTCTGAATTATGAGTAACTTAAGTGAATCTTTTAAGAATGACAGAGATCTAATCAAGGGTTTTGATCATGTTGATGCAGGCAATCGAGCAAAATGGTGATTGAATGGAGAGAGCGGAAGCATGGGGAAGAGGATGAATTAGCCATGGAGAATGAAACTTGCATGAATTCCCTTAGAAATTTGCGTTAAATAAATTTTCCGACACTCTACGTTTACAAGGTCAATTGGTTTTTACTTTCAATCAGATTCGGATGGAGATGAACAACGTCAAAACGTTCAATACGGATTCAAGTATTGGAGAACTGAGGTTTTAACAAGATACTGAGAGTAACTGACGACGACGAGTTCCAAATACTCGACAACAGATACCCACTTTAGTGAAAAGATGAGCAGGTACAGGAGGGGTGCCAGCCGTAGGGCGTCAAACCGGATTCAAAGGAAAGGTAGGATGATCATAACGTACCTAGATCTAGCACTTATGGTGCCACAGAATTAGAAGCAATAGAGCACAGCTCCGCATGAAGCCACCAAAGGCCTACAAATCATACTTGTTCTCCAGTGGCGAAGAGTCCACAATCGTTGATTGGCTTACTACAGCGAGTCAATTACGAAGAGGGCTGGTGTGGGTCAGAAAGCCAAACCAAATGTTTAGCTACGGTTCCCATCCTCGTATCACCCATTCCAAATATCACTTAATCTCCAAGGGGAAAATAGGAAGGAGGGGAGCCTGATACCACAGAGAGTTTTGCATCAGGCTCATTGGCAAGACTGATTCCCAGAGTGAGGAGCTGCAGTCAGATGTCTGGAGTTTTAGAGTTTTTTGGGTGGTTGCCGGAGATCATGATCGTGTTTCCAGACCGCGCAGAACCCATTTCACCGGGGATCCAGATTCTTCCACTCCCTGAGGGAGAGTTGATTAAGAACAGAGTGCTGTGGGGACTATATTTTTTATTTTTATGCATTTATGATTTTTTTTTGTAATACATGTTCGTTCTAAAGACAATTATTATGTGAGTGACAGTTTTGCCTGTGTTTAATTTACCTCAAGATACCCTGACTCATTAGAGAACTCATGTTTGGACCTCAAAGTAGGTGTTTTATGGGTAGAGTTAATTCAACCTCAGGAATGCCTGATTCTGGAAAAAATACTTACTTTTGTATTGTCAAAATATCCTAATTAGTATACGGGGAGAGACAACACTTGATGTGCTTAGTCACCTCCACCGGCCTTGAGATATTTAAAGGGATGTGTGATTTGTTACTGAGCACCAAATATATTGGCTAGAAACCTAGGGGTTTATTTCATGTACATATTTTGAGAGATATGTTTCAGCTCTGATATATTGGGATTAATATGTATATTTTTGATTTATAAGCATGTACACTATAAAATATTTTATATCTATATTATTAATTACTTAGATTTATCTTTCTTTTACATGTGATGTTATTTTACAAATTGCGCAAATGTCTATCTAAACTGTAATTAGCTAATGATCCGTTAGTGTATTCATATGCCTGGGTATATTTTGATATGTGATATAATATCTTTCTAGTAAATGAATACTAGATATGATTTAAAATGGATGTTTCATCAATAATACCTTGTTGTATTTATGGTTGTGAGTCTAGATACACAAATAATTCACTGATACTTATATTTAAAATTTTGCTTAATAATTCTAATACAACACTATACCCGCCATGTTATTTAATGCCCTAGACACACTGGCAGGGGTTGACCCTAATCCCACTGCAGACTCATAGATTACCTAAGCTCTTCTAAGATAGACTTCATACCATGAGTACCATCCATGAAACCCACAAACGGGATTATGACATCTCAAGTACAATTTTAAAAGACCCAATTACAAAATATTTTTACATCGCACACCATACCCGTTTATGTAATAATAAACAAATAACACATACTTATGTACACACACCACACCAAAACACT